>VXAL01014308.1:17161-36776 GCA_013399475.1 Chauna torquata | reverse complement strand
AAATATTATAAATATTATAAATATTCTTATTTTAAAATTTAATAAAATAGATTGAAATTCACTAATTAAAGGAACAGCATTTAAGTCTTGAAAAATTTAAATAAGCCTCATATATAGACTACAATACTACCACGATGGGTAGTCAATATTTCATATTTTTTGTAAAAACAGCATCTGTGTGATGAGAAGAGTGTTGCAGCTTAGTTTCATCTGCGTGAAGAGCAGTATAGTTCACATGGGCTTGGAAACTGGGTTCCTTATTTTCAAGGAACACTAATGCATTATAGTCAAGAGAAAAATAACTTAGTCTTATCCCTTGACATTTTCACAATGCCTACAACTGTACTACTCAACATTTCAGCAATTTGTTAGGGTTTCACTGCCAGCTTTGAACACTGGAAAGCAGTATGCATCACACTTCAAAACAGCATTAAATAAACCTTCAGAGCAAATCAGTTGTTCATAATCAACAGATCAGTACATCTGACCAGACCTGGAAAATTCTGCCCTAACACTACTACAAGGTATCATAAGCACAATACACTAACTTGTGCTAACACAACATGGATAGTAGCTAAAACAAAGATGATAAACACCACATTAGTGAGATAAGACACATCAATTGTTACTGTCTTTACATCACAAACAGCAATAAATATCATTCTAAATGATTGCAAAGCCTTAAAATTGACAAATGAAAAATTTGTTTTCACCAAAAAGACACTACTCCGATAAATGGCGATAGCCCCAGGTCCTCTCTCAATGCCAAGAGCTATCTTAGTACAACCAAACAAAGCAGGATTTGAGCATGCTGCATTGAGGGCAGTTGACTGATGTTTTGCAAAGGACCCAAATATTCCGTGTTTATGTGAGATGAGTGAATTTACTTTCACATAACCCTTTCTGGGTTGAAAAGACTTAGATATTTCCTATACTGATTGCCAAGACGACAACAGACTGGTGTCCTCATATAAGGAATGAGATATAAAAGACTATGTAATTGCATATGCAATTATGTGTAAGTTTGCATATGTTAATATTTAATATATAGCATATGTTTTTCAGATAAAAGAAGTACGATAGTTGAGATGCTTCTCTGTTTCATGCTCAAGATCCCCCACAAGAATCATTCGGAATTAGACATACCTTTTAGAGCTGGCAGTTTTTGAAGCTCCCTGTTATTGCTAACATTAAACCTTGATGAACTCTGCCGCTTTTCCTTTTTCAGTACTGTCTGTGGTGCTGGTACTTTGATTTTAGATAGCTGTGCTGGGGGAGGAGTGCTGTTCGATTTTTTGTTTGATGCCTGTTTAAAAGGAAATGAAAAAAGTTAATTGTAGTTGAACTTACAGATAATGTCCTAAAAATTTTCTTGTTACAGAAATTAAATTGAGGAAAATAACTTTTTAATCAAAATGTTCTATTCATCATCCTCTGAATATATAGCTATTTATTCTTTTGTTCACTCTTTTCAGTGAGTATTTCTGTACCGTAACACTCATATAGATGTAAACAGATCATTGTTATATACACTAGCCTATGTATTCAAAGTTACCCGCCAACCAAAAAAAAGTTTTCCAGCAATGTAGTTCCTCAGCTATTCCTACCATTTGCCTGAGAAGCCCAGATCTTCAAGGTACTTGGTTATCTAACCTGAGCTTCAAAGGGATCAGGACCTTGTCTATTTACAGCAGATGAACCTTACACTGCCTATTTGTATTGTGTCTTGCTGTCAAGAGTCCTTACCTTGGCTAGGGTATTCAGGCTTTGATATAATGTAAAAGTCAAAGGAACCAGTCATCTTCTTGTAGCAGATAGAGCATTTAGGAAGCTTCAGCAGCTTCTAAAACCTACATGTAGCAGTTTACTGCCTATTCATAGCAGGTTGCTTTTACTGTAATATTCCTTACCAGATTGTCACTGTACCTCTGTATGAATTAAATAACAGAATCAGACTGAAATGGGGACCATTTCAGTCTATTTCCCAGACTATACTTGACAATGCTCTCATTCAAGCTGAATAAAACGCATCATTAACAAAAGCCTGTCAGAACTTGTGATACTGCTTTCCTCTTTTTTTTTTTTTTTGAAATAGGAAAAGCAGGTTTAAAGTAGGCAATAGTTAACTGGTTTTAAGCATGAGTGACTTTACAAGGTTTCTTACAAGACTAATAAAACATCTAGAACTGTCCTACACCAAGAATATAAAAACAGTTAAGTGGGAAATCTTACTGCAGATATTGCAATTCTTTTTACAGGATCTTAAATTGCTGTAGAAGCTTTTCAAATTTGCAAGCTATTTTACACTGAAGCACACATCTGAAAATATACCTTGGCGCTTTTCTCTTATAGGAAGAGACCATAGCTTCCTTTTCAGTAAGTGCCCATATGATAAGAAATAGGAAAAAGAAATCGGATGGAAATGGGATTCAGGATGGAAATCAAGTTGTAATCCTGCTATTGCAGCAGTTTGAATGGATTTAATTAGAGTTTTGTTAAGTATAATAGATATGAAAGCTGTGTTTCATTCCTGCATGAGCTAACACCAAAAGCATTTTCACAGGGATATAGCTAAAACAACAGAAATTACTTCGTATTCTAAAGAGGATTTCCAGAGTAGCTTATTCATTAGCAATTTCCATATGGTTTGTGAGTGTACACATTCAGTGCACATGGAAATGTTACCATACATAACCATTTAGAGCCTCTAAAGGTAGATAAATTTAAGACAGTCATTTTATGCAAAACTTGTTCTAGTAGCAAATACTCTAGCTGGCAAAGAAACGTACATACTTCAAGAACAGATTAATAATTCTATTATATTATATACACAGTACTTAATGTATTGAAAATATGACCGAAAGCAACATTTGGTTTTCATTAAACACATTTAAGATTCCCATTCTGCAAATTTACTATTAAAAGAGCAAAAACGCTTACAGTCTTACAGAACAAATAAGGAAAAAAGAGACAACACATTGATCACAGCAAGTTTTAGGTTACCAAAAATACTCTGGATTTTCAGTAAAAACGGCATACATTGGCAAGTTAAAAGCATTTACATAAAAGCGATACCTATTACTTTGCTCTTTTTTTTTTTTTTAAACTATTTCTCTTTTTAATCTCAAACACTAAATGCTTAAAAAACTTTTTGCTGAAATACAAGTGATCTGTGAGGTAAATTCTACCCATTAACAACTTAAAAAAATCTAAATTATGAAGTGACTAAGCAGAAAGAAAAACAGCACTAAAAATTAGGAAGCAATGATTTACCATGCATTAAGTAATAAAAGCTAATTATGATGTATAATAAACACTATTACACAAGATTCTATACTTCCAAAACTGTGCTTGAACTTAATGTTGTTTTTCTGAACTGGCTATCTACCACTGCACCACCTGTTTTTTGTTCATTACTTGAAGCAGGAAAAGTCACTTCCCTGTTTCCTCTATTTCGAAACAAATTCTCAATTTCGAATTAACAAGTGCTTGCATGTGCCTGTGCACATGAACACACTACGGTAGACTAAGGCAACATGCACCTCAGGGAAACTAGTATTGTGAATTGCCGATAAATTCTAAAATTAGCCAGAAGTGGTTATTTAAAAGGATGGCTAACATTTCTAAATAGAAACGTTGAAAGAAAGCATTTTTTGTTCCTATGGCAACTTCCCACCTAGCAGTGATGACTCCAGCGTAATTCTAGCCCTGAATCACTGGCCAGTTCACCCAACAGATGCCCTTCTTTCTGCCATCAGCCATGACCATCCCTGCGTTTCAGTCATGGTCCAATCATTCAGCCAGCACATACCAAAAAGCTGCCAAAACAGCTTACAGCTCCTGGTTATTTGAATACTACACTACACAGCCATAACTGACAACTTCTGCAAGCGACACTAAGATGCTATCAAAACAGAACTGGTCTCCAAAACTGGCACATAACCAGCCCTTGGACAGAAGGGCATCTGAAGAAATTAAGTCAACTTAAGCAACACAGTTCAGCGATTTTAACCACCCCATCTTTGTCTATATTAGAAAGCTGCAAGTTAATGAGAAAAACTCAGACTAACAGTTGTGTATTCATTTGCTGAAGACTTCAAGTTAACATACTTCACTTTTTACAAAGATACAATGCATAAGTTCAGAATGAAGAGCCAAGCCTGGTTTCTTCCTCCTGATAAACTGCTTCAGAAAACCACAGCTCGTGAGAAAAACTGATTGACATCATGCTACACCAGAGAACAACTCAGCTTATTTGACGGCAGAACATTCAAGTTACAGATATGCTTTTATCAATTCTCCTCCAGTGACTAGAACAGGAAAAACCTATTCTTACCCTTGTTCTGACAAATGGCTCCCTCCTACCCAAATATTTAGATAGTCATAGACACATTCAATTCTAGAGGTGGCTGATAAACCTAAAAATTTATACATATTACTCCAAAAACCCATCAGACTGAGGATGTGTTTCTTCAGATCATAATTAAAAAACAACCCCCAGATTTTCTCATCAACTTAGTTTTTAAAAGCTAGAGCTTTACACATTCTGATGAACAGTAAGACTATCAGGATCAGTGTGATTCTGACTTTTATGTCCTGCTTTTAACAGTTGAAAAAACAGAGCTTATGCTCCTCAGTTCCCCTGAATAGGCTTAACATGAATTCAAGAGAGGGAGACAAGAAAGAGGCTTCTTGCCAGTAGCAAGAGTCCAAGACAGATAGTCCTTGCATCCCTTCTTCCCTTGAGTCACAGAATCATAGAATGGTGGAGGTTGGAAGGGACCTCTGGAGGCCATCTGTTCCAATCCCCCTGCTCAAGCAGGAACACCCAGAGCAGGCTGCCCAGGATCCCATCCAGACGGCTTTTGAAGATGTTGAAGATTTTGAAGGAAGGAGACTCCACAACCTCTGGACAGCCTCTGCCAGTGCTCCATCACCCACACAGCACAGAATTGCTTCCTGGTGTTCAGATGGAACCTCTTGTGTTCTAGTTTGTGCCCGCTGCCTCTTGTCCTGGCACTGGGCACCACTGAAAATAGCCTGGCTGTGTTGTCTTTGCACCCTCCCAGAGTATTTATAAACATGGGTACGATTCCCCCCTGAGCCTCCTGTTCTCCAGGCTGAACAGCCCCAGCTCTCTCAGCCTCTCCTCATAGGAGAGGGGCTCCAGTCCCTTCAGCGTTTTGGTGGCCCTTTGTTGGACTCTCTCCAGTGTGCCCAGGTCTCTCTTGTACTGGGGATCCCAGAACTGGACACAGTACTCCAGGTGTGGCCTCACCAGCGCTGAGCAGAGAGGAAGGATCACCTCTCGACCTGCTGCCTAATGCAGCCAAGAATACCATTAGCCTTCTCAGCAGCAAGGGCACATTGCTGACTCAAGTTCAACTTGGTGCCCACCAGGACCTCCGGGTCCTTCTCCGCAGAGCTGCTTCCCAGCTGGTGGCCCCCAGCATATATCAGTGCCTGGGGTTGTTCCTCTCCAGGTGCAGGACTCCGCACTTCTCCTTGTGGGACTTCATGGGATTCTTGCCAGCCCACCTCTCCAGACTGTCAAGGTCCCTTTGGATAGATGCACGGCCCTCTGGTGAGTCAGCCACTCTACCCAGTTTCATGTTATCTGTGACTTTACTGAGGGTGCACTCTACCCCATCATCCAGATTGTTAATGAAGATGTTAAACACGACTGTCATGCATGCAGAATGAAGTACACTGTCTTAATATCACTGCTTTGAGCAGAGTTGAATCCTTCAGACCTCCTGACTCATACACAGGTACATACAGAACAGAGCACAACACTAAGCTTGCCATTGGGCAAAGAAAGAAATGAGTGGACAAAGCACATCTCCAGCTACAGCCAATTTTTCTTTTTAAGTTAATTGATCATCATTTAACAGCCCACATGGCAACTTTTACTTTGGACAGTCACCTAAGACGAGAGAGAGAGAGAGAGCAGGAGAATACTGGGATCTAGAAAAAGACTTGACACGGAACACAGGGAGCACAGGTCTCTTCAGAAGACTCAAGAAGTGTTCTCTTTCTGATAGTCCCGCAAACCACCGATATTCAAGCTACCTTGATCAAGCACAGGCAACCAGAAAAACTGTCTGATCTTACTTTTCAAAGCACACTCACTAATAACTGAATTAGACCAGAACATACCAGCCACCTGGCTCCACAAAATCAAAAGGCAAGCCTAGAATAAAGCAGCAAGCTTTCATACTTAGTTTTAAGATAAACTGGTCAGAGCAGGGTAGGAATTTGGAGATGACAATAAAAGCACCTGGATGCATCTGCCATTCAAGATTTAAAAAACTAGATGACTTATATACTAGTGACAAAAAGATTACTTCGTAAGCACAGGGCAAGATATATTCTGTCTCTCTGCCTGAAGATGACATGGTGCTAGGCAGCATCCTATATGGTATTTCTTGATGCAGATCAGAATAACCTGCAAATTTCTTCCCCCTATTGAGCATCATCACTGAATTCAAGTTTGAATCACTATGTACATCAACCCAGGACGGAAGCAGCAAGCCACATACCAGCAAGAACCTTGATGAAAACTCTAGACTACAAAAAAATGAGTAGGTGAGCTTTTTATCAGTTAATAAGTGATTAAGACTCCCTGTGAAATGCAGGTATATGAAGTAAAAAGAGCAGAATGCTCTTGATGAGAGTCATTATTTTGAATCTGAGAATAGAAGGAGAATACTTATATTAATGCAGAATTAATCCCTTCCTTCTTTTCATTTTGGTATAGTAAGTAGCCTCCATGGATTTATTCTTCATTAAGATAAACAGAGGCCTGATCTATAGCACCCAGAAGAGCTCATTTCTTGCCAAGCAAGCCTCAGAAGGGGCTTTAAAAGCATTCTGGATTATATCTGAAATATACTTACACTGTAACTGAAATACTGTTTACTGAAACTAAACAAAGAACAGGAGAAAACATGAAACGGACATTTACAACGTCATTTTCAAAAATGCGTGAGGACCCAACACGTAATCAAAATAATTTGGCTAAGAGGTAGAGGCCCAATACATAATGAATGTAATTAAGCTGAGAGTCTAAACTTAATTTCATCCCTTGAGATGAGAACTAAAATCAAAGATGAAGGTATCAAAATGGGTGGAGAGCAGTTAAAAATCTAAATACCATTCAGTTTTTCCCCTCTGAATAACTCCGAAGCACTGTAAAAGTCTAAACACTCCAAGCATCTCAAACTCTGCCTTAGAGCTCTCTCCTTTGCAGACCTTCATTTACTGCTCTGTGCTGAGGCTGGGAACAGGGTCAGGCCGTATCTGACATATGGCCCAGTAGCCATCAACCTGATAATTAAACCCACGGCATACCTGCAAGATGTGGGCTGGTGGTATTAGGTTAGCAGTTGGGACTGAGAAAAGAGTATTGAAAAAGAATATTTAAAGAAAAATGATACATTGAAACTCAGAATGTATGAATATATCATTTACTGTAATTGATTGTCAATGGCAGCAGTCTTCACCCTCAACTCCTTGCAGAACAACTGTGCCCCATCTTCTGATGACAGCACATTATTTTTGAAGCTAAAGCCCATAGGTAAATACCTGTGCTGTGAATATTTGTCACATGTAATACTTTCACTGAACTTTTCTCTGTGATCAGTGTGGGTAAGGTATGCTGTCCTCATTCCTTCAGGCTTGTCCCTATAAACTCTAAGGGCACTATACTCTCCTCCAATGGGGAGGAGGAAGAGGATTGGTCCCCTTTTAAAAAAAAAAAAGGGAAAACACATTCTTTCAGAGCCTTTTTATTAAGTGGTATCACTGTGGTCTTCTCTTGGACAACAATACATGTTCTGAGACTACAGTGAAAGACAGTCCATCACCAAATTTACGTACCTCCACACAAAAACACATCTTGAAATACTTTAATACTTGAAATTTTTCTCTAGCCAAAGCTTAACATGCTTTCCAACAGGACAACGTCAGAACAAACTTTCGTTATTATGGTGTTAAAGATACTGCTCAGCAGAGCCGTTAAGACTGTCTGCAAAAATTCACATTCATGCTAGTAGTGCCCAATCACTGGTAAGGAGTTTGATGTGGAGCAACTAGGTATGATCTTTAACTTCAGTATTTTCAATCTGCAAAGACTCAGTGCAAACTATATGAAGCTCAATATGGGCTCTTATTCATCTAGACCCATAAAAACGGGCATTGCTCCATCAACAAAACAGTTAAAGAAAAGCAGGGAAACAATGCGCTTGCTGAGTACCATTTTTTGATGGCTCATGGTTCTGAGGTTTTGACTTTGTTGAAGATTCTTGCCACTATGCCATTACCGTTCACTAGTTTCACAGCCACAGGACTGTTTGGACAGAACTTACAGTGGAGCGTCCACAGATCCTCCTTACGGTGCTGACAGCTTTGGTTAGTTTCATACAGGCTGCATTTAGATTTCTATTGTTTTTTCCCAAAAAGATTATTTACCAGAATGATACCTAGCATGGCCTGTTAAAACAACCTTTGCAGCTGCCATTCTAGCAGCTATGTTCATCATCACTGACAATTCTCTCAGTGGTTGAGATGCACGGGATAGTACAGTGGTAGCCTCAGCATAACTTACGTTTTTATTTGGTAAGATGGCAAGAGCTGCAGCCTAAAGCTTTGAGGATTCATTTATCATTATAATAACAGGAAAAGATTACGTTTTCAACTCGGTAATGATAAAGGTTATACATTTTAGCACACTAATCAGCACTCACTGAGTTATGCTGTGGTACTCGTTTAGCAACTGTGATTTTGCATTTTTATATAGCAGAGTTACTGCTAACTTTTCTCAATGTATGACTATGGAGTTCCATTCACGTTGTGTCTGACAAAACACTGAGTTTGTTGAATTGCATCAGTGACTGGGAAGTGCCCCGTGAGCAGTGAAGGTCATCTGGCCCTCTCCATTCTTGAGTGGCACACCACGGCAGGTTTTACAGTCATAGACCATTTTAGAAGACTGATCTACACCTTGCTGAAACTCTTCTGCCTTTCTTGCTAGCATTGTTTTTTTTTTTTTCCCCATAACAGAAAGCATTGCTTGTATTTCCTGTCAGGTGCTTACACACACACACCTCAAATTTGATCTTCTGAAGAACTGTATCTAGAATTGTACCTAGCTTTGTTGCAATGCGCTTGCCTTGCAACACACCAAACCAATCCTGACGATTGCCAAAGGCGTCTCAACTCACTGTACTGCAGCCTTAAGATTCTTGCACTGTAACTTGACATTCATAGTTAAATATCAGTAGCATAAGGCTTGGTTTCCATTTGCTCCTTCTAAACTTAATTTTTTAACTATCTTACTCCACGTACAAACTGACATTTGACTCTTTTCAGTCAGATCAGATCTGCAGTCCGAGGTTGTAGAGGAAATTAGTATTGGCAACGACAGTCGGGTGCCCAGGCTCAGACCAAGCGTATTCATGCTGTTTTGTGTCTGCTGAAACACCACCACCAGTGAGCACCTGGTATTTCACAAGCACAGGCAGCAAGGCAACATTTGTTTCTTAATGCATTTTCTATAGTGAAACTTCAAAGAAACAGTTGCCCCCAGAAAAGTCTATTTTGTTATCTGCAACCATCAGTTTAATAATTAAATATGATTAAAAACAGATGAGGTCCTAGGTATTATTTCAAAACATTTATATAAATTCAGAAACGAAGAATCTGAAGAAACGATGGTCTGGCTTAAATTAAAATTGAAAATCAAGAATTAATGTCTCTCTGAACTACCTTTCACTTTCAAAAAAAATCCCACAAAAACTACCTTTATGATTGTTTGCATTCCATCAAATGTTGGAACTATACACACACACACTTCACAAGCTTTAAGCCCCAACCCCTACAGTCTGCTGTAAATTCTAACTAAGTAAAGCTACTGCTGAGCTAAAGCTAGCGTATACATCGCTTTACCAACATTGTTGGTATTCTTGTGCTCCCGGATCTATTCTCATACCACACATACTGAAATCTCTTTTTTGCTCCCCCACACCACACACCATTTGGTATTTGTACTGGATGCCATATAGGAGAGTTACAGTCCATTACAAGGTTCCTGGACATTTTAGTAGTTTAGAAATAACCCAGACCACTTCCAAAGAACTCTTACACCAAATAATTTTATCTTTAATTTTACAGGTTTCTAGAAAAGTTTACTTTTCAGTACTTCAGACTGCTAAACTGGGCAGTGATGAAGAAGCTTATTAAGTTGTAGTCACTATAAATTTGTAGCAAACAATATTTGCCAGTCATATTTTAAGTTGTATATTCAGGAATGAGGCAGGGTTTTGTTTCCTAGCTTTATTATTATTTACAGATTGGCTCCCAAGGCCTGTTAACAGGGGAAAAGCACCTCACACACACAAAAAAAAACACCCTATCATCCCACTTGTAGAACTACAAATTTATTCCAACTTCAAATGAAGTTGAGAAAAAAAACAAGATTTAATATTTGTAAAGTCTGAATATATAAGTGGATTTAAAAGCTACCTTGTTTTTGTTACTGTTTGCACTCTCTATGGAATAACTATGTTGATAACTGTNATTCCAACTTCAAATGAAGTTAAGAAAAAAACCACAAGATTTAATATTTGTAAAGTCTGAATATATAAGTGGATTTAAAAGCTACCTTGTTTTTGTTACTGTTTGCACTCTCTATGGGATAACTATGTTGATAACTGTGTTACATATATACATCACTAAACAAACTTTGAGAGGAATCAGTTAAGGAACAGTAGGTCTTAAAAAAATAAATGAGAGAAACCAATTGAAACAAAGGATGAAAAGGATGTCTTCAATTTACTAACTACTCATGCTCATTTTCAAAGAACATTTTGCTCCTGTTGATTAGAACAGCCTTTGCCTCTGTTGCTCTGTTTTCATTCAGGAAGGACTCAAAGAGTTTAAGAGCAGGATTAGGAAGAGGATAGCAAGTACTAAAACAAAGCACACATTGAAGACCTCGCACATCATACGTGATACAAGTAGTTGTCATCCGTGTGTAAGAACTTGAAGGGCATAGAATCATGTTTTCAGAAACATCTCATTTTAGATAACAATATGCTTATAGCAGTATTTGGTACAAAATATTGAACATTTCTTTTATGAATTCAATTAGTTTAGAAAGTATAATATAAAATTACATAACAAGCACTGTTTAGGTAACCTATCTCAACATTCAGTATTAAGGTATATTTGCTTTAGATGCAGAAGGAAATTCCAATTCCCCCAAAACAAAAAGGCAAGATATCAATAAAAATTGGAAATAGGAAATTACAGAAGTTAAAAAAATTGCAGAGCTGCTTTAATAGTAACACAGTGCATCTTCCTAGTCAGTAAATAACACCTCATTTAATGGTAAGGCTGTATTTACTTGCTACAGTGAAGTATTTTTCAACTGTTAGATCAACCCATTTAAAAATTCTCTAGTAAAGAAAATTAGAACTGCAAGCCATGATCAAAAATTAGTTTTCAGTGGTTTTTTTTTTTGTTTTTAAGTAGTTGGCACACCAGTTTAAAAAGAAACAAGCAAACAACAACAAAAAAACCTACGCCCATAGATTTCATTTACATAGCTGATACATGAGAAAAATCCATCCTCATCTTACATGCAGTTTTGGTTTAAAACCCTACTTTTGCAAATGTTAGAAGTAAAATCCCAAATGCAGTAGCCCTAGAAAGCTTTAAAAAACAGAAGGTCTAATACTGTCTTTCTATAGCTGCTCTGCGATTCAAACTTGAAAGGTCTCAAAAAAAATCAAATTTATTTCATAATATGAAAACATTTCTTCTTCTGAATCAAGGTAGACCAGTTGCCAAATAAGTTTTAACTACTGCATGGGACTGACTCCTCAAAACATTGTCTGTTCTGCACACGGGTCCAACTGGAACATATGACTGAACACACAGTGAAGAAACAGCTAGGGTACAGCCAGGTTTGCTATGTGTTGTACACACCATACAAACACGGCTTTTTCATTTGGCCTACTGAACACTTCAGGATTTGGGGACGCTTTATGATAGGCTATCAGCCATACCTGATTTCTGTGGCTATATGACTGGAACCAAACTGACGGTAAAGTAGCAAGTTTTAACAAAACCCTTAAAACTGATTTATGTTATAAATAAATCAATACTTAACCTCAGGCATTAGCTGAAAAATATAAATCTGATTTATGCCAAATATCTCTTTGTAAAAGAGGTCTGCTTCTACGATGAACAAATATAGAAGAATCTTATTATACCTCAGAGATGCTGATCTCAATGCACCCAAAAACACCCTGTCACTTAGTGACAGCGATTGCCCATCTGACAACAGTAATGGAGAGAGCTTAAGTCACAGCCACTTTATATGTGACAATAAATATATATACACTCTGAACCACATCCAAGTGTAAGTTAGTGTACTAAGCAATTAAAAGAGGATGGTCTTAGCCAACTGAAATGTTCTGTTGCAAGAAGGTATTTCCAGAAGCCATTTAGGAGCAGTCCTAATACACATGAACAATTGGGGAGAAAATTTTTTGAAAGGTACTCTCTCTTTGACCCCCAAACCTCATGCTCCTCTGATGTAGTCCCCAGCAAGTTGCCTAGTAAACACTTCTATGCTAAGACTTCCAAATATAACTTTAAAAGTTCTGAAGTAGAAAAACCTTGTCAGAAGCTAGATACTGTATAACAGTCTACATACACCATCTTCAATTTGTTGCTTGGGGTTACTAATAACTGGTACAACCTCTTAAATAGCATTGCAACGAAAATCACAAATGGGAAACATGAGAAAAATAAGGAACAGTATACAGAAAATGTGGAGTCAATTTTCTAAACAACTTCTGATGCTACAGATCACAGGAGCTTGTTAACAAAAAAGTGCTGGACTTCATTGCTTTCGTCTCTTCCTAGTTGTTTTAACATTAGGATACTTCACATGACCTCTGCTAAGAAATCCACACAAAACCATCAATGTCACTTCTACTTCTCCCCCTTCTTTTAATGTTATTTTTAAGGAAATTGGCAATTGTACGTGTGCATGTAACCAGGTATCACTAAAAGAAGTAATGAGAATATTGATAGCCTTTCCCCACTGCATTGTGGCTAAGACAGGAAACACAGCCTTTTCAAGGTTCTTTCAGAGAGGCAAAAACTTCACTTTTGCTACAGCATTTTAAAGATGCAGTGATTTCTGCATTTTTACCGCCAATCCTGAAAATATTACCACTATGCTGAATAGCTTAAAAATTAATTTTTAAACAAAAAAGCCTTCACAAAACAGGAAAAAAAGCCTCTGAAATCAAAGCTTAACAAAATTGCTGCACTGGAAATTATTGCCTGTAGTTAATAAACTTACTGTAAAGTGATGGCTGAGAGATAGTGGTAGGAGAGAGGCATAGATCACTAAAGCTTTTTTTTTTAAAATTTGAAAATTGGTTTCAACAGTGGTTATCATCTGACAGTTGCAACACGTGCTGTCAATAAATCAAGCACTTTCTTGCAATGCAAGTAAACTGGCCAATGCAGTTCGTATTTTATTACAGTTCGTATGTATTTAAAAAAGCTTTTAAAGCAAAAAAAAAACCACACACAAGCAGGGCAGCACATGGAAACAATGACATAATACATGCACACATGCACACACTACTCAAACCACATCAGTCTTCCGTTTGCTGTTCTGCATGGCAGAAGAACTTGAAGAAAGAATTATGATCTCTGTTCTTGTTTGTTGAAAGTCACCAAGCCAATACTCTGTTAAACAACAGTAGTGTTTCCCTACTACAGGCTACCCAGCAACTAGATTCAAAAGTAGTAATTTTATGAGAAGTTTCATGTTTTCTTAAACCAGTCCTGTTAGACCTAGAAGAGGTTGTCACCCTGTCACCTGTTACTGCCTTGTACGAAAGGTTACCAGCTACTTCTGACCCTTCCACCTCCCAGATGAACCTCCGCAGACAAATGTCCAAGTGCTCCCTAACCATTTCAGTGCAATCACTTCAGTTTCAACTCCAAAAGCAAAGCAGGGAGCAAAACTATGAACCAGTTAGTGATTCAGCTGCAGATTCAATATAGTCCAGCTCAGGGATGTTAAGTTTTTGAACCGTTCTAGGTGCTTGTGATTGTGCAGTTACAGCCTATGCCAGTGCCAACCAACCTGTTCCATGTAGCAATAGGTATGAAAAGTGCAAGTTTTAGCACATACATCCCCACAAGCAACAAACAGAGAAATAAGAGTCTATGGGGTTAAAGTCTTAACTTCCTTCCCCTGTGGTTGTACCTGAAAACTATTATTAAAGTATTGTTTGAAAGTGTTAGGTTTCTGCTAGAGACAAGGATAACGTCTCTCAACAATCATTTACTATTATCAAGCATTCTCTTTCTAGACAAATTCATACTGAAGGTAATGAGAGACCAATGTGGAAGATTTGTAACAATCTGGCTTCAGACAGAATGAGAACTACTCCAATAGTGGGAAAAAACAGAGAGGTAAGACCTCATTTCTCTGCACTCGGTGCACCTGACCATGAGTCACTACTGTTTTAATTCAAAAGAAGACCTCTGCACTCCTGTGAGAAAACAGAACTCTAGAATGAAGCTTATCCAGGAGGAAAGTAACTTCTGCAAAGGCCTGTTCAATCACTGGGAGTATGTCCACAAGTTACTAAGTGCTAGCATAACCACCCCCCATACCTGGGCGTTTTTCTTCAATACATGTTTTAAGTTCTGATTATAGGTTTTGGTCACTGGTAAACAAATCCCCAAGTATTTTACCAGAGGAAGACTATCCCCACACAGAGGAAAACAATACATAACAGACTATGTCTTTGTTCACAACCTGAAGACACTAGTACCCTGGACTAATTACTGAAGTATAAGGCTAAAAATCTAAAAAGAAGATTAGAAGATAAAAAAGATAAAAATCTAAAGGAATAGATTTGACTGTTCTGGCAATTATTTAGTCTAATTCATTAACATTTACTAACAGGCTACAAGCTAAAGTTAGATGTGAGCTTAACCATATTAGCTCTTCTCTTAAGTGTTCAAAAAATGAACAATATGTGCAACTGGAAACTGGAATAACTGCATTAGGGTACAGACACACAAGGTACTCTACCTCATGCATACTGTACAGTTCTGGTAGCTCCATCAGAGAACGTGGAACAGAAGGATAACGGAAATAGAAGGACAGTCAAGGAAATGGAATTCCTCCCACCTGGGGGAGATTAAACTGGAGGGCTGGAAAAAAATCTACAGGTAACAATATAAAAAGAGTCAGTTAAATTGCTAATAATATGAAAACAATTTACACAACACCTCAGCTGGGCAACTTCAGCTAGAAGGCAGCCTTCTAAGCCACGTATTGACTTAATGAAAGGCATGCCTGGAAGGAAGACCATACATCTACTCTGTTACTGAAACTTTTCTCTAACATCAGCTACTAACCACATAGAAAATATCAAACAATATGGACCTCTGGTCTTATCTAGTATAGCTCTTTTTGTATTACATCAAGTAACCAAGGCACAGGTAACGCAAGAAGAATCATCTTGTATTTTTTCCCCTAAACATCTGTTTGGCGAGAACACTGGAGACAACAAAATAGGCAAGGTGGACCTTGTTTTCAAGCACAACTACAATGGGATTCTTTGAGATGTAAACAAAAAGGTATTTACTTCAGTAGGTCCCTTCTGCACTGCAACTACTCTTTAGCACTTCTATACATACTTATGTGGTTCTGCCAAAATTTACAAAGCAACACAAGCACCAGTCCCTTTCATACCCTTTCAGCATGGGCATGCTTACCAGGCATACCAGGTATCATTTCAATCACTGGTCAGACAAACTTGCTATATAGTTTCTCTCAACTGAAATCTCATTTTCCTGACTGCAAGGCAGGAAAAACACTTGTTTGTTTCTGTAAATTATTAGGATCTGTTTATATTTTCATCTACAGAAGTCCAAGGCATCATGAATTTAGGTGTTATAAATGCGTCTATAAATAAAGTATTTGTGGGATGCTGCTGCTTGTGTTGTTCCTGCTCTTTGAATAGCAGACAGTTTCTAGTCTTTAGAATCTGCCAGTTGCATTACATTCATTTGCATTAAATGCATACCCATTAAATTCATTTTGATGAAAAAATGACATGAACCAGTATATTTCTAAACCTACTTATAGTCTAGATGAGGATCTTTAAAAAGCCACGTTAAAACACAGGTACAAGGAAACATGAGTACAACCTTCTTTAAAGAAAAAAATCCTAAAAAGTGTATTAACAGTACATTCCAGAGCATTTCCATATTTACTAGTCTTCTTTATGTTAACAAATGGCTTCCCTTCTGCATGTATAAGCACCAGCTAACACACATCTTTCTTACAGCCAGCCGCATTAGAATGCAAACTTCATATTAGTATGTGTGCAATTATTCTATTAATTAAGTTAATGAATCAAGCACTGAGGTGTTCAAAATTGTCTGGAGACTAAACAATGCCCACTGGGAATGGCAATCACGGTACATGTGCCAGTCACATTCCCATCAGTGTACCAGTCCCTTTCCCATTCTATCCCTACTCACACATGACAAAGTATCATCAATAATATAAATAAACTGTACTTTGCATCGGGAATTTGACTTGGGAGGACAACTGAAACAGAAAAATGCATGAACACTACAATATATTCTCCTATTGAGAGTCATCTCTCACACAATTTAAATATTAAAAAAAGCTTTATTTGCATATATGGAAAGGAATCTACATATACATTTTTGGTTAACATTTAAAGCAGTCCAGTAATTTCCTATGGGAGCTTTACACTCTATCCTAAAAGACCAAGAAAATCAGTTCTGGTGTCACCAGCTTGTTGTTCAGAAGCATGAGAAAATAAGCAGTCAACAAATGTGCAGCAAAGACACAAGCCTTACAGTTGCACAGGAACTACGATTACAGTCAAGAAGTAGCACTCTTTTTAATGCCATAGCACTATACTGTAAAAGGCAGAACACATCACAACAAAGTACGTCCATTTGCACTATTAGAACCGTATCAGAGTGTAGATGTTTATAAGTGCTTCTCTCCTAGTAGCTAGGATATCAGTTCCCTCCACTAAAATTCAATCATTCTTTTATCTGAATTTGCAAAAATATTTAAGTTTACAAGTTTTAATGATTTTATTAATTAATGACAGTAGCACATGTCTTTCTGCACAAGAAAGAAATGAAAACTCATTGAGGTGCATCAGAAAGAATATACGTTCTGCAGGATAAACATTCTCTCCCCCTGCCCCCCCCAGTCATTTGGGGGAGGGAAGAAGTGGTAAAGCTGCATGAGTTATTTTGTTTCAGGATCAAGACACTTAGTTTAGAGGATGAAATGTACATAAACTTTTCAGTGTAGCATTTTACACTCAGGTTGGTATTAGCACTTTGAAGTATATACAGTGGATTTCCAAATGAAGCAAATCTATTAATTCTGGGTTTCCTGATTAACGTGAGAAAGAGAGCATGTCAGGATTTAACTGACACCTTTGAAGTCACTTCACCTTGCTGGTGGGCAAAACAACAATGCAGAAGGAAAAAAATGCTGTAGCAACAACACAATAATCAGTCAAAAATGGAACACACCATTGTATACCTATACACAGAAATTAGATGACAAAAAAACTGGCAGCCTTTGATTATGCCTAAGGTCTCCTGACAACATGACAGGCTACTGACATGCTAACATCGAAAGTTTTCAAGAAGAGAGCTCCAGGAATTACAGAGAATGATAAAAACTGCATTAAGCACCTAAAAGACAAGCCCAAAACCTCACAATAAGACTAGAAAATAAGACGCATGTACTCCTCACAACCAAAGATGAAACAGATGAGCGTTTAAGACTGTAGCAAGCAAGATCTCTCAGTTACTCCACATAAAATTAACTTCCTCAAAAGCATCTTCTCTCAAGTCTTAAAAGACTTCTTATCAAATACTCTGTCAGTAGTCTCAGAACCACTTTTCTCATAGCCACCTGTCACATCAAAACTAGAACAATCCAGAAAAACTTAAAATACTCTTCAAAAGTCATCACAAATTTGCCTGGAAAGACTACATATTTTAGTAATATTCACCTCATGTTCTTGGTTTTCTTGTCCATCTTTGCCACTTTTTCCACTTTTGCCTGATTTTGCAGGTTCCTGAAAAAAAGTTCACAGTCTCAGTTACTTTGAAAAGCAGATTTAGGTAGATTTGCAAGTCAAGAAATTAGTTTTTTTAGATACCTGCTAAGCATATTAAAATTGATAGGACAAAAAATGATACTGTTTTACTGTAAGATCTTAATACTGAACTATCAGTCTCTACAAAGTTGCTTAAAACATTTTTCATTTTCAGGAAGGCTTTGGAATTGTATTGTCTCAAAACTCACCCATACAGTATATAGAGCTAAGCTTTTATATAGGTAAGAATGCAGGGACAAAGAATGCAAGTGACTTGAACCATGTCTAAGAACCTAGCCTCATTGCTGTCTTTTGTTTTTAGCCTCAGGAGTATTTACACTTAGTTTAGCTTTGAAACAAACATCACTGCAGTACACATTTTACACTTCATTATCTCGTTTGTTCTAGGCGTTCTATGTACGAGAAAGTCCAGTTTTAGAAGTAGGCCCACAACTCAGATTTCTCCCTCCCTGCATTGTACTTGTATCTTTCACCCATTGTCTAATTCTGAGATTTGCTACTCTAAGAAAAGCAAAGTTTTAATGTTTTTAATATCACAGGTGGCAAGAATATTGGGAAAAAGTTAAAAACGAAACCAAAAACAACACAAACCACAGCACCCATCTAATTCAGTTTTTCAACATTGTTTTAAAAAGACAGGCAGAAGTCAACCAAACAGAAGAGGTCTAGCAGGACAGCAGCTGGATGCGACAGATTATATACTTCGTTGCTTCCAATTTCCACTCATCCCCATGATAGCTAATTACCTATCACATAAAACAAAGTGCAATCCAGTCAACTTTATGTTGGATTTATAACTTTTCTGCTAACGTTACTTGTGCAAGCCCCTTTTGCGGCTGACAAACCACTCCAGGTCACTGAGGCAAAAGCGGAGCCAAAGCCAGATCCATCTGCCATCGTCAGGAAAATGGGACGGGAAGCTTTCAGGCACTGGTCGGTGCTCGCCAAGCGCTCGTGGCGATTCCCCAAGCACAACTTCAACCGCAGGCAGAGCCACGCAGCTGTGAAGCGTCCCGGGCCGGGGGCTGGGATGCAGCCCCTCAGCCGTGCCCCGCCGCCCCTTCCCCCGGCCCCAAACAGAGAGCCACCCTCTCCAAACTCACTCTTCCGCCAGGCTCCGCGCAGCACACGCTTCCCATCCCCTCCCTCCAGCACTCCCCCGCACACCGACCCCGCGGCCTCCCTCCGCCGACGCCCTCCCGCCGGTTGCCCCCGAACCCGCCGGACCGGGACCGGGACCCCCGGGGCAGGGCGAGGCGAGGCGACGCCGGGACCCCCCCTGCTCCCGGCCGCCGCGGCATCCCCCGGGCTAGGCCCCACGGGGGTTGCCCCCTGCCCAGTGCCAGGAGGAAGGCGGGGGAGCGGCGTAGCGC
>VXAL01014308.1:1174-16818 GCA_013399475.1 Chauna torquata | reverse complement strand
CGGCTGACAGGGCCGGGGCTCGGGGCTCTCCCTGCTCCGCCCCGGCTTGGGGGCGGGCCCCGTGCCTCCAGCCACGCCTTGGGGTGGGCCCCGAGGGCCGAGCTGCTGCGTCCCCGCGCACCGCTCCGGCCGCCGCCTCTCTGAGGGAAGCAGCGAGGCGGCCGGAGGCGACACCGTCGCCCCGGCCCTTCCGCGGGATCTCCCTCGCCCGGGGGCTGCGCCGCCGCCGCCCTCAGCCGGCGCCTCCTCTTGTGAGGCCAGAGGGTCCCCCGGCTCCGCCAGCCCGCGTTGCCCTCCGGAGCCCGCCCTGCAGTGAGGGGCAGCGGCCGCAGGGGAAGGGAGGACCGGGCGGGGTCCGGGAGCAGCCAGTGTGTAAGGAAGGAAAAAATGAAAACAAAACAAAAACCATAGGACGTATCTGAAGCACGCTCGCCTCTCGCACAAGTCCAGCGTGGTCGTCATCAATTCACAATATGCTTGCAGTACGTGGATGAGGGAGACGTGGGCTTTGCATAGTTGCAGCCTCTTTTTATAGTAGTATCGTTATCCCTTGTTTGTTTTTAAATGTGTTTTTTTTTTTAATGATGCCCACCTGTACCAGAGACGACATCTTTCAAAGAAGTCGCTCTTTAATCTTTCAAAGTCGGAATGCAAAAATCAGAACTATCTTCTTACACAAAAGAAGAAAGGTGCATGTGCTTCTACTGGAAAAGTTATGAGTTTTGTAACTTTTGTA
The DNA here is from genome assembly GCA_013399475.1 of Chauna torquata. Classification (NCBI taxonomy): domain Eukaryota; kingdom Metazoa; phylum Chordata; class Aves; order Anseriformes; family Anhimidae; genus Chauna; species Chauna torquata. Next base: position 16,082 of record VXAL01014308.1, on the reverse strand, counting down.
TTTGTCACATGGCCTGTCTAAGCCCCAAATTACCATTACCCGAGAAAAAAAACATAGGAGATATTAATCCTCATAATAATGTCAGGACATAAAACATTTAAAATTTAGATTGGACGTGCTTATTAAATGCTAATTGTGCCGTGCTACTAAAGGATAGAAAAATTACAGTCTAACAAACTCCAGCATAAAAGAGAAATTGATCTCCTTCCTTATTAAGCCTGTGAGTATCAAAGCCAGCACTAGCTAGCAGCTGTGCTCTCATTTTTAGGAACTAGGATTTCTAATAAGTACTTATATCCGATGTGATGATATCTAACATCAGTTTATATCCACTGTAGTTGAACATTTTGCCTTTGCTGTGGTCAAAAGACAAAGAAATTTTCCCTTTTCAAGGCACTGCAAATAATTCTACTGCCTAGGGAGAGTTGCTTCCTCTTGCTTCAGTCCCCTTCCTTCCCTGCTTCTTAAGTGCTAGAAAACAAATTACATCTGCCTCTTATCCTTTCCCTAGTCTTCTCTGGTTTGAGGATTTAAAATTGAGGTGCTGTTATCACTGTTGTGCTTCTGTTAGGAGCCAGTCACGAATAAGCCACTACTACTAAATAAGACTTCTGACCAGCAGAACGACATAGATTTTGGACATACCAAGAGATAGTAAGGGAAAGAAATCTACCTCCATCTGTAATTTGGAGTTTGATCAGTGTATGAAAGGGTTTGTACTGTTGAGGATAAGCTCCAGAGCCTGCAGTTCTTTGTTAAGTTCCAGTTTCATAGAAGCTTAAAACTACTCTTAATTCCCAGCTGTTATATTCCAGTCTCACTTCTCTGTGCTGATGCTGGTACTGTGCAGCCCCTTAAACCAGTTCATAGAATTGATCTGGTTGAAAACTCTCCCCCTAAAATGATGGTTTTATTTTGTTGTTGTTGTTGTTTTTATTCTTCCCTTAAGCTGGCACACCACCACCTGTTTCTGTAAACACTAACATTGGCCGAAGGAAGGGGGTGGAAATATGTGATGGGGGTGGGATATGACCTCAACAGCCTAGATTTAGATCAGTTTAAGCAGCTGAATGAGTTTCTCATTGGCTCTTGGCCTCCTTTGTGCTTGCTAGTGCTCATAGTTTTTCCAAATAATGGAAAAACTCCGTCAGAATTGTTGTTACCCACCTACTTGTGAACAGCAGCAGCACAAATTGCGCTTATTTTGCTGTTAGCTGGGAAGACCTTGAATCAATACATCAGACTGAGTACAGGTTCAAAAGATGGCACTGACTCAATTAACATTTGGGAGGTTTTCTTTGTGACCACAGATGTAGAAACTCCTGTGAAAACTTGACTCCCCCTCACCTCACTTGCTATGGAAAGAGTCTCATTCACCAGTAACAGAAAGCAATTGTATTTTTCAAGGCCTACTGTATTATATGAAATAATCAGTGGGTGGAGGTGGTTTACAAGAAAAATAGTTTCATCTGTATGCTCTAGTGTCTTCATAAAATACGAGGATCAGAGAAGTGACTTACATTTACATGCAGCACTGAGATGAAATCTTATTTTTACTGTAGTGTTACATCATTGTGGGTCTAATTATTCTGTTACTGAGTAGGATAAACTATGTAAATAAAGTGATGTCATATGAGTGTGAATATGACTACATTAATATCTGTATCAACTTCTAAACAAGTTTCATGCAAACTAGATGTTCTCAAAAAGCAGAACAGATTCAGATTGATTAGGCTATGGCTGTAGTTAAAACAGTAAAAAATAATGCAGGCAGCATAGCCACCAATTTTTTTCTTTCTTTTTTTACTGTATTGACTGAATTGTCTACGCTTGCAAAAGTTTAAACACCAAATAATTTAATATCTTGTATAAAACAGCTGCATAATATTTAATAGCTTGAAACTGGGCCATGTGTCCAGCATGCCAGTGAAGGGGGAATATTTACAAGGTTGGTCCTTTCCAACTGAGTTGGATATTCTTTTTTTTTTTTTTTTTAATAAAGAAGGAGGCCCTTTATAAATGTTAAGCATTCCTGCTCTGTCCTGAGTTTATTGAACAGATCACTGTCACTGTGATGGAGATAACATCTTCCATTCCCCGTCGTATGGTGTTACTGCTTTCCATGCAGCATCTCTTGTTTAATTCGGTGGTCCGCCAACTCAGCTTGCTAAAATGGCAGAAAACTAACTGAGCAGGGAAGAGAGGAGACAATGAGACCTTTTGCCAGTGAGCTGTTAATTTGGCTCAGCTGAAACTATGCAACCACACTTGTGGACAAGATTTGAGAAGCCTGTGAACTGTCATTGTTATACATAATTGTCAAAGACTAGCAAGCTATTTCTCAAAATACTTTAATGACTGAAGCAGATCTCTTCTGCTCTCTGGCACCCTGTGTCAGATGTAAAAAGAAAAATGAAAACTCAAGCACCACTGGCAGTGAAGAGGCTGGAATAGATGGGTTGAAATTTAAACATTTTTTCTAATCTTGTATTCAGGCTGAACTTCTGGTTAAGATAACTTTCCTGTCAGGAGTAGTGAAACTGCCAAATTATGTCTAGAGGAATAAACTACTTCATCAGCCCTAAGCACCTGCAATAGGCTCTGCCTCTACACAACCCAGCTTCAAAAGCTGCAAAGCCCCGTGTGATTCTGTGTGAAAGCCCGTATATTCAACTTCACCAAAAAGCTGAAGCGTCTTTCAGAAACCTTCACTAGCATGTATTTATTCTGCCTACCCTGAATTACATTAAATAATTCCTGGGCTGTTCTCAATCTAAATGGCTAGGTTTTAATTCTCCTCAATTCTGTTAATGTCTGTTAGTGTTGGATGCCTAGCTGTCTAGTTCTGTTGTCTTGTAAAAGTTGCAAAATGATTTATTCAAAGCTGTATAGAAGTCAGACTCTTTCGAAGCAAAGAGTAACAGGTCAAATTTTAGAACTGCACATGTATTCAACATGATATTTCAGCTCACAGGTACAACTATGACAAAGCAGGCCAGGTTTGGCTGCCCAGGCCAGGGTTTAAATGGATCTCCTGGACCAGTAAGCAATGTTGTCGCATATGTCTGGTAACCGGTCTGGTACTAGGCGATGTCAGTAGTAGCTATGGTCCATATTCATTAACACATTGATTATGGATTTCTGCTAGGGACAATTAAATTTTAAAATGAAAATGAAAAAATGTAAGTAATGAGCATGGAGAACTCACTTATGCAGAATGTTACTGAGACATTATTACTGAGATAAACATCACAAGCTGTGGACAAGTAAGTATGTAACAAAAATATCTAACTATATCTAATGATAGTTAAATAAAAATTTTCTTGTTTGTGGCCACAGTTTGCAGTATTTATGCCCATCATTGGTTATTAAGTATTAAAATGAACTACATCTGGGAAGTCAGACCGTGGTCACAGTAATAGGCTATTAAGGTGGATGAACCATTTGTCTTATCCAGAATGGCAATTCCTACGAACTTGTGTGCTGGTAACCAGATTCCATAGAGATAGGAACTACAAAAATAGTAACGTTATAACACTTTGGTCAAATCACTTGATGTTATTCTGCCTCAGTGAAGCAAATAAAAAGATCCTAAGAGCAAGGCTGCTGCATGTCATGTAGTTGAATCTTTCCAGGAAAATAAATGTAAAGAAAGAGGTGCTGGTAACATAGATGACGTTAGGCTGTCTGCTTTCATGTTTCCACAATCTTTTGTGGTTTTATTTTTAGTATTTATCGTGAGTTGAGAGATATGTTTACATATATAATCTGTTTAAAATTTATTGGATGTGCCTAGCATTCAGAAGGTATAAGGGATAAATTTATTTTTGATAGTTCATCTCATTTTCATGTCAGAATTCAATATTATTATGGTATGTTTTGTTGCAATCTTTAGCAGCATCTTTGTTGATTCCAGGTTTTTAGCTGCATTAAGTGTAATGTTCCTATTCATGTACTATCAATCCCTCTTTCCACGTGATGTCAAAGGAAGGATTCATTTTGTATCAGATGAGTGTAACACAAAGGTGGCTGCAGCTGAGACTCCTACATTTTCTTTTCTTTTTTTTTTTATCATGTTTAAGTTGGTATTTATGGAGTGAATGAAGAGTTCCAATTAATTTTACCTCCTGTTGATGGCATACAAGATTTTCTCTTTCAACACTTCATACTTTTTTCTGCCTTTTTTAGGATACAACATAGCCAATATAGCTATATATTTTTATCTCAGTGTGGGAAGAGTTGAAAGACATACTCAGAAGGCATACTCAGGACTTAACCCTGTAACTACCAAAAATTCGTAGATGCGTGACGGTCTGCTTCTGGGTATGCCCAGAAGTGTCCAGTTTCACAGATGATGCATATGCTGGAGTTTTGATGTCATTCAGGAGCAATCTGCATTTCCTGGTCAGAAAGTAAGGAGCAGTTTCCATCAATGCAGCTTTTGGCTTGCTCCACCTAGAGCGGGCTGTCTGCATCTACACTGTGTGGCATCTGGAGGGATCCTGTACTCTTCTGCAGGCCTTTCCACAGCCCTTTTAAATACAGGGCACAGAACAAATATCATTTTTCTGCTCAACTCACACCCTGTGATTATGTCAGTTCTTACTGTGTACCTTAACAGGGACAGAGTTTGTTTTCAAGGATTATTGCCTAGGGCTACACTGAGATCCCTCAGCATCAAGCTAGCCTGCTGCATCTCTTTTGGTAGTCGGGGTGATTCCTGCAGGCAAGATTCCCTTGTTTTCAAGGGCTGTGATAGGCTGGAATCTTCTGTTACACAGACCTTCTGTCGGCACCTTGAAGCCTATCTTTGCATATGAGATGTTTGAACAATTTTTAAAGGTTCTTTAATAATTAATACCCTTTTTTGTTTGTCCAAGATAAAGTGAGAAATGCTTGCAGCATGCCACATACCTACTGCTATAGCATGTGTCCAGAGAGGCATGACGTGAAGGCATGCCAGGCAAAAGGCTTGCAAGGATGATAGAGGAGTGGACCAAGTGGAAGGAGACTTTGTAGTCAAACCATTTCCTAGAGATATCTAGCTGCTGAATGGCTTCTAGGTCTGAGAGGAAGCCTTGTAATTTTGCTCCAAGGGCAGATGCTAACAAAGAGGACTTTGGAACAAGACAGGTAATGATCAAACTGGTAGTATTAAGTGCACTCAAAATCTCCTTATGTGTTATGTTGAGAGCCTTGGTCTGTAATTAAGGGCTGTAGATTCTACTGGATGGCAGAACGCATAAGTCCTTTCATCCTTCTAGGTTCAGTTTTTCAAAGTAACAGTTATAAGAATTTGTTAACTTTGGCAAACTGGAGTTTTCGCTTAGCCACATTTTAGGAGGTGGCAGCTCCATTTTTCCTGAAGGTGTAAAACAAATCAAATACTCTGAAAAAAAAATTCAGACTGAGCAATTAAACATTGGCAAACTTTATAAGCATCTCAAACTAGAACCTTATAACAGGAAATGTTAGGCAAACTTAACTACAGATTTCTCTTCCATCTGTATTTATATCAAGCTGTGTACTGCCTGTCTGGCATGCCTGTACAGACTTTGCCCCAAAGTTAACTTTGTCTGCATCTTGTGTTCAGTATTTATCTTAAAAATTCTACATATATGTGAGTAGTATTTACATTTATATCATCATTTCTTATGCATATTAGGATTTCTTTTGAACACTAGACTGTACTGAGAGACAATAATGTGGGAAGTTGATTACTAAGAAGTAAAAAAAAAAGGCCTTTGACACAGATTTTTTGTCTGCATGCTTTTCTCAAAGTATGGTACATAATATTTATACTTGATGCATTCCCTTCGCAAAGAGTTTCACTATTTTATTTAAACTTACGTTCTTTTTTTGCTGTCCACAGTTTTTTCCTGTCCCTGAAAATGGCGTTTATTGGTGTGATCAGAGCTGATTAATTGCAGCTGCTCTTACAGATAATTCCCATAAAACAGCTCGTCTCCAGCATGCTGCATGTCTCTGCTTTTGCTTTTATTGGTATCCTACATGTTTTGTTGCAATTTTATCAGAAGACTCCCTATTCGTACTTTTCTTGGCTGTTTGGAGGAGTGATCCGTATACATTGATTCAAGAATCAGCTGTGAGAGCTGTTTTTCCCTTCCTTTCACAAGGGCTGCCAAGATAGAATGTAGGTTGATGTTGATATCTTTACGGGCAGCCCTTTGTCTTTTTTTTTTTTTAATTTATAGGTGTCTAAATTACTTCACACACTCCTTTATTTTTGTCTTGGAGAAAGAGCTAGCAGATGTTAGAGCTGAAGTTCACAGTTTTTCAATATAAATTGAAGAGGAAAATTCATGTTATTAGCATATAAAAGATGCAGATAGGTAACTGCCTGTCCAAAATTCCCATGGCACTTTAAATTTAATGTTTCTTTCATATATGTAAAGAGGATAAAGGTAATAAAGCAAATGAAGTGTAAATAAATGTAAGATATATAAATAAAGGTTTCTTTACTTACATTTATGTATGAATCCTACTTCTCACCCCAAGTTAATTGGATTTTTGCTACTTAATTTACTAAGCTGGATTTGAATTTTAGTTCTGCCGAACATGTTAATACATAACAATAGTCACTCTTTTCAGATTTTTAAAATTTACTTGTATTATGGAACCAATCAGAGGTTCTACCTCCGTGTTGAAGTATAATGTTAGTAAGCAAATGTCCTTTTCACAGAAAGGTCTAGTTTTGCTACGACATATGTACTTCCCTAAAGTTACACTTTATATATAGTGTCACTCAATTAAATGCTGCATTAACTAGATGCATGAGTCTTTGTGTGCTTGAAGCTAGAATGAAAGGAGTATGAGCAAAAGCTGTACAATTCCAAAGAAATTACTATGTATGCATTACTTATGCAGTTGCATGGAGGCAAAGACTCAGTAGTCACTCAGATGCATGAGTTCAAGCTTTGACTGTGCATTTCCAGTCCTCTCAGCTGTATACAGGTCCCATGTTGTTCATTCGGAAGAGATAAAGATGATCAGTTCTGATGTTGACCATTTCATTCCTTTGCATGCTCTTGGCTGCAGAAGCTGGTACACTGTACCCAGCTAGCTCAACTAGCTGTTGCAGGCTTGAGTGAACCTTGAATATATACAGCAGGTAGATTCAAGAGTCTCCTATCCAGCTTTTTGATTATTTTGTAAATGTTACAGAGGAACTGGACTTTTAAGAGGCAGTAAGTTCAGTTGTTTTATGTTTAAAAGGTCCTTTTATGATCTCGCATTTATCGTTACTGGTAAAGACTTTGATGACTAACAAAAATGTCTTAGACAAAGCCAGGGGGAATATACCCTGTGAGCTCAGAAAAGGACTGGGGTTTGGAAGACATGGATTCTATTCTTTATTTGGCCATTGATTTGCAGTATGATTTTTGGCAATTTAATCTCTGTGTTTGTTTCTTTTTCACATCTTTTAACTCTTGTTTATCTTTACTGCAATTTTTCTCTATTGTGCCTAGAATAAGGAGAGAGGCAATCTTGACTGTGATTCTAGTAAGTGACAACAAATAGTATTAAATACAAAGTACTTTTCAGTCATTGTATTGAAATATGATTGTTATGGGGTTTGTATAGGTACACAATAATACAGATTTAAATTACACTTTCAGCCATCTTTAACATGAAGGATTAAATTCTGTCAGAGAGCTGTCTTTAGCATCCATCTTCATGTCTCCTACTGAGCAAAGTTGGACTTAAAGATAATGTCCATGGATGTCAAGAAGGTAATATTGTTGCATTTTTAACAACTTTAACAGCTCAAACCTATAGCTAAATTTGTGCAGCTTTTTTACACATATAGTTTTCTTTCATGCCTGATACAGTTTCAAGAATATTATCATTAAAAATACTTTCATATGATATGGACCTTACTTATGTTTAAATAAAACTCATTAAATATTTCTCAGATAGCTATTGCTAAACTTACTCCAAACATACCCTGATGGTACTTTTTTCTTTTTTCTTTTTTTTTTTTTTTTAAAAAGTGCTTCTAAATTATGATCAATTTTGCTGTCAGGTGCCAGGTGATATAGGCAGCCTGTGGATCTGGCTTGAAACCCTACCAATTTCAGTTGGATTCCATGAAAACTTAAGTGTGATTCTGTTCAGTAAACACGAAAAAAAAAAAAAAAAAACCAAAACCAAACCTGTAATCATTTAAAAGGTCATGGAGACCACTGAACATAGTAAATTTTATTGAGAACTGTGGCTACTAGCCCTCTCCATAATTCCAGCAAAAGGGACATACATTCTCTTGATTTTTATCAATTTATTAATGCTTTTTGTTTTGACAATACAGATATATTGCATCCATACTGTATGTTTACATCACTTCTGAAAATTCTTCTGCCTTGAGCATACAAAAGAAGAACACTTCATGTCCTTCATGCCAAGCTTTGTTAAAGCAACGGTCAGTCTCATTAAACTATTTTTTTTCAGTCTATCTGAGGTTGATTTTCTTCTCCTTGTTTTTCTATTTAAAAATTAATTTAGCCATTGAGAAAAATACTGGATAGACACTGGTGGAAACTGACCACTAAAGAAGAGTAATATGAGCTAAGTTTGTTGTCCCGCTTGCAAATGGGTCTGAAACTTACTTCGAAGGGCTGAACCTTTAGAGATAAAAGGGTAATCAAGTCTTATGGCCTACTCAACCCTGAGGCTGAAAACAGCATGCCAGCTTTGTTAACCAGATTGTACAGGAAAACTAGACTTAGACCAGTTGTTACATACTGGCTATTGAATACCTGTTGAGTAGCAACTTTCAGTTAAAATCAACATGAGGTGGATCTGAAGTAGTTACTTTGAGATGAAAAGCTGTGTATCCCATTACCAGTCCCTTGAGCAATTCGGTGTCCATCTGCTGATTTGAGAAGAAAACATCATTAATAATGTATTCACAGCTTGTTCTCTCGCTTTTATGTTCCTATTAATTCTTCCAGCATGAGCTATCTCAGCATTATTTAGCTTCCTAGCTCTAACGTCTCCTTACTACCCGTGGCAAGCTATTTGGTATTTTCTATTTTAGGAGATAAAAGAAATTAAAACATATGATGTGACATTGAAATTGATCCACAATTATAAGGTTGCTTAGTTTTTGCATAAGACTTTATACTACATCAATATATTTTATCACTGCTTCAAAATACTTTTGCGAAAGAGGGAGTTTGAGCAAAAAAAGAGTAACGTATGGCTTATTACAACTAACACCATCTAGTTCTTAATAATACAAATCTCTTAATGATATGAAATGAGTAAGGAAATGTTTTGGACTTAAGGACCCAAATGCTGATAAAATTCTTGCAGCTCCATTGAAGTCACTGGAAATATTAATGCCAGAAAAATGGCCAAAAATATCCAGAGGCTTTTGTTCATTTTGGACAGTATTTTAAGATTTTTAATTAACAGTTCCACCAGGAACAATGAAGTTACTGCATTAGAATTTAAGCTGCTCACACCCATGATTTATAGTCTTATTTGGAGTAGTTGTTTTGTTTTTAAATTGCTAAACAATATAATTTGAAAATTCGTCAGAATTAAAGCCTGCAGTCAAGTGAAAACAGTATTAGCCATCAGGTTCTTAATGTCTCTAAAAGTCTTGCTCTTCTGAGTTATTGATCTTTTTTTTTCCTTAGAAGGGGCAGTTTCTGTACACTAGGAAAGTAATTAGTTGTCTGGGAGAAAGTGGCATGCAAACGTAGTCCTTGATCCAAGGTATTCGCAAAATAAAAGTTCTTCCTAATTTCTCTCTCTCTTTTTTTTTTTTTTGGAATGTCAGATGCGATCACTGGCCAAAACACCCAAAGGCTTGGCTTTTTATCTCTGGCATGGATCTCAGCAGTTTTCATGCCTTTGTGGCATTTCTGCAGTAGGTAGGGACTGAGGAGCTATAGTTAAGGCAACCAATGCCTGAGAGGTACGTGACAGCTTGAGTTACTGCTGCGGACTGGTCTCCCTGCTGGCCTGGCTGCTTGGGACCAGGATCAAGGCCATTTCTGCTCTAGTGCTCATCCTTCTGTAAGCAACTCTAAAGAGTTTGTATAGATAAACTGAATACAGTTGGATCTTAAACTGGTTTAGGAGTTGGTTTTTTTTTTTTTTTTTTTTTTTTTTAACCAGTATAATTGCACCTCCTGTAGTGCTTTTACCAATACAACTATCTCATTCAGAGGGGTATGTTTTTGCAACCCTGACTGACTTAGTGGTGTAAGTAAATTCTGAAATTAAACTCAGCCTCAGATAGAGTCTTCTTATTAAAGATGAGCTGTGGAATAAGCTGTGATATGAAATGTTCTTGTTTTTATTCTTTAGGTTATGCAAAGAACGCCTGAATTAGGAAAGCAAATTGCAGCTCTGACATTAAAAGTCCTGGGTTCTTGCTTTTCTTAATACCTCTGCAACTTACCAATGCAATTTTAATAAAAATTGAACTCAGACCCCTGCTTAACATGTTAGTGGTCATGCTCCAGAATATGAAATGCAGTTTCTGGTCTCCTTACTCAAACAAAAGCTAAAAAAAGTCTTAATGCTGGTTAAAAATATTTTATAGATCAGACTTCAATATCTTGTTGACAATGTATTTGGGCTTCTTTCAGTGTAAGCAGTTCGTCATTTCTGTAAGGATCATCTGCCAGTAGTTATCTATTCACAGTTGCTTAATATTGTACTTTTAAAAACAAAACTAAATGTGCCAGGACACTTATGCCTTCAGCCAAATGTCTAGTTAGTGCAGATATAATAATATTATGTAATAATAGTAATGACTTAATTGAGCAATCCAAGACACATGTTCTGGCATTATAACAGCTATTTAAGTGCATAAAAAGGTTTCAGAGAAAATGAAATTCATTTGTAAGAAAATCAGAACTACAACTCAAAACAAGTTTCAGCAGTCAGAGGGGAAAAAAAAAACTTATCTGAATGAAGCACTTCATAATATAGGAGATCAGGTAAACTGTATTTTTTTAGTGCATGGAGATCACATACAGAGTTTTATTGTTTAAAGATCATCAGCAATCAGTAAACTGTAATGCCAGCATATTAACTTACATTGCAACAAAAATCTATTAAAATAGGAGTAAAATACATTTACAAAAGCAACCACAGTAAATGATTTTATCTCTATAACTGTAGGGCATAAAGAAGCAGTTTGCAAGGAAAAATCCCTTGTAAAATGTTATTGGAGTTTGCTGGATTCAAAATTACTCAGACTCACTTTATTTTAAACAAAGAATTTTGCAATTATTTTAAATGAAGATAATGTTATTAAATTTAAAAGACTTATAATCCTAACTGAATTTAAATTTAATTTGACGGTTGGACTAGATGATCTTGTAGGTCCTTTCCAACCTTGTGTTTCTATGTTTCTATGATTCTATGATTCTAAATCATTCTATTTAGAAGACTTATGTAATGCTTCAGTTGTGGTGCAGGAAAGCTGAAGAATTTGTTTTTCTTTTTTTCTAGAAGCTACTAATTGCTTTTTCTAGTGACTACTTACAGTATTGAGAAAAAACTTTAAGAAAAGTTTCAGGAGAGGTCCCAAAATTCAGTGTTATCTGATGCTAGCGATGAACTGATAGCTAAGAAGAGTTGAGTTATTTACATTGTGATTTTTGCAGAAGAGCATAGAGAAAGTGTGCTAAGTGTATGTGTTTATAAGAAAAAAAAAAAAAAACCAGGAAAGGTGACATTTAATTATTAATAGATTTTATGTATACCTAGTTCAGATCCCTTTTCCTATTACTGTGGTATTACTATTACTAATAACATGGGTGCACCAACCTGATGCAACACCATTTTCCCAGTTTGTGTTGATTTTGGTGAGACTGTAAATCAGTATAGATTTTGTCTCACAAATCCAGCATTGCTCGTCAGGCATTTTTTTTTTTTTTGGTAAACAATCCAGGAGAGACACATTTAAATTGTCTTTAAAAACTTTTGGAAAAAAAGCTTTTACAGCCTTCTTAAGTAGGCCTGTTTCCTGGCTTCACATCCATTAGAGTTTGAATTTTCATAATATATATTCTAATTCTTCTCAATGTAGGATTTAATTAATTTTTCCTATGCTTCCTCCAGTCCTCCTTCTAGTGGATACATTGAGCAGTAGATGATCTTTTATAACTAGTTTTCATGTATCAAGAGGATTATTAAGTCCTGCACTCTTTCAGATCCTTCACTTCTTTCTTTTGGGTCTCATTTTCTAAGCCACTTTGGTTGTTTGTTTTCTTCTCTGGATGGAGCTCTTCTGTAGATGCTACTATCAATTGCTAGTCCTACTGACTTCATATCTAGGCAATACAAAATAACAGTAAATATACATATTAAAGTATTGTAGTATTACTAATACAAAAATTATGAACACATAATAGACGTTAAGGAAAAATGCTCTCTGTTTCTGAACAGTATAAAGTTCGGTGTCAGGCATAGATCTAAATTAATTGACTGTGTTCTACTGTAGATTTCAGTTGCTGAAAACAAGTGTCTGAAACATGTTCTGCCCTTCTGTTGTAGAAGAATGCCCTCATCATCGCCAGACTAAATTTAGGTTTTGCCAAGCCTTAATCCAGGAGTTAATATTTTAATTCTAAACATGAAGAAACTTACATCTGTACTGCATCAGGTAGAGCTCCTGGGGATGCCTAGGACAGTTTCTCCCACTTTCCTTTCTTTTTCCTGAAGACAGCAATTTAATATGGCTTTTTATTTGACACTGCATACTCCTACAGCCTGTGCAAGTCTTTTTCTAAGTTCTGTCTGTGTACCTGAAATGAGGTCTGCAGCTGATTCATCTCTGCTTTGCCTAAGCAAAGGGGTGAACAGTATGCTTACAGGAGTGAGTTTCTTATTCCCTGTTATTTCTGGGGAGGTAGGCTTCTTCATGAGCAATTTGTTATTCTACATGACACCTGTCAAAAACATCTATACTTGCATTTGGAGACAGTATTTCTGTAATTAATCCTTTAACTCAATAAAAAATTAATTACTTCCATCTGATTACTCTATTAGTCACAGCAGGAATGTACAGATTTTTAAATGTAGAAGTGTTTTTTTCTACAGTCTGATTACAAAGCAGTTTAGTTTAATTGAGGCGGCTTTGGTGCCACACATTCCAGGGCAGTGTATTCCTGCACTTCATCTGTGCTGAGAGCACAGCTTGATCGTAGTGAGTCAGTTTAGAGAACAAAAATTGCAGAAAACTTACCAAAGCATGTGTTTAAAAGGATCAGAACAGAGCAAGGGAGAAAGCAGAATATGAGAGTGGGGATGTGGCAGCAAGTGGTTCAACCAGCTGAGGCTACCATGATCCCCGTTACATTTCATAGGCACCTCAGAAGCAAATCGTGTATTTCCAGCACCACTATAAAAAAATTCAATTTTTTGCTGTATATCAGACCACTGCACAAGGGCTATTATCCTTCCATTAGATTCCCAAGTAGCACACTTAGCCTGAGGTGAGTTCATTTCGGCTACTGAAAGTAAATAGCATATTAAATATTCTTGCTAAGTGCAAACTAATAATAAGCAATTTTGCCACGTGATTTTTCTCTGATTTTTGATTAAAAAAAAAGGCTTCAAGCTTTTTCAGGAAAAAGAAACTTTAACTGCAGTATAATTTTTTTTTTCTGGCTTTACAAAGTATGTAACTTGAACTTTATGGCAATTCCATGTATTTACTGTAGGTGCGTAGTAATATGACAACACTGTCCTCTAGTGGCAGTATGTGTTAACACATGTCTCAATCTACATCAGTGTGAATTAGTTTACACGTGTTGAAAAGACGGAATGTTACCCACCTTAGTATTTATAAATTCAGAGTTTAGTTTTACTTAACGTTACAAGGAATAATTAACCAAATGCTGCATACGATGTGATGGTAACATATGCATCAACCACCAGCATCAGCTGCACTATGTATATTTTTATGTGACTATAAAATGGAGCATATGTATGATGTCTTATAATTTACTAGACCATCAAACTTCTGTAGTTCTATTCAGAAGTGGCAGCTTTTTCATAGGTACATCATTTTTCCGTGTTAGGATCACTAGTTGGTTTTTAGTCTACTCTTGAACTCTGGCAAAGTCTAACACTCATGGTGAGAATGTGTCTAGACACTGGTATCCACGAGCACATAATGCATCCTTCATTTCTTTTTTAAGTTTGAAATTTCAAACATCTAGTGTATAGCTTAAGGGAAAGCAAGGAAAGGAAAAATTTGTGCAAGAGAATAAACTCAGAGATTTCAACACATCAGTTTTTCAAAATTACCCACTAAAAGGGCCAGCCTAGACTGAAAGTGTATCTATTTACTGTGAAGATAGATGTAACAAAAAATAAATGGTCTCTCATGAACTCTGGAAGTTTGGAAATTTACCTATGTTAAAATCCTATGATTCAGAGTCTTTTTCTTTTTAATATTTGAAACATATTGGAGAAATTTTATCTAAATATCTCATAATGTGTTTTGTGAAGGAAGAGGTTATGGTGTTTCCTATTCATGTATGCCCCATGTAAAGCCAAAGCAAACTGGAAGCAGGTGACAGAAAAGACCCAGTTAGACACATCTCTAGCTCTTCATATGGAGTGATCCCTGGAAGAAACAATCAGAACAGGTGGGAATTCACATGTTGATGTTTTTACTGTTCCCATTTTACTTTCACAGACCACCTGGCTTACGGCCAGCTCCCTTGTGTAGCATTTCCAGTTAGAGGACTGCATAGGTAGCCTAACCATGCTTTCATTTGTCTTCTCCTTAGCTGTACAGTTATCAAACACGTTTTAGGATATGGGATTGAATCTTTTAAATGTTACTGCTTAATACACCATAAAATTTAACCAGCGGATACTAAAGAGAGGTTATACTGACTTTGATATG
>VXAL01014307.1:38828-48906 GCA_013399475.1 Chauna torquata | reverse complement strand
GAGTATGTCACAGCTGTGTTGCTGTTGGAGTGGCAGATTTCTTCAATAAACTATACAATTAAAAAAAAAAAAAGAATTATTTTTTGCAGCGTAGTTCCATCTTGCATCAGATTTAATTTTATTGATTTTTTTTTTTTTTTTAGCCCAAACACTACAATAGTTTCTAATTACTTCCAGATCTTTTGCAAGTGTTTCTCTTTGGAGATGCAGCTTCTGCAGAAACTGAATGATGCTGTCCCAAAGGAGTTGTATCTCATGCCACTTGTATTTTTCTGTATCTCATCTATTAACAGGGGAAATTTATTTTCTTAGACAGAAAATATTCGTAGTATTTAGGATACCTTGCTACTTTACCTTTTCAAAAAACATAATATAAATGGTTGATCTAGGAAAAAATGCTGTCACTTGCAGTTCTAGAATACACATAGAATATCTGACCAATTTCAGGATTTAGTAGNCCTCCAAAGGAAATATCAAAACTAGAATGAAAATAATCTGCTTCTGAGTCACTGTGTTGAGGAAACATGTTTCTTTTAGATGCTATCCATTGTAAATTGGATTTTACTAGAAAAACTGTTTGTGGGGTGAGGAGGGAAAGGATATACATAACTAAGAAATGCTTTAATTAAAATCTGTTATGAGATTTGCAACTAAATTGCAAATAAGTTGCAAATTTATTTGCAAATAAACAAATGGTCCTTCTTACAATTAAGCTGTAGGTAGATTCTGTAAATAGTTTGCTTTTATGAAAAATTATACAACTGAAAGTGTCTTAAAGCAAACTATATCAAGAGTATATCAATAATGTAACAAACTCTGGTACATAATTAATGGGTAAATGGGGCTTCAGTTAAGCCTTTCAAACTTTGGTTTTCAGTGTGAGCCTCATAAATGAGTTGTCTGTCCACATTCTCTAGTCTATTAACCTGGAAAGTCAGGAGCTGCTTGGGTTGAATCCAGTCTGTCTCTCCATATCACAGACAGACATTCAGTACATACTTAATCAAAAAAGATCTGTGAAGGATCTCCCATGCAGCACAGTCCACAAAACACTCTCCAGCAGTTTGACACATGTAAAACATAGTAGTTTTATATTACTATATACATTACAGCAATCAGAACTATAAAGTGGCAAAATGGGGTGGGGGAATGAGTGCATTGTCCCTTGTCACTCAGAATTGAAAGGAAATTCTCACTGAATAAATTTAGTGATCACTTTAGCTCTAAGAATGCGGCAAGACCTATCAAGCAGGTACTGGAGAGATTTCAGTACTAAAAGCCCTAGCAGATCCAAATGTGTATCCTGTCTGAAGGGAAGGTATATCTCTTGGGCTTCAGAGACTTGCAGCTGCCCAACACAGGAACCAAGCAAAACCAGAAATCCTTCCCTGGTCCCTACAGCTGACCAGAAGAAGCCCTGAAATGTGGGATTCATGTAAGAAACACAATTCATGCTTCTTGCTGCTAAACATATTCTATTCAAGGCTTTCTAGAAAAGTAGGAATTCTCCAGCTCTGCTGTACAGTGCTCTCTTATCAAGCACCATCCTAACAGGTACCTTATCAGGTTCCATCTTCGGGGAGTTAACCTTTTCTTCTGAACTACACTATTTGAATGTCTATTTTGCATTTTAATTTTATGCATTATTAGAAACTTTTTAATTTTCATTATAAACTTATTTAATTTTGTATATATTTAATCTTGCCAATATTAGATTCAACATTAATTATTCTTATTACTCCTTATTTACTCCTTTGAAAGGTACCTCTAGATTTCTCATACTCCTTAATTTTTGTTTAGTAAGTGATAACTCTTTCAGAGTACCTATGATAGTAGCACAAGTGTTTGCTCTTTGTCTTTTTGAAACCAGCATTGGTAGAAAGGTTGAAGAGAAGTTAAATAATGATTGCTTCTCTTAAATCTAAAGAACAATGAGCCTGGGACTTAATCTACTTAGGATATGTGTGATATAACTTTAATGGTGAAATTAAGGCTGGTTATGCAAATTCCTATGAAGATGTATTTCTTTAATCTTTCTTTTTTCTAACTATGAAATAAGTCATCTGTTTCACCTTTGGCCATGTTTACCCATTCATCCTGTTGGATTATTCACTGTCTCTGTATTTGTACCAGTGCAACTGGGACAAAACAAATGCTGCTTATGATATCACTGCAAAAATCTGAATTAAAATTTGCTGAATGGAAGGATGCCTTTGTGCATCTTTACGCATAGAAACACCTGCACACGTACAAACAGAAATGCAGGTTGTTTCAATGATTCATTTTTCTAGTACATCTTGAAGAACTGTTATTCTCAGAAACTTTAGGAAGTTTTGAATCCATTACACTGCTTCTGTCCTGCACCTTTTTCTCTGCTAACACCACTTTTGTACCAGCGCTGGCATTCATAAGACTCTGAAACTAAACATCTGAAAAGTATTCAGACCTTGGTTTAGTGGGTTAAGCTAGTGTTGTGGTTTAGCCCTGGCAGGCAGCTAAGTGCCACACAGCCACTCACTCTCCCCAGGTGGGATGGGCAGGGAGTCAGGAAGGTAAAAGTGCCAGAACTCATGGGGTGGGATAAAGACAGTTTACTAGGTCAAGCAAAAGCCGCGTGCGCAAGCAAAGCAAAACCAGGAATTCATTCACTACTTCCCATGGGCAGGCAGGTGTTCAGCCACTTCCAGGAAGCAGGGCTCATCACGCGTAACAGTTTCTTGGGAAGACAAACGCCATCACTCCCAA
The DNA here is from genome assembly GCA_013399475.1 of Chauna torquata. Lineage (NCBI taxonomy): Eukaryota > Metazoa > Chordata > Aves > Anseriformes > Anhimidae > Chauna > Chauna torquata. The sequence continues at coordinate 46,161 of VXAL01014307.1, read as the reverse complement.
CGTCCCCCCCTTCCTCCTTCTTTACCCCAGCTTTTATTGCTGAGCATGACGTCATATGGTACGGGATGTCCCTTTGGTCAGCCTGGGTCAGCTGTCCTGGTCCTGTCCCCTCCCAGCATCTTGTGCACCCCCAGCCTCCTCGCTGGCAGGGCAGCACAAGAAGCAAAAAAGTCCTTGGCTCTATGTAAACTCTGCTCTGCAACAACCAAAAACATCACCACTATTTTCATCAAATATCCAAAACACAGCATTGTATGAGCCTCTGTGAAGAAAATTAACTCTATCCCAGCCAAAACCATGACAGTTAGCTGAGGCCCTTGTCCAAAAACCACCAGAGCTAGACAAAGGTTCAAAGACAAGGGTTCAGGTTTGCAAATCTGGGAGCACAGAGGAGAAAAGAGAAAACGCCACCAGTGTTTTCTTGGCAGGAAGCTGTAAATTCAGATCTCTGCATCTAGTGGAATCGTATTCATTGGCTGCTGTTTCAATATTCAGTTTAGGCTTCTGTCTGGCCTGGTGTACACTGATGGAGGTATCATATCTTCTTCATGCCTAGCTCCATATTCCTGCTTGATCCCTTTCACCAATACATGCAATGATAAAGACCATCACATCAGTTTATAGATCAAAATTAAAAGTAACTCTGGATAAAGTAGTAAGTTTTAATTGATTACACTTCTAGAGTAGCAGTGAAAGCAATAGCTCATAGCAAGTGGCAGGTAGGATGGCTGGGGCTGTAGGAAAGAAAGACTACTCCTGTGGCAATACCACAGTATAGATCGGATTAAACAGATCGTGAAACTGCACTCAGGCTGGCTTTTTTTCCTCCCTGAGAAGGTGTGTGAAACTATGCCCTCAGGGGATGCGCTTAGTTGAATCGTACTGTGGTTTAGTTCAAGTTAATTACAAGGAGGATAACTGTAAACTGATATCCACCTAAGTGTTTACTGTATATGAAATAAACCTGTTGTTTAAAAATCAAGCTAAATGTTTCAATTTCCATGGAACGCATGCTCTATTAAGAGTACAAGAAATGAGGACGTAGGAAGCATGCCATTTTCTGGCTCCAGCTGAAACGATCAATGCGTCATCCCTTTTCCTTTTGAAGTTCCTGCTCCACCCCATTCTGTTATCAGAGCATCTCCCAAGACTCTGCATAACATATTTCACCCAAAATGAATGGAATTAATTTAAGTAGTTGCCATCAGATGTAGCTGACTGGGAGGACTACTAGTTCAAGGGAACTAGTAACAGTAACAGGATTGCTTTGTCAACTGGCTCAGTCAGAAAAACTTCTTTCTTCTCTCATAGGTTTCAGTCATTTAAATATTTGAGCATAAGATTCATTTCAACATATAATATAAATTAACTAAATATAAGTCATTTGATTATTTAGGTATATGCTTAGGTGTTTGCAGGATTGATTCCAAACACATAATGAAGGCTGTCTGAAAAGAAATGGGATAATCATTAATTTCTATAAGTAACTGTCAAGAAAAAAAGAAATTTTGGCATTTGATGGGAGAAAAATAAGTTAAACAAAAAAAGCCACAGATATTCATACATGGATCAAAGTACTAGAAAGGTATATGAAAATAGTCATATAGCTTCAAATTGTGAGTTTCTAACTCCACTGTTTATCACAGGCTTAAATTTAAGATCAATAAATAAACTTGTTTTAGCTGAAGTTGATACTTTCTGTTAATATTGTTATCCTGTAAAGGTCTAGTGAGGAAAAAAATTATTTCTACTGTGTCTCTATCCATTCTCAAATATGGTACAGCATAAACACCTACTTATATTCTGATCTTGATTTTGGGCTCTTCATAATCCAGAACATGGCCAGGTTGATATACACACTTATTGTCATTTCCAAAACCAGAAATGGACTCTAAGTAATGCAAGTGAAAGAGTATCTTTGGGGCTACAGGGAAAGTAAAAAACTTCTTTTTCCTTTATATTTTTTTTGTTCCAAAAGTAATTTTTTTTTTTTCCTTTGGTGTTTCTCATTTGCTTCATAGAATTCTGGAAGTTGTCCAAAAGATGATCATTTTGCATTACCTTTTTAAGCTAAAGGAGTGTCAGGGAATTTTCTTGCATTAATTCCTTGTCCACGTGTGGAATGTCTTCCAGGCCAATCTCAGTCTTCGTCTCTTGGCCATCTGCTTCTGATAATCTAACTTTCAAATGGAAGCCATCAGTGTATTCTTTCCAACTAGTAGGGAAATTTTATTTTCTTGATTATTCTGTGAGGTGTCTTTCCAGATCCCTGTACACTCAGAAAGCTAATTCTGTGTTTTGCCTTCAGTAACAAGAAGGATCTCTTCTTCAATATCTTACTTACACCTGACTCATCATGAAACTTCTGGTGCTTTCTCTGTACTGTTCTTATCAGAATATTTTTTGTCAAAAATATCAAAAAGTACATTTATTACACATCAGTGAGATACTGATCTGTACCTCTTCTAGATTCGTGGTAAAACAGGCTGGATCAGAAAACTGTAAGAAGTATTTTCCTCATATCCCCATATGTCAAGGTGTCTTCCCCTGACTTCTCTATTAAGTTATCTGCAATTGAGAAGGATCTTAGGTAGATCAGAGGAAAACACCTAGAAAGTCAGAAAGAGTCAGGTCGGTATTTCTTAAAGGGCTGAGAGAGGGTGCAAGACCTCATTATTGGAGACTATCATTATTGATATATATAGTCTGTTGGCTTTCATTTTATGTATAATGGAGAGAAAGTAAGGAGCAGTTTTCTGTACATCAAAAAGTCTTCTCTTTACTCGTGTTTTGGAAAACTTCAAATTAGTTATACACCTTTAACATCACAGAATAGTAACTGGACTGGCTTTCAGCATGATTAGCCATATGTAGCAACGCAAGTTACTAATAATAATTTTAAAATCTCTTAAAAGAAGAACGATTTTTCCAGTCATGAACTAAACTCTAGAAATTATGGAGATGTGTGGATTTTCTAACATATATCTTCTGTCTGCATTAGGAGATATGCAGGATTTCTACAAGGCAGTTAAGATTACTATTTTAACATCTGAATAAATTTGGCCATTTCTCTAGTGTTGTTTGGATAATGTGAATGTTTTTGCAGTTGGGGATTTTTTTTTCCTTTTTCTTCTAAAATACAGATGAAATGTTCCTCTGGGAATGTTTGACTTCATTTTCAAGATAAATTGGGCAATTACCACAGTTGATCTGAAGGGCAATGGGTCTGTGTGTTTCCAAGAAAAAAATTAACATACATTACTCCAAGTCAAGAAAATAAAAGGAAAATGAGTCTTGTGAAAGTGAAATCTAAAACTTTCTATTACCTTTTCTGTGTTGTTAAAGTCATATTTACACAAATTGTGTTGTGAAAGCTTCACATTTCTTTTCCTTTCTGAGATTTGGCAAGAAGCCTGGTGGATTCCAATACTTGTAGATTTGCCTTCCAAAAGGATGTTTTCAGCCGTTCTGCATCTTCTTTACTGTGGGAAATAGTCACTTTCAAAGCAGATGACCTATCATAAAATCCTAAAATTGATTGCAAATTTACTTGAAAGAGTAGACCAAAAATAAATTTTATTTATAATCTATTAGCAGTATATATGTCAGTATGGGAGAAGAATAAAGGCAATAAAATCAGAATTCTTAGATTTGATTCTTATTCCAAACAGTAATGGAAGTTTTTTAGACTCCAATATCTTTAGCTCAATTCTTCTAGGAATGGAAGGGACAATCCTATGATCTTAAAAACTGTGCAATATGCTCAAAAATTTATGAGACTGTATCTTGAAATCAGTTAACTTTTCTGCTCATACCTGCTTTTAATGGACATGTTTTTCTGCAATAAGGAAACATTTTCTTCAATCTTATAATGTTACCTTTGCATATTTCCACTTAAATGATGTAAAATAAGCTATTAGTGATCTTAGGAGGCAACGTCACAACATGGAGTTCAAACCCAATGTAAATTACAGGCACGTTGTGAATTGCAAACACATTTATGAAATTTCCAGTTCCGTATCCAGAGAAAAGGTAGCATTTGAACAGCTCCATACAAAACTTTTCTCCAAACATATTAGTGTCCAGAAAAAAAGAGAATCAATATAGCAAAACTGTATCTGTCAAGAAGTAATGATTAAAATACAGTAATTGAAAAACTGAGATATCAAGTGGGTTATTAATATCTTAGACTAGAAAATTCAATAAATATTCAATGTGACAAAGTATATATATGTATATATGTACTCTGATTAGTTTAGTACATGGTGAAGAGAGAATCCCAGAGAAGCTAAAATTGATTGATGTTGTGGCTCCTGTCGTGAAAGGAGAATTGTAGGATGATTATTAGACCAGGTATATATCCAGTGAGTAACTGCAGTTTGTTGAGAAACTTGCAAATTGTGAAGGAATTTTGGACTTCCTTGTAGAAACTGGAAATGGTCAGAGCTGTCAAGTAGATTATGAAAACTCCAAGAATCAATATTCCTTTTTTATGATGATATGGGGTCAGATTTATTATTTAATTTTTAATATTATCATAAGATTTTTTTGTAAAAGAAATTTTCTAGTTGTCGTGAGTAAAAGGCAAAAAAGCGGTTGTAAGCAGAAGTTGGTTTGGAAAGAGGTAATATAAACCATATAAACTGAAAAGAAGTTCTTAGCATGCCAAGCCCCTGGTTGTTGTTCTTTTTCGGTTGTTTGTTTGTTTTTCTCCTTCAGTATTATTTTCTACTTATGCTTTTTTTCTGGTATCAGTTTAACATGTTTCTACATTTGTTAACACTCTGGCCTTTTTTTTTTTTTTTTTTTTAATGTACTAGGGATTGTAGAACTTTAAAAAAACAGGATGAGGAAAAACCACTCAAAAGTAAAAATTGTAAGAATATCAGAAAATAAGAAAATGTACATTCTAGTTTGAAAGAAAAATAGCTTGAATTTCTAGTAATATCTGTACTGTGTTATGGTTCGTTATCTAGAAGTTTTCACCTTTTACTGTCATCCCAGGGTTTTTTTTCATTTCCTCTCATCCTGTGCATGGACAGTTGCATAACTGTATTCACTCTGAACCATCTGGCAGGGAATGTGTACTGGCTCTTTCTGGATGCAGTGATGCTTTTCAAGCAACAATATCAGAAGTGGGGAGGAGGACAAGTTAGGTCGGATAAGGGGGGAGGTGCCAGTATCCTAGTCATTTAGTATATTTTTGATGTCTTCAATAAGGCATAATATGTAAGTTTGCATAATATAAAACATTTAGAATGTAGCCAGATTGGACAGTAATTTAAATGAATGTCTAAAGTTATAATGTTTAGTTGTTGTTAATGAAGACAATTTTTGGATTTTTTTCAACAGCAGTAAAGTTTAAAAAAAAATGAAATTTGATATCCTTTTTCTGTTTTTAGTATGAAGAAGTGTTTTCATTCTTGAATACTGATTTTGTTAGTCTCTAAATATGCCTCTATCCCTGAGTCTTCTATACTCTGCCTGTGATCAAGAGGAATACCTTGTTTTGTGAGCGGTACACTGCTGGCAGTACTATAGTCATCTCCACTGCCCTAACAAGCAGGAGTATTTTCCCAAAGGAAGAAAGTTCAACACATTCTTCTTGTATAGAAGAAATTCTCTGGTACAAGACTTTGGCAAAGTCTTCAGCGTGTACTTGGTATCATCAGTTCTGGTGCATGGAAAATCTCCCAGCTCTTGTTTTAAGGCCCAGAAAATTTATGATATGAACTACACCAAAACCAACAGAGATGTAGTGTTGTTATTCAAGCACGAAGTTGCTAATAATCAAATATCTAGGCTATGGTTCTAGTTGCCTATAGCATAAATTTTCCAGTGGTCACTGGATCCATTGCATTTGGTGTAAGTATGTCTTTCTGCTTCTTGCGTCTTGAGGGTGAGAAAGGTCTTCTGTGGAAGCTAAGATAATATAATCAAAATCATTTCATGTTCTTTCAGCAGATAGCTCAAAGTCATAATTTCAGTTCTTAAAATGTATGTAGTGATCTGAATGGGTGTTGCAAAGGCACTTTTAGCTTTTTATCATTTCTAAGTATTTCAGTATATTGTTTGGGTCTTTTGAAAAGAAACTGGAAAAAAGAAAACAAGGTTCCCTATTCACAGGTAGAGTTCACATCTCAGGATCATGAATCTGTTGCATTAAATGCTGCCTAAAATTGAGAGGAAATTGTTGTAGTAGTAATTGTTCCCTTATTTGTGGCTTAATGGAGGCTTGGACTTTATGCCGAGTTCATAGTGAAGCAATGCATGAACCACCAATCCTTGGTTTCTTTCTGGTTCTGCATTGTTATGTTTTCCATTAGTTTGTGGTAGATACTTGGGCAGGTTTCATACACTTTTGTCAAGAATTGATGAGATTTTCCATCTATGGAGATACAGGGAGAGATTTGTTTGCTACCATAGAGATATCTGGTGGCATTTTAGGTATCTTGAGATATTTCAACAATCCAGTTAGCTGGTTTAGATGTCATACAGTATCTGAGACATTTACATTGAGCAAGAAGATCTGACAAAAGACTCACAATAATCTCTTAGCCTTTTGTAGGCACAGATAGACAGGATAAACAGATATACTTAAAATGGCACTAGGTGCTTATGTTTCAGCAATTGATTCCTTTCCCTATTAGTTTCTCAAAGTGACTTTGTACTATATCAAGGAGATTTACTTTCTTTCAAAAACTATATCGCTAGACTTGCTTCAGTCACTGGTTCTGGGAAAGAACAAAATCAACACCACTGAACAAAGGATCTGTTGCAATGGTTTTTTAGTGCACAAGCTAGGGGCTTGAGTGCTGATTCTCCATATTACCTAAATGAGGCTTACATGCTCAGTAGTGGGTTGAGTATGCTCATTGTTTGGGTATTTTAACAGCTTGCTTCTTACAGAACCCATCGTGAGTACAAGATTGTTTTTTTTTTTTTGTTTTGCTTTTAAGATGCTTGACTTGGTCAAATCTGTGAATTTNTGTCAGGAAGCAAGAATTGGGAATTTCTGCCTGACATTTTTAGTCCTGGAAAAAGGAAATGTAAAGCCAAATAGTTCTGTAACTCTAACTCTCTCTACCCATTATTGTTTATAATAAGTCTCAGACTAGACAATTTCTCTCTGAATTGTAATCCAGCTGATGTATTTTAATTTTTTCTGTATGATGAAAAGGAAATGTTTATTACTTTTAAAGAACNGTTGTATGGCAAAAATCTGTTCATGATGCATTGAGAATTTTGTCTTTAACCCAGTGGTATATGAAGTAAAATTTGTTATTTTTTAATATATATTAAATGGTTTAAATCAGTTTCAAACATTTATCTT
>VXAL01014307.1:21826-33237 GCA_013399475.1 Chauna torquata | reverse complement strand
CCAAGCCTCTGTGTTTAGTGAAAGAATTTAAGGAGAACTACCAGTAGTGCATGAGGATTGAGTCAAGGATTCCCTGAGAGAAGTTGTCTGATGGTAATGAGAGTCCTTGCAAGGGTGCTCACTATCATCTCTGACAGGTTAAGGAAATTGGCGGAGATCAGTGATACCTCGAGAAAGGCACATTTTGCAACCATCTTCAAAATAGTCCAAAAAAGGCAGAGAACTGTAAGCTTGTCAGCTTTTCTTCTGTCCATTGGAAAATCATGTGGCAAGTTCTTTTGAAACTTTCCTGATGACATGAAGGAGAAGGTGATTGAGAAAAGTCAACTTGGATTTACCAAAGCTAAACCATGCCTGACCAACCTGTTTGCCTGCTATGGCAAAACAACTAGATTTGTGGACATGGGGAGAGCAGTGGACATCATTTACCTTGACATTTGCAATGCTTCCATACTGTCTCCCACAATAGTCATGTATCAGAGTTAGAAGGCTACAGTCTGGATGGGTGGACAATTACTTATCTAGAAAACTGGCTATGTGACTGGGTTCCAAGGGTTGTGGTTAATTGGTCGTACTTCACTTTGATGCCTGTGGTAAGTGGAGGTCTTTTCTGTCTCAGAGATGGGTGTCACAGATCATTATCTATTAGTCTTTCAGATTTGGATTACTGTCCTCAATCCATTTCCTTCACCCTCTATGTTTTCACAACACTAATCTATTAAGAGATGACATTGTCCTTTCATTTAAAATCATTTTCTTTATTTTTTTTGCAGAATTTCCTCTTTTTAAAAAGCAGGAGTAGATCATAATATAAAGTTGAGGAAATATTAGACTGTATTTCTTCTTAGATTTAAAATTATAAGCTTTATTTCTGCAATTTCATCTCTGTACCTAAGTCTGATTTCTGCCTGTCACCATGAAAATATACACTTTTACACTTTTTACACTTTTTTGCCTGGGCCTACAAACATACTTAAAATTCACAGGAGGCTTTTTTCTTTCAAGCCCTGTTGTGTTGAAAGTTTTTACCAATTTCCTAGAAAGAGTGGCAGAACATTTAAAAAGACTGGAAATTTGTGTTTATTTAAGTTTAGATGAATTGATGATTAAATCCCGAAAGGAGACTAATAAAGACTTACACTGCATTCTTTCCATGTCACCTCAGCTACGATTGTTGGGAAACAGCATAAAACTTTCTTTTGGACGTCTTCTATTGCAGTTTGGCAGTTTTGATATGTTTGGTTTGTGGTAAATGAGCTCACAGTCATTATTCACTGTCTATAATTCTTAAATGCTGAAGCCCAGCGTTAAAAGGTATATCTATGGTGCCATTTGCCATATTAGATTTATGTTGTACATTTGCAGCTGGATCCCTAAATACACCTTGAAGAGCTCATTCAATAGCTGGGTCCAAGCATGCATGGAGAAAGGATGGTGTTCCTGGTTTTTGTCTTGACAATGGTCTTGATCACAGGAACCCTGAGGTCAGAACAGGGAGCTCATCTGAATCATCTAGGAATGTAAGATAGGTGTTCTTCAGACATCATGGATGTTATGTAGCTAAGGGCTAACAGAACGGTTTGCAAAGGATTCCAGTCTGATATGCAAAATCCAATGTATGCAAATCCAGGCAAAACATAGCACTGACATGCACTATATAAGAACAAAGATGTTCAGTTATTCTCTCCTTGATAGATGTAGCCAAATTCTGTTGCTATATTGTCACCCCCACCAAGTGTAACTTCTGCTTGGAGGAATCCTTTATTAACTGTGAATGGTTGTTTTATGGAAATTCATCCTATGTTCATCCTAGAGACAGTTTCTTCTTGATTTATAAAATTCTTATGAAAAATTGGAAATCTTCATCAGGAGTGGAATAGATTCTTTGTAGTCATCTCTGAGTGACACTGACTGTTACTGTTTCTGTGGCATTTCTGAAATATTAATAGTTACACTCCATAAAGTTTATCTTGCCAATGTGTTCATATTGTAGAGCAGTAGCTGGTCTTTTCATGCTGTACTTTCAAACTCTTCTCTAGTAAATTCTTCATCACTGCCATTTTGCAAGAGATCAGGCCCCTGTGCCAGATATTACCTTCTAAAGTTTACGGGAATTTACTTTCAAAGTACTTATGGCAGCACCTCATCTTGTAGAACTTCAAACTGTTCAAGTCAGGCCAGTTTGTAAATCCTATTATAGGTACCAAGTTCAATGATAGCTTTCATTTCTTATGAATGCCATTAAGAGTAATAATTGTCAAAACAACTGTGTTTGGTGAAAAGTGGCATATTTCCAGGCTGCTTCTTGGAAAAATTAAGCTGTGGGCATCTGATGAAAGTAAGTCAGAGAAACATCTGTTTCCCTGGACATGTGAGTTGGCAGAACTTCAGGAATGAGTGGAGGAAGCAAGACCTCAGCTAAATTATAACAAATGTTCGTTTTGTAATCTGTTTTGAAAGTTGCTGCTTGGGAATGATCTTCTTTTTTTAGTTTATCTCAAATGAAAGAGAGATTGGGTAACATAAGCACAATTGTTTTATCTAGCAGTGTAACAGCTAAAAACCCTCTTTCTCTGTGTGTGAGATTATTAATAGGAATAACTGACTGCAAGATAACAAAGTCAGCTTAGAATAGTTAGTGAAATACGAGTTTTCATCCTTCATTTTTGATAGGTGTAAAAATAGCTCTGCTTGTCACAACCTATCCTAATTCACATTTAAATGTGTCTGCAAGCATTTTATGGTTTTTACATGTTTCCAAGACAGTTTGGGTATAGTCATATCACTGTCTCTCTTTTCAAAAGTCTAAAAACAATTGTCCCAGGCTCTGGTTATTTACCTGAGTGACTTCTTAGAATGTGGAACTCCACAATTCAGCCTTTTTAAAATCCAGTATGTGAAACACTGGGACTTCTAATTGTTTACACATATTTTTCACAACTTGCTTTAACCTGTAAATGCTCTAGACTTCTAAAGTAACCTTACTGAGGACACAATTCAGGAAAGCAAACCATATGGATTTAAAATAACTTCTTGCCTACTCCTAAGCAACATTTGCAAATAACCCATATTTATGAATCAGCATGTCCTGAGATGTTCTCTCACTCAGTCTGCTCTCTCTTGTAAGTCTGAGACTCTTCAGTTTTCAGGTGAGGGAGAGCCTGGTCTATACTTGTATTCCTACAGCTACTGAAGCCCTGTCACGCTTATTTTACAGAACCAGCATATCTAAATTCTAGTTTTTACTTCCATTTTCCATATGTTCAGCTGGAAATTTCACACCTATTTGTACAGAAAACTCATTTCCCCATAGAAGTGTACCAGGATTTGAGTCACAAGTGATCTCAGACTGCTCTGTTGGTAGTTTCTTTATTGAAAGTTCTTTGATTCAGTCTAAATCAAACCCATTTCCTAATAAGGGAGCTTTAACTGTGGTTCGTAAATTTGTTGGCATTAATAGAAATCAAGCTTGTCTTGATAAAAAGAAATCATGTTACCAAGTTAGTGTTTCATCTCTACCTTATCCTGTTAAGAGTTGCAGCTCAAAGGATAAAAGTTTTGCTGATCATCAGTTCTTGACTGATATCAGCTTATCTGGGGAAGGGCACAGCAACACATTTGGCTTCAATTCTGACAGGAGTTTGTGGTGCAACAGAATAAATGGTCACACAGGATAAAGCCAAAACATTTTCTAGACCGTTTCTGTTTAGGTCAACCCCAAATGACCAGAAGACATTATAAAAAGTACAGCAAGTCTGTGGTGACACTTCTTGGACAACTCCTTAGCCCTGTGGGAGGACTACTTGTGTGGAGATGAATTTGGCCCTTTGGTCTTGCTTATTAAGCGCTATCTCAACATCAGTCCATCTACGAGGTCTTTTGAGAGTAGCTAATCAAGGATGAAGATTTACAAAAGTGAATGAGAACAGTGAGTATAGTTCACTCACAAGAAATGTTCAGTTGTCAGTGATAAGGAGATATCACTAAAGAAGTTGTTTTATTTACAAAGTAAAGTGGTACTGCTCTCAAATTTAAGATTTTCCCTCAGTTTAAAAAGTATATATGCATTTTTATGCCTCAAGCTCCTCCTTACTTGGAGTGGCCACTCCCATGTAGGATGATGGTTTGGGAAAGATGCAGAGAATAGACTTTTCCCCAAAAGGATGTGCTCTGTGAAAAATCTGTGGATGGGGAACATAGTTGGGCAGATGACTGAAATATCAGTCAGCATATATTGGATGGGTTTCAGACCTGCATTAATAATGTTATATAACAACATAATAAAATATTTACATATTACATTATATAGTGTAACAGAATGAAACAAGGAGTTCTTTTTCTTGAGTATATATGCTAGAGACTTGGTTCATCTTTTGGAAATGTCTGAGGAGGTAAAAGCCCAGTCTATCATTGAAACTTTCCTTTACAAAACTGTAGAATATAGGGCTAAGCAAAAGGAAAACACTATTCTAGAATTGCATCAGAAAAGGTACTTCCATTGAGTTATGGCAGCATTAATGATACTACGTAAATATTGCTGAGAATTTGTCTAGAATACAGCTGCCAGTTTTGGCTATGCACTGTCAGAAAAGGTGAAATCAGTCTCTGAATAAAACCCAAAAGTCAATCTCTTCTATTAAATATTCTGGCATACAAGACAACTTAAGAGATCTGGTTTATTTAGCCTAGTAAAATAGGGATAGATGAAATATCAGAAGGTCATAAGAAAAAACGAGAATTAAGTAAAGCTAAGGTCAACATTTGCATAAAAATGAAACAGTAAAGACTACTGAAGAATACATTTGGATTGGGAAGTAAAAGAAGGGTTTTAACCTTCAGAGGACTTTCCAAAGCTGTGCTGGAGGCAAGAACCTTGATCACATTTTCATAAATCAAAGATATATTTCATGAGCTAGATTTCATGAAAATACATTTCATAAACTATCTTTAGTTTATGAAAGAGTTTGTATGATGTAGCTGCGAGTTGTAGTGAAGGAGTGAATTTGCTGGTCTTTGTCCCTTTCTCTTACTTGCAGTGCTTGAAGGAAGCTTTTTTGATGTATTAACAGCCTTTGATACTACTGACTGTGAGATTTTTCCTGGTTTGTGATCCTTTCTGAATCATTTCTATTGTGTTTTTTTTTTCTATGACAATTCACAAGGTAGTCATAAGCACTTGTTTTCATGCCAGAAAAGTCTGAGGTTTCTTTTATTTTAATCTTATGCCATGCATGTGATTGAGTTAGTAGGATTTAGATAAGTTGGAATGTATTCAAAGTATGAGGACTTTACTAGGCATGTCCATGAGATGTAACCCAGTTAAGACAACATGCTGAGTTATGCTGTGTTTATATGAATTTAAGATTCAGTCAGGGTTAGTCAGCTATGATTTAATCCAGATATAACAGTAATAACACTTTTGCCATCTTTTGCTTAGTAGAAAAATTCACTGTCCTGAAGAGAATAGGAGACCTGATTACCTGGGACAGTGAAAAGGCCGAGGTACTGAATGCCTTCTTTGCCTCAGTCTTTAGCAGTAAGACTGACCTTCAGAAATGCCAGGTCCCAGAGACCAGGCTGAAAGGCTTGAGCAAGGAAGATGTATCTTTAGTGGAAGAGGATCAGGTCAGGGAACACCTGAGCAAACTGGACATTTGTAAGTCCATGGGCCCTGATGGGATGCCCTCACGAGTGTGGAGGGAGCTGGCAGATGTGATTGCAAGGCCACTCTCTACAATCTTTGCTCAATCATGGCAACTGGGAGATGTGCCCAAAGCCTGGAGGAAAGCAAATGTCACCATCTTCAAAAAGGGCAAGAAGGAAGACCCGTGGAACTACAGGTCAGTCAGCCTTACCTCAATCACTGGGAAGGTGATGGAACGCCTACTCATGGAAACCACTTCCAGGCACACGAAAGAGAAGAAAATCATCAACAGTAGTCAGCATGGATTCACCAAGGGGAAGTCATGGCTGACCAACTCGATAAGCTTCTGTAATGAAACGACCAGCCTGATGGATGAGGAGAGAGTGGTGGATATTGTCTTGCTGGACTTCAGTAAGGTCTTTGGCAGTGTGCCCCATAAGATCCTTATAGAGAAGCTGTTGAAATATGGGCTGGATATACAGACAGTGAGGTGGATCAAAAACTGGCTGAATGGCTGGACCTGTAGGGTAGTGGTCAGTGGTGCAAAGGCTAGTTGGAGGCCAGTAACAAGTAGAGTATCTCAGGGGTCAATACTGGGTCCAGTCCTATTTAACATCTTCATTAATGATCTGAATGATTGGGTAGAGTGCACCCTCAGTAAAATTCATGGATGACGTGAAACTGGGGGGAGTGGCTGACTCACCAGGGGACCACACAGCCATCCAGAGGGACCCTGACAGGCTGGAGTGATGGGCTGACAAAAATCTCATGAAGTTCAACAAGGAGAATTGCAGAGTCCTGCCCCTGGGGAGGAACAACCCCAGGCACCAGGACATGTTGGGTGCCACCCAACTGGAAAGCAGCTCTGCAGAAAAGGACCTGGAGGTCCTGGTAGACACCAAGTTGAACATGAGTCAGTAATGTGCCCTTGCTGATAAGAAGGCTAAGGGTATTCTTGGCTACATTAGGCAAAGTATCACCAGCAGGTCAAGAGAGGTGATCCTTCATTTCTGCTCAGCACCAGTGAGGCCACAGCTGGAGTGCTGTGTCCAGTTCTGGGCCCCCCAGTAGGAGAGAGACATACTGGAAAGAGTCCAATGTAGGGCCACGCAGATGGTGAAGGGACTGGAGCATCTCTACTGCGAGAAGAGGCTGAGAGAGCTGGGACTGTTCAGCCTGGAGAAGAAGGGGCTCAGAGGATCTCATCAATGTCTATAAATACCTGAGGTTCTGTCTAAACATCAAGAAGCACTTCTCTACTGTGTGGGTGATGGAGCACTGGCACAGGTTGCCCAGAGAGGTTGTGGAGTCTCCCTCCTTGGAGATCTTCCAAAGTCACCTGGACATGGTCTTGGACAACCTGCTCTAGGTGTCCCTGCTTGAGCAGGGGGATTGGACCAGATGACCTCCAGAGGTCCCTTCCAACCGCAACCATTCTGTGATTCTGTGTGTCTGTGAAATGCAGCTTGAAAATACAGGATAACTTCCCATTAGTAAGTAAAAATTCAGTAGCAAACAACGATTTTAAAGTAGTGTTTTTAAATTTGAAAAGATAACAAGTTTCCTTGAACAAATACAGCAAGCATATAAGCAAGCCCCTTTGCAAAAAACTCTGTGAGGCATCACTTCCCTGACCTTGTAGTACCTGCCTTTCCTTTCAAAGATAACACATTTAACTGCTTTAACATGTTATGCTTCTGTTTTCTGCTCTATATTCTTGCACTTACAAATCAAATCATCTAGGCCAAGATTTCTTTTGGAGGTATGCAAAATTTCTAGTTGATAGCCTAGATTTTAACCGTTCTCTTTTTCAAGTCTGTCTTTCTGGTAAGGGATTTTAAGACTGGTGTAGTTCTTAATGGTCTTCTAGCACCGTTTACCTAGTCTTTGAAGTTCTGTTTCAGGTGCTTTTATATAAGTGAATTACTATTATGCCCCTTATTAGCACTCATTGGTACAATATTATTTAATGCTTATATGGTGTTCATAAATCATGGCCTCACTTTTGTCATAATCCCAGTGTGCTGACCACCATAAACACAATTTTTTGTCGTCTTCTTGAACAGGTTGCCATCAGTGATAGACATATGAGTATATGAAACAGCAGGCAAGAAACAGTTAAAAAAAACACTGAGATATTCCATAGATAAGATTTTTGACAACAAACAAAAAGGAAGAGAGTAGGTACATCTCTAGTTTTAAATAAAACCAAACAGCCTGGACTGGCCTATGTTCATACTACTTCAGGTTAGCACCTGAGAGCAGAGTGTCTCCATCTGTCCTACTTGGCACTTAGTCCAGGTCTTCCCTGGAGCCTGTACAGTTCCTGCTTCACCTTAATATATCATTACTATTTTGCCTATTTAGTTCAGATTTTTTGGAATAACATAAGGGCTACTCTCTAGAATGGTATGTTTTATGTGTACTGGGATATGGCAAGAAAACACCTGCACAACCTACTTGGAGAGAGTTTAAGTTGATTTGGTCTTACCAGTGCATATGCAGTGAACTATACCTTGAACCGTGCCCAGACATTTTCTTGATGGAAGTTAGAGCAGGCCAAAAAATGAGTTGGGGGCAAGCTGATAATTTCAGTACTGTACGCAGTCGGGACCCAGTGCTCAGGCATGCTTACTGGTCCCCTCTTAATTTTTATTTCCTTGAATTTGGAACTGTGAACCCTGAAGACTTGCAGCATTTCCAGGTTACCTGAAATCTGGCTTAGTTTGTCTAATGTGGTGTCCAATAGCTGCAGCATCTCCAAAGTTGTTCCCAAATGGATCAAGTGTCTCAGGCTCTGGAGCAGAATGTCCATTAGATGGAGTTGGAGATAGAGCTTGGGTCACCAGCAGTTTCAGCCATCTGATATGAATCATCTGCTGCGTGTCTATAAAAGTTTTCATTTTCTGTAAAGCAGCCAGATACTAGTGTTGACAGATCTTTGTATATACATATATATATATTTTCCCTGAGTATTGGCAAGAGATTGGTTCATAACTTGTGGAAATTAACATTCTCTGGTAATCTATTTGAAGTCCCCTGTAGGTGTTTCAATCCATAAATGGGCACTCAGAGAACATGGACACTTCATTTGACAGATAAAAATGACTAAGATGAAGGTGGTATGTATTTATTATTGCCTTTTTGGAGACCAGCTCACAAACAGAGGCATCATAGATTATTTTTGAGGCATAAAAGCTATGCCCAGATGTCCCAAATAATAAACCCAGTGGGTCCAAATTAGTTTCTATCTTGTCTCACCAAATTCTTGTTAGCAGGGAGTGTCTAAGAAAACCTACTGATGTCACCTGAAGCCATCCTGAATTGGAAATCCTGCCTGGACCAAAACTGATTCATAGATACTGAATTTGCACAGTGCTCAGTTTATTCATTGATTTATTTCTTCAGGAAAGATGTGCAGCTAGTAGACACTTGAAATATGTGTGTTTAGTTTTGAAATTGTAGCTAGTTGCTCCCCAGTCATTAATGTCCTTAGGAAAATTTCAAGAAGACCTGTGATTTAAAATTTGATTGGAGATGTTAAACACTCAGTTCCAGTATATTCTCATTTCAGAGAATCTTATTAAAGTCATGAATGCTCACTCCTAATCCTTATATCTGAATGTTTTACATTAATAAAATACTAAAGCATATCTTTCAACAGGGTAGATTAAAAAATAAAGCTAAATTTTGAAGAGGACAATAGAAGCAACTTTAGTCTTTCAGCCTAGGCTTTGTCAAAAACATTTTACTTTCAAGAAAAATAGCAAAGAGTTAGGTATAAAAAAGACTTATTAAAAGCATGAGTATCCATTGTGAAACCTCAATGCAAGTTTGTTTGTTCTCTCTAATCAGAGGTCCCAACGTTTATGTCTTCCCATGCCACGTATCCATATTAAACAGTAGCTCAGGGAAAGTGATTTCCTTCCTTCACAGAGGGTAGATCACACCAAAGGAGGCAAGAATAGAGTTCAGGTCTTTCATCTTATGGGACTAACATCCAGAAATCATGGAGTTAATTTCTAATAACTTTGATTTATAGTGCTTCTAAGCAACAGACACCAACCTTAGGGTGGGATTGGCTAGTAACTTCATATTCTTAATATAAGAATCTCTGAATTTGTGTGCTTCACTGATGCTGCAAAAAGGAAAATCCTAGACCATGTGCCAATTTGGCACAAAGAGAAACAGTTCTTTTTGATCCTAAACAGACAGTCCTATCAGATCTTTGCATCCTGAAAGATATTTCCTCCCTGCTGATAAGGAGAGAAAAGCAATTTTGAATAAAGTGGGCAACCTCTAAGTATGGACAGTAAGGACAAGAAAACAGTTCCATTCACAGAATCATCAGCAATATTAACAATGCAGTGTTGTTTATGTTGTAATTTTATTAGCGGATTATGGTATGTGGTGTTTTTTTCTAAGAGTCTTAATTTAAGGTTTCTGATTTAAATCCTCAGTCTCAGTCTAATCTTAATCTCTTTTTTTTTTTTTTTAAGTAAGGTTTGTCTACTTCTGATGCCATAAAAACCTTGGAAACATGATGCATATTTTTACTTCACTGTTTAAAAAACATAAGAGAACATAAGAGATATTTATATTATTTTGCAATTTTAACAGAATCTTAAATTTCAAGCAATTTCATTATTTTTGAAGACTTTGAAATTGGAATATTTATATTTAATGATATAATGGCATCAATAAGAGTTTAAGCAGTTGTCTAGGTTTTTTAAATGATGCTGCAGTATTCATATTGAGACTGTTGTTAAAAACGGACTAGAAATATACTTCCATAAAGATATTTTCCCTTCAGTAAGAACTAGTAAGCTTTTTCCATGTCATATGATTTCTTTGGGCTCTTGCAAATACCAAAAATTTTAGATAAAGTTAAATTTTTCATGTCAACTAATTTGGCAATTGCTTTACAGTAGTTTCATGAATTTTATTTTTTTCCATTACTGAAATAACTTATTGGAAGTGCATTAAATGCAGAGGTTGATTTTGATTTTTTTTATTTTAGATTATTATGTCATGCAATGAAAGACCATATAGTGCGTGTTGCAAATGAAGCAGAATTTATTTTGAACCGACAAAGAGCTGAAGATGTCCACAAGCATGCTGAGTTTGAGGTAAGCCTGAGAGTTGGTGCATTTCTGCTTTTCTGTTTTCACTCAGTCGTCACCTAGTCTGTAACCCCATGCAATAAAGATTTTCTTCTTCCAAGAAAGAAATTTATATTGAAGGCATTTCAAAACTAGTTTTTAAAAGCTTTGGTAAATGTCAAACACAAGGAACTGGTTTAATTTCTCATCTCCTCACTGAAATTCATGAAAACATTTACAGCTTGAAGAAATCCCTTAATCAGAATCTGTTAAACTGATATGGCAGACCCTTTAGCTTCACAAAGAATTTTTCTGATTTATTGCAAATAGTAATGCAAGTCACATTGCTAATTATTTCTGTTGGATTTTATCAACAGTATATGTAAATTCAGTAAGAAAGAAAAACGGTTAATACATGTAAGGCATTTCACAAAAAAAAATAAGAAATATAAATGTTTTGTTAGAATTAGTATTTTAGGATATTTTTCTTAGAACATTTTGCATTTTGGATCTCCGTAGGGCATTTACTTTCTATAAATCATATGTTGAAACACGATAGTACACATTTTAGCTGTTAGTTAGAAATCATTAACTACTGACAGTGAGATTGTGTTTACATTGCCTCATTTGTTTGTTTGTTTTTGCTTTGTTTTGTTTTGCTTTTT
>VXAL01014306.1:89605-100374 GCA_013399475.1 Chauna torquata | reverse complement strand
CCTGTTCAGCCACCAATTGCCATCCACAGTAACAGGAGGGCAACCCACGTCTCCATGTATATCTATCGTGATAGATATACACAAACATGCAGAGAGGCATGGATCAGTTTTATTTCAGCCAGCAATTAATTGCATAGGCAACACAGCATTAAAATAATAATAATAATAATAATAATAAAAAAAGTTAAAAGGCTGTGTCATGTTAAGAGTCGTCAACCCATCACACCTGTGACGGGGAGGTTTGCACTTCCTCTCCAAGATCACACAATGGTTTTGCATAGCTCCAGCTTGGGTTTTTCTGCAGCAGGGGAATCCCAGGCCCTGGGCACAGCCAAGGAGAAATCACGCTACTGCTCCCCTGGTTGCAGAACTGCCCAGAAGGGAATTTCCTAGGGAAAGAGATTTTTCTCCCCTGAGGTAGAAGATGACAGCTCAGGCAAAGAAAGGGAAGGGTAGCTAGGGGATGAGAGGTTCCTGGCCCTCCTTGTGGGTGCCCCCTCACTTGCCTGTCCACACAAACGACAGACACAAGACAACAGAGAGTCCAGGCCGTGCAGGGACAGCGAGCATACTCCACTATCCGCTTTATTGATCCCTGGTGGGTGGCCAGCTGGTGGCAATGGACCCCCATCGATGGGGGGAGGAGAAACAGCAACAACGACAGAATGACGCACATCAGGACAGATCCCTCCCACATCACTGTCCTCAAAGATGGAAGGCAAACCAACCCCGAAGGAAAACAAGGAGGGGTTCAAGAAAGCAGACTAAACAAAAGAGGCTACTAGGACCCAACCTCACAAGGAGCAACAGGCAAGGGCCAGGGAGCAGCTTGGACAGCTGCAGCGCTACCCCCACCTCACTTACGAAGACAAGGTCTCTCGAAGGATGGGGGCCAGGAGAAGTGGGCATGGAGCAGGTGGCCCGACCGATGGAGAGCGTTTTCCTGAGGCAGCCCCCTGGAGCCAGAGGGACGGACACACACACACACACACACACACACACACACCCCGGCTGAGAGATCCTGTGAAGTCCCCAGGGGTGGTAGGAACCAGATGCCATGCAAACCCCCTTCCCTCCACCCCCAGCCCCAGCCCAAAATCACCATGCCAACCCATTGCCAGCCATGCTGTCCTCTCTCCTCTGGCCATGTCCCCCCATCCCCCTGTAACTTCACCAAGGACCCCTGAGTCTTGGAACACTGCTGGGATCCAGCAGGAAGGGGATGGGTTCCCACGCATCCCTGTGCCCAACCCCACGGAGATCCATGGGCAATGGCCCCACTGTGGGGCACTGATCCCTTTTGTGCCAGGAGAGCAGTGCCACCCCCTCCCCCCCCCCATAAGCACTACCAGGCTCAGCAGCAGCACATGTCCTCCCAGCTCCCAGGCTGCCTCCCAAAACACCACCACCTATATGTACATATATACGACAAACCCCCAAAACACGAGGGATATAAAATTCAACACGGGGACGCCCCCATACGGACAGTTCAAGGAACCCACTATTGAGGGAAGTGGGGGTGGGAGACATGCTTCCCCCACACTTGACTTCCTACCACCCTCAAGCACCCTCCCAGCACAGGTGCAGCCCAGACAAGGGGACCTCCACAGAACACAACTCAGACACTGCCAAGAGAAGGGGGGTACGGAGTGGTGGTCTGGCCAAGGTGGACCAGGGCTCCCCCAACCTCTATGGACAGAGGACACCAGTCAAGAGGTACCAGACAGGGCAAACAAACAAACAGATGGGTGAGGAACACGGGAAGGCCAGAGTGAGAGCCACACACACACACAGCCCCTGCTCCCACACCTCCACTGAGCACCAGGATGGGGTCCCAGCCCCAGCTGGGTATCGGGGAATCAGGCTAGGCTGGAACCTGGGTGAGGAGGGAGGGGAGAGGATGGCCTGCACATGACACCCCCGAGCTCTCCCCAAGGTCCTGGCAGCAGCATGCAACAGTTGCGTGTGACAACACACAATGGTGGCTGGCTGGCAGGGATGGCCAGGCCAGCATGAACCCCCATGACTCAGAGCACCAGCTGGCTCTGCCAACAGGGAGGGGATGTCCAAAATGACATTCTCCCACATCCCTGGCCAGCCTGGAGATGCTCCTGCTGAGTGGGTGCTGCCAGGAGTGGGGAAACCCCCCACCCAGGTGAGTTTCACTGTTGGATTTATACCCAGGGGTAGTGGTGGGCATCCCTCCTCTGGCCTCTCCACTGTGATCTCAGTCCTTCTCCTGTGCCAGGCTCTCCTCAGTGATGCCCTGGGCCGCAAGCTCGGCCAAGACATTGTCCAGGTAGTTGATGTCAGGGTAGCCATGGCCGGTGAGGTTGGAGCCAAACTCTGTCTTGTGGTGGATCTCGTTCCATATCACTGTGTCTGACTCGCCTGTGGTGCTGGAGGTCCCAATGGCAAAAATCAAGCGCCGGTCCCAGGCTACCAGCAGCAACTTCAGTACCTGGGGAGGGAGAGATAGGACAGGCTGCTGCAGGCAAACACAGAAGTCTGCAGGCAGCACCCACTTTCGCGCAGGGAATGCTTGATTGGCCAGGTAAGCCTTGGCAATGTGGGCAAACCACAGCCAAGTCTTCCCAGGGAGCTTGGGACCCCAGGACCAGGGTTCCACCTTTGTGGTGGTTCACCCCAACCGAAATAACAGGGCCAAGCTGCGGAGCTCTCCAGCACACCCAGGAAGGGATACAGGGAAAACCTCCAACTGGATTTGCCTGCCTAAGCCAAGTCTGCTTTTCCACATGCCCCGAAGAGCTGCTCCCTTCCCTCTCCCCCTCGATACATCCTCGAGCATGCCTTCAACAGCTCAAGCCACCCAGGTGAGCTTCTCACCTTCCTGCCCTTCTCACTGTCTGGCAGGTAACAGTGCCGGGGGAAGCCACGGGCAGTGAAGCTCTTCCCTGGGTTTGGATGCTCTGGTCCCTGCAGTGTGCAGTGGGAAAGAAAAAAGAAAAAAAGAAAAAAAGGTAAATTTAGATCTCAGAAGCACACTTTGGGTGCACACTCTTGGCTAATGCCCAAACTTCAGCAGATGCAGAGCTGCCTGCTGCTGCACCAGGTGGCCCTTAACCACAGGGCAGCTACACTGACACAGTGGCCCTAAAAACCACCGTCCCCCTGCCACCAAGCAGATTAGGGGTCAACACTTTCATGCAGATTTACCCCAGACTTCCCACAACGTGCTTACGAACACGCAGCTCCTGAGACACTGTTAAGCCCAGAGCTCTGAGCCAACGGTGGAGCTGCAGCATGACTTCAGGGGTGACACAGCAGTGACAAGGGCTGCCAGCCCCTACAAGGGACTGCTCACCACCAACACACTTTCCCAGGACACACCTGCACCCCTGGGGGGATGTTGTAGATGATTCGGATGGTTTTGCAGTCTGAGTGGCCAGGCAGTGCATGAGGGATGATGTGATATTCCATCTTCCCTGGAGGTTGCGTCCCTGTCTTCACCCCATAGATGGTTTTGCAGGTTGGACACTGCAGGCTCCCATCCTGAGAGCAGGAAAGGAGTGGAAAATAATGAAAGCAGTACTCCCTAGCACCACCCAGTGCTGAGCCACACTGGGCACTTTGTCCCAGAACAACACTGAACACCATTTTCATCATTAACATACAGTCATTTCAAAAATGCTCAGGAAGCAGCAACGGAGGGCTGGGAGAATTGGCAAACTAACAAAAGACTTGAGGTCTGAATTTCCCTTCCTCATCAGTTTTATAGTTCTCATTACTTTCCCTACCTCTATTTTTTGTTTTAGTTTGGCAGAGGGAGAAACAGCATAATAAAAAACTCTAAGCAACATGAAACATCTTTTCCTGGGAATGCCAAACAAAACAGACATTTGTAGAGGGAAAAGACCACCTGCAGCTGGAAAACCAGGCTGTTGTGCATCGCCATTCAAACACACATGGATCAAAGTTCACTGCCACCAACCCTGGGAGGGAAGGCAAGGACATTAACCATAGCAGGAAACGAAATAATACCCACACAACCCAAGTTTCTGATTCAGTGCTTCCAGCAAAGTGCTTGCTGCTGATAAAAATTTAACTCTCCATGAGGGCAGGGGGTAGGAGCCCTCTGAGGCTGCAGCACCTTCCCGCAAGGACCGTTGTATCTCGGCACATAGCTTGCACTGATGGGTTCCAATGCACCCACCACAGTGCAGGGGTCATTGAATTGGGGGGTTTGGACCCCCAGGGCTGCAGCCTCGCACCTTGTTTCCGTTGTTATACATGGCCACCAGGCAGTGGAGGTGGAAGATGTGGCCGCATTTCTCCAGCTTCCCCACCAGGTCAGGCTTGACGGCTGGCTGGGGCCCCTTGTAGCCAGAAGGTGCAGAGAGGCGCTCCATGCAGATGGTGCAGTCCTGCAGGGAAGGGGAGAAGGGTCAGATGGACAGACAGATGTGGCAGAGACTTGTTGAGCCGGCGGCACCAGGACATGGGGCCAGTGTGATGCCCTTGGCGACTGCCTCTGGATCAACCTCCACCCTGCTCTCACCCAGGGGCCAGCACTCACTCTGGGGAGGGCAGGGAGCCTGTGCCACCACAGGGAACAGCCAACACATGCACAGGGCAGACAGCCCCTCTCCAGGGGTGCATGGGGCAGAGCCGTGACGAGAAGCTGAATATGCCGGTTGGACAATGCCTGTGAACCATGCCATGCTGTGCATGTCCCCACTGACTCTTCCCATAGCAAAATGCCCTGTGGCCCCCAGGACAGCCCCCGCTGCTCGCACCTCATCTGACGGATGCCGCACCTTCTGCAGGTATTTTTTCAGTACCTCCTCTGGAGTTTTACCTGCAGGACAGCAAGAGTCAGAGGGGCTGGAGCAAGGCACTGGGGAAACCCACTGCTGGGGCAGCAGACAGGGGGCCCATGGGGAACCAGAAACCAAAGGGAAAAGAGGGGTGAAGTGTCAAAGTGTGTCTCACCCTTCTTGGCCTGTTTCTTGGTGGTCTTGCGGCAGGTGTGGGAGATGCCAGGGATGGACTGGATCTCACTTTTGCTGACAGGTGGGGGGTGTAGCACCAGCTTAGGGGGCCGCGTCAGACAGACAGGCAGCCCAGCTGCACTCATCAGGATCCCCGTGATGCCTAGGCAGGGCGGGGGTAAAAGTGCTAAGGAACAAGAGAGGACCTCAAACCCCCGGCATCCCCCCACAAACCTCCCCAGCAGGGCTGGTGTTCCCCGAGGTGGCAAGCACCCATGGGTCCCCACAGCCACGTCACAGCCCCATCCTCACCTGCCAGCGCAGGGTTCACGGGGCTGGAGCCATTCAGGTTCTTCACTGGGATAGTGGGAACCCTGTGGAGAGGCCACGGAGACCACATCAGGGCCCACAGATGGCACACCCATCCCTGCACCCCCGAGGCCAGGGCAGCCAGAGCTGGCACCAGACAATAGTTGCCTGAGCAACCAAGCAGGCCCTGGCTGGAAATACAGAATTCTCCACCAGGGCAATGTGCCCCCCCCACCCTGCTGCTGCCTTTTCTCTCCCTCTTCAGAAATCCCGCCTGCGTCTCCAAACTATTCACAGCCCCTTTTTGTCACTGCTTGCCAGTTTGGGTTTTTTTTTTTTTTTTCTTTTTCCTCCTTTCTCCTAAGGCCACATAGCCGCGGCTGCTCCCCCCACCCCACCCCCGGGCTCTCTCTTCCATGGGAAAGTTTCCTGGTGGGTCAGGAGCATGGAGGGAAGGGGGAGGACAGAGAGGGAGAGGAAAGGGGCCAGGCTGTGACAGAAGGCTGACGGCAGAGCCAGACAAAAGGGAGAAACAGGCTCATTAAATGATCCCCACCCCCCCAGGAAAAAAAGAGTCTTCGAAGGGCAGGGGCCTGAAAGGACCCCTTCTCACGGGGGCTTGAATGCCTTTTCTTTCATCCTTTTGCTGTTCCCCCAACCCATCCCCTACCACCAAAAGAGCAGCCCCAGCCTCCTCATTGAGATGCAGGAGATTGAGCTCCATCCACCCCGTTCCCTGGGTGCCCACGGGGAGGGTGAGGGGCCCAGTGGAGCCCTCTGCTCACAGGACAGTGTGGAGTGCTGGGGCCCATCTCCTGTCAGGCTAAATGACTCAGGGATGAGGAGCCACAGTCCCTCTGTGCCACAGAAAAACTCATGTATCCCTTGTTCTTCCCCCACCTACCCTCTCGCTCGCGTGTGGCGGGACTCACCCAGAGGCAATGAGCACCCGGGACTGAGCGATGGCCAGGCGCTGGAGGTGGTTGCGGTTCAAGGCGCCAAGGCCAGGGCGGGACACCTTGCCACTGCCTGCGCCAGGGGGGCTGGTAGGGGACATGGCCAAGCTCAGAGCGAGCGTGCTAGCTGCCTGTTGCCGGCCCCCTTGGGAGGCCAGTGTCTTCAGCGAGCTGCGTGCCATGGTCATGCCATCGGGTGCCTTGGCCCCTGGGGCTGGTGCCAGGGCTTTGAGGGCAGCTGGCGGTGCAGGGGGAGCTTTACGCAGCTGCAGGGTGGCAGCCCCAAGGCCGCTGGCTGACACAGTGGCTTTGACGCTCATGACCAGAAGGCACTGGGGGCAGGCGCAGGTGGGGACTGGGGGGGCTGCTGCCACCCCAGGGCTGGCCGGCCACGACTGGGATTTGGGCAGGCTGCCTGAGACCAGTGGGTAGACCATGTCAAGACGACGGCGGACACGACGCTTGCGCTGGGTCTGCCGGTTGATCTGGCCCATGGTGGCGAAGTCAATGACATAGCAGAAGCCGATGGTGCTCAGGTCCACCCAGGGGTGCTGCTTCTCATAGGCGCGCTGGATGGTGATGCCCACATCCATGTCATAGGGTGTCCAAGACCCGCTGTCATTCTCCCATTCCCATACGACACCCTTGCCTGGTGCCGATGATGGGTCATAGTAGCTGCGCCGGACGGGTCGGATGGTGCCTGCCGGGGGTGGAGGGGGGGGTACGACACAAGGACAGAGATGCCATCAGACACCAGCACCAGCACCAACCTGCAGGCAGGGAGCACCTGCCAGGCTGGCTGGCTCCAGAAAACCACCCCAACCTGCCCTGCTGGTGCTGCTTGGTGTAGGGATGGGACAGCTTTCTGGTTTGGCTGCTGTCCCCACCCTGCCAGGGGACTGGTGTGCCTCAGTTTCCCCAGGCCACCACATGCTATCCACTCTGGCAACGGTATCCCTGCCTCTGCTGTCCGCTGGGATGGGGAGCCTCATGGGCTACTCCAGGTGCTGCACGTGCACAGCCAGCCCCTCTGAGCTGGACTCCCAGTTTGACCGGAGTGGAGGAAGGGCAGATTTCACACCCATCGGTCTATCACAGCGGCCTCCCTCCCAGCTCAGGTTTGCAGCAGCACAGTCTCAATGGGGACATGGACACACACACATACACACAACCACAAGCTTGGCAGCTCCGACCTGCTCCCAGGAACCTCCCTCCCATAGAAGCCAGATGAAACCAGGCACGTAGACACTGGACTCCTGCGGGGCCTGGCACAGCCCCATCTGCCACTCAGCTCTGGACCAGGAAAGAGATTTAGGAGTTAAGAGAAAGCGCTGAGCCCCACAGCGTGGCACCAGTGCCCAGCAGCAGTGATGTGCACCAGCAGCCCCATACACAGGGGAGTGGGGCTCATGCCAGCCCCACAGTCTGCAGCTGCAGAACCATCCTGCAACAAAAACTCAGCCAGCAGCACAGGGAAAATCCCCACAAGGCTGAGTAAAGGAGCTAGAGTAGGGCCTTATACCCAGCTCCTGCTGTTCCATCAGCAAGTGTAAGAGTGGGACAAGACAGCGAAGCACAAAGGCTTTGCTGCTTGCACCTACTCTTACTAGGTGTTTCCTTTCCCACCGCTCTAAGTCAACTAGATACGTTCAAACCAAGGACGCAAATATTGGAAACTGCTACAAGGAGAAAGCCTTCCTCTTTGAGTTGTTTCACAACAAAATGGGGCAGGCTGGACTTGATGATCCTCGTGGGTCCCTTCCAACTCAGGATAGTCTATATTCTATGGATGTGGCTAGGCTCAGCCTCGGGGTCCTGTCCTAAGCATGCCATTAGCACACCTCTGACCCAGAGTCATTTGGTTAAATAAATCAGATAAGCTCACAAACATTGCTGCCTCCATATCAGCAGAGCCACCATACTCTTCTGCAAAAATTCCATCAGTTGCCCTCACTGCCAGTGGTAGGAATGAGCAGAAATAACAAGCCCAGTTCTCCAGCTTTTCAACAGGAGGTGGTGAGTCTGTGTCACCCTGGCATCAGGGTGAACCACAAGGGTCCCAGCACTGCTCTTCCTGGCCACATGTCCCCTAAAACCTACAGGAATTTCAGTCCCTTTTAACTCCCACCCCTCTGCTGTGAACTGCCACTACTTTCAGTCCCCACACAGGACCAGGTCCCCTGAAAAAGTGTGCTAAAAATAAGAAAAGTGGGCCACCCGTCCCATCCTGCAAAGGGGCACCTGGGGGAAAAAAGCTGCTGGCTTCAAGAGCACAAAGGGCCAGGGCCAGAGGGAAACAGGGTCTCGCTGCATGGCAGTGATTTATCCTAATCCAGCGTGAGGAGAGGAGGGCGGCAGCAATGGCATGCGGCATCTGGCAGTCCCGGGCCACAGTGTGGGAAAGCTGCGCATCCCCCAGCCCAGTGCGGGGCCGGGGCCGGCAGGCCTCCCATTCAGCAGGGGAAGAAAGGGGACAATAGCTATTCAGGGCCTGCCAGGGTCGTGACCCCCCCCAAATCAGAGCTGTTTAATGACCCAAAATACCAACAATCCCAGCAACCCCGGGAGAGGCAGGACAATCCCCCTTTCAGGCCTCCTGCCCCCAGGAGGCAATAGCCCTCAGACATATGGTGCTGAAAGCTGTCCCCCGGCAGCAAAGGTCCCTTGCCTCTGGCGATGGTCCCCACCAGCCCCCCAGTGCCCCAGGGTTGGAGGTGAAGGGGTACAGAGAAGGCTGTCCACCACCCAGGGACAAGGGATGTTGCCATCCTGCGGGTGCCCAGTGAGGGAAGGGGCACGAACCTCTGTGCCAGCCGCACCACCCCCCCTCTAAAACCTGTGCCCTGCATTTCATGCACCCCTATGCCCACCTGCACTCATCCTCTGGCTATTTCCGAACACCTGTCCATGCTCCCCACCCTGGGGACCCTCATGCCTGCTTGTCCCCCTGGATGTCCCTGCGTCCTCCCTGGGCATCACCTCAGCTGCTCGTGCCCTAACCCCATGCACCCCCATGGCCTGCCATGCCCCAGGGCAGGATTTGTCCCCCCAGCACAATACAGGACAAGGTTCAGGGGAAGCACAGAGAAAGCCAGGCACACAGGACAGAGTCAGAAGAAGGGTCTGCAGGGGACAGGCAAGGTCCACGGGTCCTGCCAACACAACTGTGGTCAGCTCAGCACTGGGGGAAACGGCTGTAGGTTGCAAGAGGACCCAGGGAGGTGGAGCAGAGGAAGCGCGACCCAGTAAGGGACTAGGAGCGTGCAGGCTGGACTGGGCAGTGTTAGATACAGCCAGCACCTGGGGACCAGGTGAGATGGCATAATGTAAGTTGGCAGTAGACAAGCCCAGGCAGCACCAGGCCAGCATGGCACGGCAAGCACATGGCAGGGCCAGGACACAGGCCGGGCAGCAGCGTGGTACTGGGCAGCAAGGTGCTGCGCTGTGCAATTCCAGGTCAGTCAGGGCAGGGTGGTGCAATGCAAATCCAGAGCTCAGCATGATGCAATATGGGACCCAGCAATGCAACCCCCAGTCAGGCAGTACAATGTAGCATGGCACCTAGTAGCACAGCACGGTACAGCCAGCAATGCAACTGCAGAGTGGGCAATGGGATGTAACACAGAACAAGGCAGCACAATGCCATATGGGACTTACAAAGGCAGTGCAGTACAACACAGCTCCGGATCAGGCAGTGCAATGCAGCATGGGGCCTAGCAACACAGCACTATGCAACACAGTGCAATGCAATTCCAGGTCAGGCAGCACTGTGTAGTGCAGGACCTGGCTGCAAAGCACTGCACGATGAAAGTCCACACTAAGCAGTGCAACGCAAAAAAGCAACATGAAAATACAATTCCAGATCAGTCGTGTCAGGCAGGTAAGCACCTGCCTGAGCAGGGTAGCAGGAGAGCTGGCACTGCAACTCCGTGCAGCATGGTGCAGGGAGGGCCTGGGCAGCACAGGGCAGTGCTGGATGCGACCCGGCAGCACAGCACAGTGCAGTGCAATGCAACTACAGACCTGAGAACACAAAGCTGTGCGAGACCAGGCAGGGCTGGGCAGCACTGGAAGGCCCCAGCGACACAGTGCGGTGCAATGCCAGCCTAGGGCACCCAGTGCAGTGGGGGACCGGGTGGTGCTTACGGTGCCAAGCAATGCAAAGCAAAGTAATTGCAGCCCGGGGAGCCCAGTGCAAGGTGCGGCCCTCGCCAGGCCGCAAAGAGCGGGGCCCGTCTGTCCCGGTCTCACTCACCGGTGTCCTGGCGGAACTGGTGCATGGACTGCAGGTCGATGATGTAGGGCGCCAGGCGGCTGTCGGCCTGGCCCAGCACCACGCTGCCGCCCGCCCGCGGCCCGGCGCGGGCCACCGCCTCGATGTGGTGGCTGACGGCCGGGCTGTAGGGCCGCCACCTCCCGTGCTCGTTGAGCCATTCCCACACCACCACGGCCGAGGCGAGCAGCATCGCTCCTCCGGCCCGGCGCGGCCCGGCCCGGCCCGCCTCAGCCCCCGCCGCCGCCTCCTGCTCCCTGCTGCAGACGCCCCGCGGCC
>VXAL01014306.1:63197-89518 GCA_013399475.1 Chauna torquata | reverse complement strand
CCCTGGCGCCACGACGCCACGCCCACCCCCCGCGCCCCGGCGGCGCGGAGCATCTTGCCCGTCCGCGCGGGGGGGGCGGGGAGGGCAGCCGGGAGAAACCATTCCCGCTGTAGGGGGGGGCGAGGCGCAGAACTGGGTCCTCCGGTGACCCCGCGACCCTCGCCCAGAGCGCGCCCGCGGTGCCGTGGGGACACTCCTGCGTGCACCCCCGCCCCAGCCCCAGACCCGAACCGGGGCCCCCGACTCGAACCGGAGCCTGGGGTGCCAGACCCCTCTTGGTACACCGTGACGACAAAACGTGACCGGGGAGCTACGGCGGGGGACACACAGAAACCTGTGCAAAGCCAAAATCGCCTTGCGCCTCGAGGGGAACCAAGGCTGGACTCCTGCAGCGCCGGCCCTCCCTGCACTGGCACCTCCCAACTGCCCACCACACTTTATTTTCTCTGGGAAATGTTTTTTAGGGTGATTTTTGCACTCAAACACTGGACAATACCATCAACGCGACAGCCCAGCGTGAAGCTGCAAATCTTTCAGGAGGCTCCTCTGGTTTCTGCACACCGTGGCAGCCCATTGCTGTGCAAACTGAAAGCAGTGCAAGCAGAGCTGCTTTGGCCACAGTGCCACCCGCAGTGCCGCCCACAGTGCAACATGGGCACCTCTTCTTTACGCGAACACCAGGGCCCAAACAGACATCCAGTCTGAGCGTGGCTTCCTCCTCGGCATCCCAGGATGGTCTTGAGTGAGAGGATGTCAGCAAAGGACCAGTGCTCATTTCATTCAATTCTCTTGAGCTCAGACACACAAAACACTAATTTTATCCACTATTAAAGAAACACCCATCATGGCCCATTTGGGGGAGAACCACACAGGCTGCAGCAGGAAAACTGTCCCCATGCCATTCATGTACAGATTTCTGGCAAATTCACCTTCCCACACCTGCCTATTCAGAGGGTGACGAAGGATGTGGGGCCCCCAGGGGTGCTATGATGTTGGTGTGGGCAGAGACGTTACTGAGCTCTCAGCAGCCAGTGCGAGTTCCCCTCCTGACAAACCTGTTTTCCAGGCACTGCCCAGCCTATGGAGTGTCTACCACTGCTGCTTGCAATAAAAAGCCATCAGGCAAGGTGTAGCTAAGGAAAAAAGAGGAAAAAAAAAGCAAGTGGGGACTAACTGCATGATGCTAGCCAGTAAATACCATGGACAAACAGGAGTTGGCAAATTGCCGAAGTTCAAGCAAAGCTCCCCACCTTCCAGCTTTCCCTGAGAGACACACAAGCCAATGCTGGCAGGGCGCTTTTCCTACAGGAAGGGACGGCTCCCGGCTCCAGCACGGGATAGTGGTGGCGAGCTGCTCTTCATTGTCACTGCAAACCTGCACTGGGTTTTCACCTGCTTCACTGGGGCAGGTGAGTGCAGCCAAGGCTGCAGGGGGGAAACCCAGGAAATACTTCTGCTGAGTCATGCAGGAGGAAAAGGTTTTCCTGCTGCTTGCAAGGAAAGCATTGATGAACTTTTCCTCCCCGTTCAGGCTCAAAAGTCAGACATTAGTGCTGCAATGCAGCCGGGCTGGAGCGGGACACTGCAGGAAGGCAGACAAGGTTTTCACCTTGCAGTCCTGGTGGCAGGTGAGGTGCAAATATTCCCTCCCACCGCCAGAGCCCAGCACAAATGCCAGCTCCCAAGTACAGACATGCCTGAGGCCAGGGAACAGCCTCGTTGGCTTAAAACCTGTACAACTCATCCACGAAGCACACCCAACCCAAACACGCGCTAAATCCAAACATTTATTTTTTGAAATTAAACACATCCATGGCTTGGTTTTGGTTGCTCCTTCTGTGCTGCTGGACATGCCAGAGGGAAATAGCACTGCACAAACATTGCCCAGAGCCACAAAAATCTCATATACTGAGTCTGAAGAAAAGTTTTTGTGCCTTCTTATGCATCTGGAAATGCCACCACAGACCTCGGATTCTCCCAGGAGGGCAAACCAAGCCTCTTGGCTCCATTCCCTTGTTGGGGGCAAAAACACCTTTCACAAGCTTTGCTCAGGCAAAGGGATGCATCCAAACTGCTCTGCCATCACCACCTTGCCCATCAGGGCTCTACAGATGCCCCAGAGCCTACGCTGCAGCCCCCAGCCCAGCCCCCTCCTGTTCCCACCAGAACTACAAATCTTCTCTCTTCCTAAAACACAAAGCGCAATCTTGGATGGCTTACTGGTGGGTTTCTAGTTCGCAGGAGGACATTTGTAGTCCTCAGCAGTGTTAGCCATATGGGTACAACCAAACTCCCCTTGAGGTCTTCGTTTCTGTCCCCAAAAGCAACAGCTTCAGTCACCTCCAGCCACCCAGGCAAGTTCAAAGCCCCACCTCCCCGCCCCCAAGCAGCAAAGGAGGTTGGCCATCAGATGCCTCCATTCGTGCCAGATCAGTTTACTAGCGATCCTCTTCTGGGTTTCAGCTGAAAAATGAAATTGAAACCTGGCAGGCTCAGGTATCACCACCACTGTACCATGCTTTTGGGGCTTGTTGGCAATGAAAGCTCCAGACGTAGAGTCTCTTGCTCAGCTGGCAGAAGACATCAGACAGACCACAGAGGTTTTTGGCAACAGTTTGTTTTTCCACATTATCTCTGGTTATGGTGGCCATTTCAAAGCATCACCACATGCTACCCTAGGTTTGTAAACCAAATTGTGCCTGGCGCTGCTGGCAAGGTAGCAAGGAACAAATACAGGAAAGTTGCAAAAGTAGTGGTTCCCCTTTATGCTGCTGAGGTGCAGGAACAGCCCAGGCAAAGCCAGTAAGCAGTGTCCGATGTCTTTGACCACGTTCAGGCCCCAGCACTGCTCTGATTCCGGCAGCACGACCACTGCAGAGCTGAGCTTGGTTTGAGGCACTGCAAGCAACTGCTCCAGAAGGACTGAGTTGCAGGGTCCATGCCAGGGCGGGTGGGGCCCCGCAGGGCCCTGGGAACATTAAGTTCACCTTGTATTTGGGCTTCTGCAGTGGGACGAAAGGGATCTGTGCCCACCTACTGTCCATCTCATGTCCCAGCACTAACGTGTGGGATTGGATGTGTGTGTCTCTGCCTTTGGGGAGGTGAGGGTGTGAGCCCCTGGCCGCTCCTGAGCATGGGGAGACAAGAAAGTTGTCTACAAGTGCACAAAGCAAACAAGACACAAGAGAGAGAAATACTTGCTGGAGGAGGGACCCACTTTAATCCTGAAAAACACATAAATGCCTGAGATTGTTATTCACAAGCGCATGGGAGCAGAAGCATTGCAAATAATCCAGTCTGAGCTGCAAAACAGAGGTCAGAGAATAATCAGCAGTGAGGAGGGTACACGTCCTTCATCATGGGTGTCACCCACAAGAAAAAAAAGCAGCACCACACCCCACACACACACACTGGGCACCATCACCCCAATCCCATGGGGTAGCCCCAGCCTTGTGGCCCCATTTGCCCTGTTGGACACCTGCCTCAGCCTTGCGCTTTGTCTCCGCATGGAGCCTAGCCCCCCGCCCCCCACCTCTGCAGATGCCGCTGGCGCTGGGGTGGGCGCTGTGCCCAGTGCCTCCATCACCAGCCAGGACAAAGCTGCTTTGTGTGGGGCTGGCCAGGCATGTCCCATTTTCATGCCCACAGTGTGCTCCCAGCCCCCCCCCCCCNCCCCCACACACACACACACACACATTGCCTTCACTCTTGGGGGTTGGGGAGGAAGGCAGAGCCACACAGAGACAGGGCACAACACTGTGGTTGTACCTCCCCAGTGAATCCCACCACAGCCTTCCCGTGCCTCCTCCTCATTCACCCACCACCTCTGCCATTTCCTTCATCTTCCTCCCAGAGTATCCCATCCCTCCCAAACCTCTCACCCCACAGGGACTGACCCATTCTGGGCCATCCAGGCATGGAGAAAAGCACTGGCTGGAGTGGGAACAAGGCAGCCTGTGCAGAGCCTGGCTCATAGTCCCTCCTCCCCCAAGAAGTCATCTCCCCAGCAGATCTCCCAGACATTTTATATGCTCAGCAGCCAGCAGCCATCACAGCCATCCAGAAAGAAAACAACATCCAAGA
The DNA here is from genome assembly GCA_013399475.1 of Chauna torquata. Lineage (NCBI taxonomy): Eukaryota > Metazoa > Chordata > Aves > Anseriformes > Anhimidae > Chauna > Chauna torquata. The sequence goes on along the minus strand of VXAL01014306.1, from coordinate 85,435 downwards.
CAGCTGAGAAGCCTCAGGGCTGCTCCCTTCACAGCACATGTGACACAAGTTGGGGCTGTTCATTTCTCCATGCCATCTCCAGCCCTAAAATAACCCCTGGAGGCACAAATCTCCTTGTAGAGGGTCTTCCAAATCAGCCTTCACTTAAAAGATCTTCTCTGTTATCTTGTCTGACTAGTTAAGAAATGCCATCTTGCTCAAATCCCCACCACCCCCTCCCTAAAAAGCCCCCAAAGCAGTTAGAGCAGAAATTCAATACACAGCAAACATGAGCCGGGTGGGAGTCGCGCCAGAGTGGCTGGCAGAAGAGAAAAGGAACCACACAAATGATGCAAAGCCTTGAGTCTTGCAAATGGGGGGCAATTCCCAAGCCTGCTTTCACCAGGTGATATTTTCACGTCCCTTTGTTCCTGCCTTGCCTCTGCAAGAGCCCCAGCACAGCGTGCCACCCCAGAAGCAGCACCAGGCCACATACAGACAGCAACCAAGCAAGCCTCATGGAATAGGCCAGCCCTGTCATAGCTCGCCAAGGATCACAGCCTCTGGGCCCCAGAGTCAATGGTAAAGCTGCTTGGCCGGGGGGACTGCAGACCCCTGGCATGCAGAGCCAGAGTCATCCCTGAGGCTCACCCCGTTGGGGGGTTCCAGCACCATGCCTCAGTTTCCCTAGCTGGAGAAAGGGTCCCATAGGGAGTGGCACCAAAAGTGTGGGGGCCCTGGGTTAATGTTGTGCTCCTTCCTGTCTGCCTCCCTCCCCCAAAAGTTCCTGTGACTGTGAGCAGCCCTCTCTGCAGGGGTGGGAAAAGACCACCTACCCCCCCCACCCCCACTAAGCACTAGCCAGACCCAGGCTCCCCCCACCCTGTGCCACTGTTACTGGCTCTCAGCCAGGCTAGGGGCTGAGCCACTGCCTGGGTTGGGCTTGGCGAGCTGCCGCAGGTCCCACACAGACCTCACGGCCCACTGGGCCAGCTCCCGCAGCACCCCCAGGCCCCGCAGCTTCTGCTCAAAGAGGCTGAGCGGGGGGCGTGCGGGAGGCCCAACCCCCTCCTCGCTGGGGGGCCCATGGCTCTCCAGCTGCAGCAGCTCTTCGAGGTGGTAGGTGAAGGCTGAGACCTGGAGCAGGACAGCTGCCAGCGCCCGGCCCAGCGTGGTGTCGGTGTTGCCCAGCTGCTCCTGCTGCTCCTCCAGCATCTGGGCCAACAGCACACGGAAGGCCCGGTATGCCGCCAGATTGTCCAGGAGGCGCTGGGTCCCCGTCTGCTCGCTCCAGCGCTCCGCTGCTGCTGCTGGCACCCCCTCCACCACTGCCACGCTGGCTGAGGCATCCAAGCCCTGCCGTTCCACCTGCAGTGGAGAGACCAGGTGGGGCTCAGTGGTGCCAGGAGAAATGGGGACGCACCGGCATCCCCCTACCCGAGCCATGCCACTTGTCCTCAACCCTGTTAGTTCCAGCGTTAGCACTTGCCAAGGGGCTTTTGGGGCAGCACAAGGGCGGACGCTAGAGGGCAGTTCACCCAAGCATCGGTCCACAGTGTCGAGACCCCAGGGCCAACACAACACCAGCGTTTCCTCACAAAGGCCAGCTCGATGGAGTGTGCCTCTGCAGTGGCAATGATCCCTGCACTGCTATGTGCCAGAGACCCATGCCCCAACACAGTCACGAGACACACTGGGGCAGACCCGGACCCCGGTGGCAGCAACCTCCCTGCCAGCACTTCCAGCCCTGAGTGCAGGGCAGAGGGCGAACTCACATAGATGTCCAGGAGATCGGTGACATCTGAACGCATCTTCCTGGCCAGGCGGATGCCACGGCTGCACAGGTCGCGGCGCCGGAGGGTGGCCGAAGGGGTGTCTGCTGCCGCCATGGCCCAGGCTGCCGTCCCAGGCTCCAAGCTCATGGAGCGGCTCCTGCCCGGCCCAGGGAGGACAATCCCTTGCTGAGCTGGTGCATTCCAGCCGGGAGCTCCGCTCACGCGTCTGCTGGCCTGGCTCTCCCCCTCTTCCGCGCCTGGGGCCTGGCACAATGCTACAAATTCCCGCCTCTGGGATCAACAGCAACAAATTATTTCCCTAATTCCCCCACGCTTTGCCACTCTAAGCATCTTGCCCAGAACAGTCTCGCCCAGCAGCAGTGGGTTCCCAGCCCCAGCTCTGACCCACTCCTCCCTCCCTGCAGCAAAATGAGCACCGCGCTAATCCCCCAGCCCACAGGCTTGGTGCCATTCCCCCACTCAGGCCAGAGCGCAGGAAACCACTGCCGGGAAGAGGCGAGCAAAGCCGGGACATTGCTCAACAGTTCAGTCTGGGCAACAGGCGGGGGCCTGAACAGGGCAGAGGGCTGTGGGGCTGGAGGAAGGCCCCAGGCCAGACATCCAGCCCCAGCTGCAGGCTAGAGTGCTCTTCAACCTGCAACCCAAACCCCTCAGGGCTGCAGGGGCCTGCCCTGGCCACCTCCTGCCCTCTTCCCCCATGACTGCACGGCCCTGAGTCCCCCAGGTGCAGCCCCCCACCCGGCCACCCTTTCCTGAAGGGGTCTGCCCCAAAGCAGTGCCACATAGGAGCAGGAGGCCCCAGCCCCCCAGCACGAGCACCACACAAAAAACAGCCCTTTTGAGTTGTTTGCTTTTTCCTCAATACATTTATTTTGGTTATGTGTTACCCAGATTAAGAGAAAACAGGAGTTGAAAATCAGCTTCCCTTTACGACCGCGGCACTACGGAGCCCTGCCCTGGCTGGGGGATGCCGCAGAGGGGCAGCTCCCAGCTCGCGGCCCCCGCGGCCCGCCCAGCAGCGCCGGTGCCACCTGGTGGCTACTGCAGAAAGCACTGCCGAGCCCCCGGCCCTGTCCGCACGCCGCACCTCGCCCCGCCGCACACCTCCGGGGAGGCTGAGGGTGGGCTGGGGCCCTGGCTTCCCTCCCGTGGAGGAGAAAAAAAAAATAAATACAGGGGAAAATACAAAAAAGTTTATTGCAAACTACTACAATAATTTATTGAAGCAAACTGCATGCGAGTGAAGGAGAGACAGCAAGGGGAGGAGCTGCAGAAGGGCTGTGTCAGTCTTAGGGTTTCAAACGAGAGTGGGAAGGGAGGTACACCAGTCTCTCCTGCACCAGGAGTTAGCAGGCTGTGGTTAGAGGACAGACAGGCAACTCGCTGAGACCAGAAAAAGAAAAAGGGAAGCTATGAGGGGGTGTATGGGAGGGCAAGGCAGGGATCAGAGGTGTCCAGGCCAGGAGTGACGCAGGAGGCCAATGAGCTGCTTGATCCTGCATACCACAAACACTTAGCTCTGCTTGGGGCAGTAGGAACAGATGCAGGATAAGGCAGCCTCCCTCACCTCCCAACCAGACACCAAGCATTGCAGCACCAGATGTGAGCAAGGTCTTGACCCAAAAGCATTTTAGTGTCATTTTCAGAGAAGAAAACCCCAAGCTCTCCATTTAGTTTAGTGTTCTGTGCAAGGCTCTGCCCACTCCACATCTCCCATGGGGGGCAGCAGCAGGGCATGAAAAGCAGCAGAGTGGTCTGCAGCAAGCACGGGGGCAACGTGGCTGACCCATACCACACTAGCACATCTGCTACCAGCAGCCGGATCCAAGCCAGGAGGCACACCACTCAGCACGAGTTGGCTGGCACCCCACCGTTTCCCTGGACAGAAGATCCACACTGCTGGGGTGTGAAACTGTCAGGGTTGGGTTTGAACATAGTTGGTCACCCAAAAGATTCCCACTGGAAATCACAATAATTTGAGCCAAGCAAGGTGTATCATCCCAACTAAAGAAACTGGTTTGTTTAGTTTACCACACCACCGCGCACCTGACATGCGCTGTCCCAGGAAACTCCTGTTTAGGTGCACTGCAGCCCTCATGCTCATCTCCAAGAAAGGCTCGCATGCACAGGAGCCATGGTGAAGGAACAGGGGATGCCCACACCCAGGGCATGAGACACCAGGGTTGCAAACTGACCACAAACCACCCCAACACCAGAAGTGTTTTGACTTGTTCCAACACAGACGTCAATGGCAGCGGGGAAGGGAGAAGGGAAATCAGGACAAATGACCCAATAAAAGATGTCAGGCTTGGGCCACAGCTGGGTTTCCAGGCAGCACAGGGGACAGAGTGGGTGTTTAGAGTCAATTTCCTGTAAAAAGTTTCCAATTGAATTCCACATTTTATTGCCGTTCTCCAGACCTCAGATACCCAATTTTGTCTGGCTGCTGTGTTACAGACCAGTTTTGCTGACCTTGTGCTCGGACAAAACACTTCAGCTCTGTCTCCAACCACATAAACTCAATTGAAAAAAAAAAAAGGCAAACAAACAAAAAGCCCAGGTTATTTTTCACCTCTTCCAAAAACACTAAGAATTCAAGGCCACTGAGTCTCTACACAGAGTTTCAGATAACAGAGCAAAAAGATCTGAGTAAAAATACCAGATGTCATATCGTATGTAAACTTTTCCAAGGGCTCAGAGCTGTCCTAACTACACCAGCAGGCAATATTCAAACTATCACACTTCATAGAAAACAGGGGTATTTGTGAAGAAGTGAGGAGCTTTGAGAACACAGCTGCACAACACTCCCCATAACAGGGAGAGGGAGCAAGCTGACAGCCCCTTACTCCCACATCAGTCTATTGCCTTGGATAAACAGGCCTGAGACAACCATATTCATTCAGTCTCTGCTTCTGTTCTTTGTCTAGACCCGGAAAGGAGAGGCAGAGGTGGATGAGGAGCACAACATTCCCCACCAGCAAGCAGCTCACAACAGTTCTAAGTCACGAGAAAATGTTCCTGGCTAATGATGTTCTGCCGCACGAGGCTAGGGAGTAAGGGGAGGCAAAAAGAGCATTTAATGCAAGCAGCTGAGCCAGTCTGGGAGGGAGACAACGGCCAGCTGTTCCATCACTCACCTCATTCTCCTGCTAAAACGCTGCTGCAAAGACTCCCACTGCAAATATGCTCTTCTCCAGGGGCTCTCCCTCTACTCTGGAAAAGCTGCGAGAGAGATCTGACTCCAGAATATTGCCTTCACCTCAGCTCTCCCAGCTGCTGTTACGATGGCACGACGTGCTCCCTACAACTCTCTAGTATGAAGCAGCCTACTGGGAAATAGCCTGAACCCCTTCCACCCCCACCCACCAAGAATATAACTAAAAAATACCGACCCTTTTATCAATAAATAAGGAATCTTGTTACCACAACACAAAAACGAAACATGTTCAAAGTGCAAATTACTGTCGTCAAACTGGGATGCTCCTCCTTGCCTCTCCTACGCAGGGCTCCCGTAGCCCCCGGGCCTCTCCAAGCAAACATGATCTATGAGCCAGGGCGTTCCCTCAACTTCCAGCCAGAGACGGAGCAGAGGAGTGCGGTGGGGATAGGGACATGTGCTCCTTCACAGCTCACCCTGCTGAGGGGGCCTAAAGTGCCGAGCCAAACTCCCAGCCCCGGGAGGAAGAATGAGACTGCAAGGACCAGAGTGCAGCGATGCATAGAAGTTGGGACCACGGGGCAAAAGGGAGTCCTAAGAAACTTGTCCAGAGCATATCAAATGCTTTCTAGTTTGCAAGTGGGGCCACATCAAGGAACCAGAAAGGCATCTGCTTTGGGGCAGAGCAAAGGGTTTCAGCCATTCCCCCCACCTTGGAGAAATCCATTGCTCAGTCCAGCTCACTCCGGTAATGGCAGCGTGTGCCCCTTTTCTACAAAGGAGCAGTGACAGACAGAAGTGGTTGGGAGAAAGAGGATGTGCTGTGATCCACGCTGGAGGGGAGCAGACCCTTCTGTTATTTACTAGTATTTTAAGTTTTGTTTAACTTTTCTCTCTTTCAATAAGTGTCTCCATTTTTTTTTTCCTCCTTTTAAATACAGAGTCCAAACTGTCCCAGCACCCATGTGCTCCCCGCCCACTAGGGTCCAGTGGAGTCTGAATCTTCAATGAGCACCTCCGTGGTGGCTCCCAGGATCTCTGTGTTCATGACCAGCCCTTCTGGGTTTGTACTGCTACCACTGCCCACAAAGAGCTTGCCATCAGCCACCAGGCTCACACGCTCTGCCCCGCTGCAATATGTCTTCGGCATCCCATCAGGGCTCAGCAGCAGGCAATCTGCTGGGGCAGCACTTCCCAGGGGGTCAGGAAGAAGGGGGAGGCCCTGGCCATCGGTGGGCGGTGCAATGGCCTCAGGATTAGTGCCCAGGATGTCAGTGCTGGTGATCAGGGCACCTGCATTGGCAGCCAGTGCTTCAGCAATAAGCACTTCGGGGTGGCTCTTGGCTTTATGTGCCACGACGCTGTCCTTCTTCTCAAATTTCTTGCCGCAAATGTTGCAGGAAAACTGGTAGAAGGAGTCCGCATCATGCTTCTTCATGTGCCAGTTGAGAGAAGCCTTCTGCCGGCAGGTGAATCCACAGATCTCACATCTGGGGAAGGGGAGAAAGGGGAGGTCACAACAAAAGGGACACCAGCACACGTTTGTGGAGACAGTAGGAGCAAAGAGGCAGCCCAGGAAAACAGCGGAGGCTCACTAAAATGGGATGTCACCATAGTGCCAGCTCTTCCACTTATATTTACAGGGGGCTTACTCATACTCTTCAGATCTCTACTGAGACATTGCCTCAAGGAACAGGTGAGACAACAAGTTGCAGTTCAAACACTCCTACAGGTGTGTGTTTAGAGGGAGACAGAACTCCAAGAACAGGTTCCAGCCCTGACTTCTGAGCTGCCCCTGCTCTCAGTGCAGTCCAAGAGCAGGTGTATCCATGGGTCACTCAGAGGAGGGCAAGAGACAGGCAGAGGTACTCACTGCAAGGGCTTCTCGCCTGTGTGGATCATTCGGTGCACTGCCAAGTTATGAGAACTCTTAAACGCCCGGGCACAGTACTCACAGATGTAATCCCTTTGATCTGAAAAGCAATGCCAGTCAGAGCATTACTCTCCTGCACACCTGCTCCCTCTCCCTGCTCTCATACATTGTAGGTAAAGCTGCCCAAGAAGCAGCAGAACTAGAAGTACTGGGAGGCCAGCAAAGGACAAGGTGTTCCCCAAGACACCACAGAAGCTGATCTGGAGAGTTAGGGCATGATTAAGACTCTCCTAAGAGCTAATTATCCATTCTGACCAATACTGAACAGTGGCAAGTAGGATAAAGCTTGGCTTATTATACTCGTCTACAGAACCCCTGAATGATATTTGCCAGGGGGCGAATTAAGAATGCTATAGCCCATTTCCCTTCATTTCCTTAAAAGATAGTAATCCAGAAGTGAATGATACCCTGCCACTGCTGCAAATCTGTACCATCTGCCTTAGCTTCACTCTCCCCTTAAGTCCTGGAGGTGTCGGTCCTCCTCCCTGCCCTCCCCCCCAGCCCCGCTCACTGACCCAATGAGGTGTTTGGATCTATTTCCCACCTCCCTATACCTGTGTGGTGTTTGGCATGCCGCAGGAGCTGCTTCTGGAGGCGGAAGAGCCGACCACAGGAGGGATGGGGACACACGTATTTTTTCTTCAACAAGTGCTGGTACTTTATGTGATGCTAAAAAAGAAGAGTGAAAGATTGTAAGCTCTCTCTTTACAAGGCTAAGAGAGAGGCTGAGGCACATTGATCCCAGATGGCCCCTCAGCAGGCCACCAAACTCCAATCACCATTATACCATGAACACACAGAGAAGAAAGCAAAATGAAATGTGGACATCTAGCAACAGGACAGATACAGAGACATGTGGCCACAACTGGCCATGACTAATTATGTCTATCAACAAGGCGGTGTTGAAAAGGAGTGTTTCTGTGCCAATGAAAAGGCCTGATGCAAACGGCCCTTCCTTGCCCTCACACACATGCCATTCAAGAAGTGGAAAATCTCAGCCTACCTGCAGGTAACGTGGGTGAGCCAAGACTGTGCCACAGCCTTCCATCTCACAGCGGACATACTGTATCGGAGGCTTCTTCCTAAGGGGTAAGAAAATGAGCAGAGTGGTCAACTGACACATCTGAAGGGAGGGCATCAGTAAGATAAATGAATGCGAGTGCAGCTCATTAATGCGAGAGCAAGGGATTACTGTTCCAGGATTCCTGTTTGGGCTATGCTGATAGAGACTCTAGCCAAGAGTCCCCTCTGCTGCTAGCACTACTTGAGGGCTCTCACCAGAACCGAGAAAACCCCAAATGCCAAACTCCAAAAACCTTACCCCTGTGCACTGCCAAGATAGCAATCAACTCAGATAGGGGAAAAAATGGCTGGGAAAAAAAATCAAACCCAGCATCCACAGGGAGAAAAGGGAAGGAAAACAGGGAAGGCAACACATGCTGCTATTTTTTTTCCTCCCTTTAAGTCAGATTTCTGTACTGTGTGAGAGAGATACCTTTGAGACAATTAACATCTCTGTGTAGGACACAAAGGAAGCAAGTCTTCAGAACAGAACTGAGTGTAGGGGATCACTTACCTTCTCTTGGGCAACCTTGGGCTCTTGTCATCCTTTCTTCTCCTTCCCCTCCTATAGCAGAGTTAGGGAGAGAATTGAAAGAGGCTTCTTTACATCAGTACTGGGCATAGGTTTTCAACCGTGTACTATAATACTACAGAACTCTTCTACAATTTTAGGCTGAAAAGTAACGCTGCACCCAGCAACTCAGAATTAAACAGTCATCTGCTCTGGATAAAAACACCTGAAGAGTTTCAAAAGAAACACTCGTGTAATAGACAGGCAGGTTCCCTAAGGAAAACAAGTAACCAGGCCTCCACATGAATTGTCCCTGCATTTTGCAGAACTCCTGCATCATGCAGAAGACCGCTCCCTGTGAAACAGTGATCCACATTTCTGATACGTGCTCACACTTTTTTTCTGCATGATATTTGGTGGCATGTGGCATATCTCATATCACTCCGCCTCTCCCAGTATAATCAAGCAAGCTGTGGCTGCAATACTAGGGCTAAGTCTAGCAGAGAGCACGTTTTTCAACATTGTCTTAGCCTGCCATTCACAACTGCTCTCATACCAGTAAACAGGTACCAGACAACCACAGCCCAGCAGGCTGTGGTTACAAATTACCAAGTCTTCTGCCTCAATGGAGTGAGGAATGGCTATTTTAAAAACCCCCTACCAGGCATCACATGCTTCACATTTTTGTTTTAAACCTGCAACTGTCCAAACAACTTGCAACCCTTGATTAAATTCAGACCTTTCCAGGCTGCACATGAGCACAGGAGATTCTGCTCTCAAGTTTCTGCTACAAACAGTTAGCAAGCTATTGCCTCATTAACTACAAGCTCTAGAAAAATCAATCAAGCACAAGTTTGATGCAGATTCAGAGAAAGGCAATGTTCTTGAGAAAGAAATGCTTTATGTGGTTTGCTCTCACAAGCCCTCCCATTTTCCAATGCATTTTTTTATAAACATATAATTTTGCCAACACAGTCTAAAATTGATGGTGCCCTCTATTTCCTCTGTTCTGTTAGGTAACATTTCATACCACGTGAAAAACATCAGTCTGCATCGCTAAGAAGAATGGGACTGATAATCTAGCAGCTACTTTTCAGTCCTCTGAATTAACTATAGGAGCTTACACACCTGTCAAGACAAAAATCTATGCTCTGAGCAGACCTGCGTTTACATGTAAAATGCACCCTCCCAAGCAATAGTTCAGCTTAGAACAGTGCACCTGGCTTGATCATACTGCTGCAATAAGACACAGCAGATTGATGAATTCTTTTCTGGACTGTACTGAGACATCTTTCTTGATAGAGAGACCATGCCAGCAAACAAGCTGAGCAGGCACTCAGCATTCAAGCCAAGCCTTCAGAAGCAGCACAGTTTTTTTTTTTTTAACATGCAAACGAAGTGTCTGATCCAAACAACACAACCACAAGTCTCAAAGCCACCTTTAGCAGAAAAAAAAACTTCTCAAAAATACTAATATCCTTACTTCTCTGCAATGTAAATCAGTCCTGCTGCAGCTTAGAAACGGCATGATATTAAAACAAAGGTACACAAAGCCCCACACCGCAGGCCAGCAGAGGGAGCCCCATTTGTTCCCATTTCTCATAGAGGAGATCAAGTACAAAACCTGTTTTTTTCCACCCTACCGCAAATAATGATTTTGACCCAGACACAAATCCAATCTACCTCAGCTGCCAGAAGGCAAACTTCAGTGTTGAGTTCAAGTGACAGGACAACCAGGTATTTTGAGGCTCCACTCAAAATACCAGTGACTGACTAGGCTGTGTAAGTTTGTTCTCTTTATTTCTCCAAAAGGAGAGAGAACCCAGCTGTTTTTCCTGAGCTCTGTTAGTCCCAAACACACTAAGATGACACTTCCCACATGATGTGTACAAAGCACTCTCCCATCTGCCTCTAGGCACACAACAGAAGAGATCTGGCCTTCCCAGACTGGCTTTCTAACACAGTCTAATATACTTAAGTCTAACACACTTCACACGTAACAGCTGAAGCCTATTTTTAAAAACTCTCTAAAGTATTTCACATGATGTGGCCATATCCAGGTAGGCTGACTAAACCAACAGTATGGAAAAAAAACTTCACTTAAACTAAATGAAAACATCAACTCTTATTTTTCTTTGCCTAACATGGGCAAGACACTAGGAAGTGGTACTTCTATCAGAACAAGAGGTTCTGCCCTATTATCTTTCAGGCCCAGAGGGGGAAGACAACAAAAATAAAAACACTGTTGTACACTAACAAGAGTGCAAAATATACAGTACACACCAGTACATATAATTGCAGAATTTTACTCACTTCCTTGGTGGTTCTTCATCTTCCCGAAACTCACTCTCTTCTTTTACCTCTACTTTAATCTCTTTCTGTTTCTCTTTCTCCTCTTTTCCCTTGCCAGCTTTTCTCCTTTGCTTTGGGGCTTCCCTAGAAAGACACAAACATAATGTATTACTCCAATGTTAAGTGGCCACCTGCATCTTTCAAAGACAGCCTCATGCCTCTCTCGTCCTCTTAGCCTCTTTTAAACACCTGTTGCTTGCTGTGCCTGGTTCTTTGTTAGCACCAAGGGCTTCTCTCCTTCCATACTCTGAGGTTTTCTCTCCTTCCATACTCCTAAAAAGAACTTGCTTTTTACACAGATTTAAGCAAAAACTGGATAGGAGTTCATGTTTTAATCAAATCCCACTTCTAAACAGAAGTGGGATCAAGGATTGTACTGGGTCTGGCCGGGATAGAGTTAACTTTCCCCTCAGCAGCCCATACAGCGCTGTGCTCTGCACTCAGCTAGACCAGCACTGACACCACACCAGTGTTGTGTCTATTGCTGAGCCGTGCTGGCACAGCACCCAGACCCTCCAAACCCCCCAAACCCAGTGGGCTGGGGGTGAGCAGCAGCTGGGAGGAGACATCACCAGGGCAGCTGACCTGAACTGACCAAAGGGATATCCCATACCATATGATGTCACGCTCAGCAATAAAAGCTGGGAAAGGGGAAGGAGAAGGGAGGGCTCTCGTTATGAAGACGTCTGTCCTCCCGAACAACCGCTATGCGTATTGAGGCCCTGCTTCCCAGGAAGTGGCCAAACACTGGTCGTTGATGGGAAGTAGAGAATTTTTTTTTTCCCCTCTCTTTGCTTCCAAGCAGCCTTTGCTTGTATTATCTTTTTTTTCTTTTCCCTTTAATTAAATTATCCTTATCTCAACCCTCGAGCCCTCGTCCATCATATTTTCTCCCCCTCTTCCTTTGAGGAGGGGGAGTGAGCGAGCGATTGTGGTGGAGATCTGCTGTTTAGCTGGGTAAAACCACCACAAGGTGTAAGGAAGAACCTGACAGCCAGGAGGGCTCTAAAAGCTTTAGACCACTAGAGAAAAATGGTCCCAATAAGTGTAGGCAAAAGGGAAAACACTGTTTTCAATGGGAGCCATTCCACCTTAGCAACTAGCACAGGTTCTCTGGGTCACATTATGCTAGTTCAACTAAGATGTCACAATTGTTTCTGGCCCACAGACACAGTAAGTAGGTAGTCTAATATACTTTTCTAGATGGGGCTTGTAGGTTTCATCTCTTGGATCATCTTTGAAGGGAACTTCTTCCTCACTGACAAGGATCTCCTCATCATCATCACTGCTGGGAGAAAAGAACAGAGGAGTTTAGCAGCAACAACTTAAAGCACTACTGCAAGAATATTCATCCACCACCCCACAGGACGGGAAAGACACTATTACACAGCACTTTCTCATCCCATGTGACTGGGGAAAGCTAACAGCTTGCACTGACTAAGGAGCATGATGACAGCCAAAGCAGGCAGGCTAGGCAGAGCAGCCTTCTCTTGTGAACCCACCCAACTACAGCATCTGCTGCAGAAGGAATAAAGCTACTAGGTGAAATGCCCACCCAGACTAAATCCGTTTCTCCACAACATCTCCTGACACCTGCAGTCCATCAGCAATCGAAACTGAAAATGTAAAGGTTCAGGACTAAACGAGAACACAGCTATTACCCTTCCCACAGACCCTGTCACGAGCATTTGAAAAACTCAGGCTCATGTTTTCCCTTCTTGACATTAAATATGAAGAAATACCACAAAGTAAGTTTCCTACCTGATTCCAGCTGGAGACTGATGTTCTTCTGTGACCTCTGAAAGGAAAAGTCACCATTAGGTTTCAATCTGCGTTCGCTGCACTGAGCTCATCTGTCTCAAGATACCTCCGCCGACATTCAGCGCCAGGAGTGCTGGTGGCAGAAGGTACTCGTGACAAAGAAGCACCACGCCTGTACCAGCCACAGTCAGCATACAGCTCATGAAGTTACACCCACATGCAGCTCCCTTCAAAGGTTCCCAAGACCTGACTATCTTCAGGCACTTCCATGCCAGGGCTTCCCACGTACCATATTCGAGCTGGTCCGTGTTCGGTTCTGACTTGCAGACAAGCTGCAGGGAGCCGGTCTTGGATCTGGAGGCACGCAAGTTCTCGGTTTCATGCTGGCGGGCTGCAGCAGCTGACCTGCTACTGCGCCAGCTTCTGCTGGGCCGGGCTGTGCTGACGGGAGAGCCATGGCTGAGGACACTGGAAACCTCCTCCTCTTCCTTCTCTTCTTTGGGATCTGAAACACCCATTGCAATCTCATTATTGCTAACAATAAGCATAAATCCCACCATTAATTCACACTCCTCCTGCATGATGCTGAACAGCATAACTTCCAGTCTGCTCTGATAAGGGAAACCTCTGCCTATTACAGATTTGGAGCACAGCTCTGCCAAGCAGACAGGACGCACCCCAGGGCCCTTCCTCAGCAAGGCTTCAGTTAAAAGTCTCATCACATTTCCTATTGCCTCTGAGTAAAGACACAAATATTTTAAAATAGCTTACATTTGCCTCTGATAAAGGCTTATAAGATGATTGTTTGCTGGCTCTTATCTCCCCCAAGCACTACAAGACAGACGTTCACAAACCCCAGCAACTGTTTAATGAACGACTAGCTTCGAAATTGCCCTATATTAAAAGTTGTGTTTGGAGAATCCCCCAAACACATATTTAATCTGAAACGTGCACATGATAAAAATCTTGAGGAATCTGACCTGGATGTTTCTGGTCTCATGCTAGAGCAAAAAGCATGACAAGCACTGTTAGCCTGAGGTCTTTGCACTCATTTATAGCTTCTACAGGTGTGGGTTGTTTTTTTTTGTTGTTGTTGTTGTTCGTTTTTTTTTTGGCTGATGGCTGACCTCCAGATCTGGCAAGATAACAGAACTACCTAAGATGCGAGCAAGTTCATCCCTTTAAAAATTAAAATTTCCAAGTTCAGTTCACCTGATCTCACTTTCTAGTGGTTGCTGGAACACCAGGCCTTAATGAACTCAAATGCTTTTTGATGTTTCACAAACGATGTGCTAAAGAAATCAATTCCAAGTAGCTAGCTAAGCTCAGTGCTCCGGGCTTGTCACTGCATTAGCACACAAAGCCACCTGCAGTGAGGCACAGGGCCTGTGCCTAGACTCAGCTCTGACCCACTCCTTTTTACTTAAATCCATTTACACTGCTGTCTAGTTTCAGGTGGGATTCTGCTGCCTAAGCACCAGCCAGCGGTACCACCGATGCTCAGGAGCTTATCAAGCACCTACTTGCAAACTCAGCACGCAGTCCTCCAAGGACTGGCTGGAGAGCAGCTCTGCCGTGCTGGCAGTCCTGGTGAAGAGCAAACCACACATGAAGAGCCAGGAGTGCACACTGGCAGCAAGGGAAACCAGCAGCATCTGGCGATGCATTCACAGGAGCGGTCAGGACACAGAGGGATGATGTTAAGGTCTCCTACTCAGCACTCATTAGAACATACTTGAATTCCCCCCCCAGATCTGGACTCCCACAACAAGGTAGTCAACACGCTTTAGCAAGTCCAGAAGGGACCACCGCACAACCCATGAAAAGCTAAGGGGAACACGCTTGAAGAACGGAAAACCTCAGGGGGACCCTACAGCCACCTTACAACATATATGCAGGTCATCAAGAAGCCAAAACCAGGCTCCTACAGGTGTGCAGCAGGGAGATGAGGGACTGTGGTTATAAGCTGAGACAGGCAGGTTTGTCAGGATACAAGAAAAGCAGTTTTCCCCAAGAGGACACTCAGGCACTGGAAGAGGGGCCTGGAAGCATGTCTGTTCAACCTCCATCCTTGGAGGTCTTCAAGACCTGAATGGAGAAAGCCCTGAGCTATAATATGTGAACTCCATGTTGAACCCAGGACTAGAGACCTCCTGAGGCCCCCCCTCCCACCTAAATTCTTCTCTAATTTTCCATCAAACCTTTTGAATTGAACTTCTAGCACATTGTTTGTTTTGGGTTTCTCATTCCCCAAGCCCTTATTAACAGAGTTGGAATAACCAACCTTTGATTGAAAAATCTGACTGGAATATAGGATATGAGGCTTCACAAGTTCACTGTAAAACAGCAACCAAGTCTCATGTCTTACATGTACAAAGCCAACTTCATCATCAAAGCATGAACTATGCTTTTTTTTTTTTTTTCGGCTTCCTGGTTGAACAGATCTCAACATGAACTATGTCTACTTTATGTTTTTAATCCTAATTGTGAACATCCCCAGTTTTTTTGAATGGTAAATCAAATTCAAGGACACTGTGAAACCATTCTCTAGAAAATTTCCCATCAAGCACTACCATTCTACCAGTGTTAACACACACTGCTGCTCTTGAAAAGTCTTTTATTCCCTTGGAAGATCCAGGCATTTGGTGATTTCTTGGTAAGAGCTAATATTTTATAGATTATATTTAGAGTTGAAACAGACCTCCCTCGCAATATATTTCTATGAAGTACACCCAAGGCACCACTCATCTAGCAAAATTTTGCTTCATTTCTCTGAAGTGAAGGTGTTTAATAAGCCTTTCCCCATGACCTCTCATTTTTACTTTTACCTCTACTTCAGTACTGTCTAGAAGACTTTTCTTTACATGCTGTGAATACGTATGTACCTCCAAGAAAACACAGTTATGAGAAGCATCAAATACTTACTTTGTACTACAACTTGTAAAGTAGTATAGAGCTATTAGTTTAAAATTCTTGTAATTCTAGATCCTACCTACAGTGGGCACAGCTCCCTGTGCAAGGGTCAGAGATGCACCATGAAATGTATCTGCAAAGTGTTCAACTGGAATCAGAACACTCACCAAGGATTTTCCTGAAATATAAAATTGAAAAAAGAAAATCCCTTGATTTTTAATAAGTTTCATGTCTCTTTCCCATACCCAACTTTCCTTTTTTCTTCACAGAAACAGCTTTCTGAGGGATTCAGCCTGCCCGGCCAGAAACAAAAAAAATCGTACAGAGATGGCAACTGGCATAGAGAGAAAAACAGCACTTCCTTCCCGTGCTGCTTTGCTGTCTAACCCACCTGATCTGGCATTAGAGGTGATCATAAGGCTCTCACTGGAGATGTTGTACTTGTAATTGTATTTGAGGATTCCTCCCCACACTTCAGAGGTTAGGCAGGATGCAGTAGTACTCACATCTGCATCTAGGTTAAGGATCAGAGCTGTCCTTGTCTCTGTTATCAGTGGAAGGAGGTAAGAGATGCCCACCTCTCTCAATGATACCTTACAGTAATTACTGTAAGGTTAATTAACCTTACAGTTATTTTCAGTCCTGTGTGGGGTACCACATTTAGCCTGGTTAAACCTAGGCCCTGTGGATGAATACAGCACTACCTCTCTCCTCTCACAAATGTCTCTACACAGAAAGCCACGTGCTCCTCAATTAGCAGGTTGTGGCTAATTGCAGAAAGGAGCAAGATAAACAAGATAAATGGAATAAGTGTTGCTATTACAGATAAACAGGCTCTGTTCTTTCAACAAAGATGCTGGTCTAATCTCTCGAGACTGAAACAGAGGAAAACTTTAAATTAGAAAGGCTGTAGTTGATTCTGCATTTAAAACTGTATAAACATGTCACCACCACTAGATCTGGCTAGCAACAATTTCTGTGGAAGGTTCCTATCCTCCCAGAACACACATGGAAAATGGATTATACGCCAACATCCTGTTATTTCGTTGTAAGCGTCAACAGTAGCGATGGACACCAGCTCATAAGAACTCAAATTACAGGAGCAGGAAAGAGTACACAAGACAACAGATTTCAAGGCACCCCAGTGCGAAGGAAAAAAAAGCATGTAGTATTTGCTTGTCAGATCAGCTGTTGCAAAATGAATTACATGCTTTCCTTTTGGCAGCATCTGCTGGCCAGTCAGCACATGCAACCCCAGATTAAGACCTAGCACTGCTGTCTTTTTTTCCAAATCACATTTCTCGGGGTAGGGGCAACAGAAGCTATGATTTGGCAAAACTAGTCTGCCAAGAAATGCCCCTGCACTCATACTCCCCTGCAACTCTCCAGTACTGATATTATCTACCTCTTTCAGTTGCCTCTGCAGAAATCAGTTGCAGGAACTGGGTGGATGCCAGCATCTTACAAGAAGTCACTCAAGAGATATGGGGAAGAATCCACTTTTTAAAGTCCTAGCAATACTTTTGATCCTTTGGTCAAATGCTAGAGTTTTTCCTACCTTGAACTCTCCCTTAACTAAGTAACTTGGTAAGTGATAAGCAGCTTTCATTCTAAGGTAGTTTCAACATTCTGTTGATCCTTCCCAATTGCCTTTCAACTAACAGTGTCCAGGGCAGAAAACACATACAGATTAGAGTGATGGAGGTATCTTGAGAGGCATCAAACATCCTTTAATCCTAAAGTTTGTGAAGAAAACACCAGTCAGTGAGAAAAGGGAAAAGAGAAGGAAATCTGTGAGGAAATCAGGTGCAAAGCTGTAGCTCTGCTGTAGTTGTTTAGATAACGAAAAGACAAGACTCTGGGCACTGTTCTGTTTCTCTACAGTAACGTTCCACCCTTACTCAGCATGCTGGTCATCAGAGTCCCATTTCAGTCTTGCAACATAAATATATCCTCATGCACACTGTAATTCTGTCCCTGGAGCACTGCACACAGGGTTACCGAACCAAGGAAAACATCCCTATCTCAGAACCTACATCATATATATGCATATACATATTATCTAACACACACTTTCTATAACTGTACACTGAAGAAGTGCATAGATACTGCTGGCATTGCCCTCTAGCCCATGCTGGCCTCAAGCTTTCTGTTCTCAGCAGTGTGAGAATCCCACATCAGTCTCCACGTGTTGTTAATGCTGTGCATAAAGATTTGTCAAACACGGAGCTGCAAAAAACCTCTGCCTGGACAACAGACTTCCAAGCAAGTGACTCTCCATGCACTATACCTGAGCACAGCTTTGAGTAAAGGCTTCACATAGCCCCTTTCTACCTCTCAAATAAACTCTTCTTTCCACCTTTTAATAGCACTGCTATACCTATCTGCAGGTAAAGAATTACATTGGATCCAGTTCCTACTGCAAAAGAGTATCAATACCAATGTAAAGTTGCAAGACATGCAAGAAAAGTAACTTGCATAAACATTGGTCCACATGAAGAAGGTTCCAGCTGCCTGACCCAAGCAGAGCAACATTAGACATGGAGATTCAGTAATCCCAGTGTTCATTCACAGCATTATGTTTGTACAAATGCTACAAATGCTACCCATCCCACCCTCTTTCTTTTTACTGCTGGAAAAAGAATCTTGCAACCTGCAGGCCCTAAAACCTTGAAGACAAAGTACACATGTAAACATGGTAAGGCAGTGACCCTACCACTAAGCTCAAAACTTGTATTTTTATATTCAGCCACGATTCCAACATTACACCATAGGGTCTAAGCAAGGTGGTTTTGGTTTGTTTTTTTTTTTTAAACTGTAATTGACAGAAAGATTTCATTCAAACCCTTAAAAACAGTTACTAGACAGCAGAGGTAAAATTCTACAAAAAAAGGGACAGAGTCAGAAACTGGCTTGGGTGTAAAATTAAATCTGAGAAGCAGGTTTCGTTTGACTGCTACCGTGACTTAAAGAGCCACAGTAAACACTCGGTTTTCAATTCAATGATAGAAGGACATTAAGTATATTCACTAAATCTATATTCCAATAATTAAAATTATTCAGGCCTAACAAAAATGAAAATTATTTCCACAAGATCATGCAGTGTCGTAGAAAGTCAAATGTGAATTATACTACACACCTATATGAATCCATTTTTAAGCCAAGAGTAAATGCTCTACTTATGTAACTAATATTTCTATAGAAACGCATTAGGGAAATATTGCATTTGCATGACTAAGCAGACAAGACAGGAAATACAATCAATACGGCTGACTTTGCAGCTGCCTTCGTGCACACTAGCATGGTAACAACTGCATACTAATTCTGACACAATACACACCTTCGACTTTAACCTTCCAGTAATCTTCCCATCAGACCTGTGCAGACAGACCTTTGTGCCTGTGCTCTGAAGCCAACAAGCAGAAAAGCCCTCTGATCCCATGGCACTATACGAAAGAACGTAAAACTTGGCGAGTGGCTTCCACTGTTACAGCAGTTCGGTTATGACCAATAGCACAAATTTAGTTGTCATCACACCCATCACCTCTATGCTTTCTTTACTGAGAGCAGCATTGGTGACTGAACTTCAAAACATAATCCCAAGCATAAGACAACAGAACTTACTGAACAAACTTCAGTGCAGCAGGTTTTCCATTTCTCCGAGATGCACGGGATGTCATGTTGTGCCTGTGTCACCAGGTCCACCTCACTTGCACAAACTATTTGCCCAGTATGCAGAGACTAACAGCAACAGCTGAGCTCAGGCAATTTTGATATTCTAAACTGGATATAAAATTTTATAGCAAAGGATAATAGTATAATGCAAATTGCCATGGAAGGAGAATTAAATTCCATGTCAGAACACAAGTCAGTAAATACACACACTAAATTCAAAGTCTTCACCAGAAACACCCAGCACTTTTACTGGATTTTCTTCCTCAATGCAGGTCCACCCAGGGGTGAAATGACAAGCGGTGTTTTACCTTCCAGGAATCCAGAGGACTCCTCACTACCAGAAACCCTGCCATGCAAGGAAAGCTGCAGTTTGCTTACACCTGATTAGGCTTCTTCAAACATTTTATACTGAAGGCCAAAAAGAGGGAGCTGGGGGAGAGCTTCTCGCCTGTATACTGCACAACCTTTCCATCTGAGGAATACACTTTATTCAGTCTGTTTACATGTCTTCTCAAATACGCACTAGCATGTAGCAGGGATTTCATCCAGTGCACAGCTGGGACACAGAAGTGCAGCTTTCTCACTCTTGCATTTTTAAACAAGAGAAGAAATATAAAGAAGAAAAAAAAAATCACAATGAAGGCAGATTTCCTTTCTCCTTTGGATTAGAAGTAATCACCACTTCTCTGTAACATCAATTTGCATGCAAAGGTTCATGACATCCATTTTGGCTGCAAGTCTAATAATAAAAAAAAAAGCTCAAGAAATGTAATACATACTTTATCCATTCTCACATTCAAGGACAGATGAATCTCTCGGAGCCCAAAGTTTAAGAAGGCACTCTACTAGAGAGACACCAAACTTGGGAAATATCAGACAGCCGTTTGCCACTTCCAAGAATGTCATGAGAAACTGGGGTAAAAATGGGACTATCCTGCCAGGTAAACATTTCTACTTAAGGGTATTCAAAACACTGGGAATCACCATTAAAATATTTTGTTAGCACTTCTTTGTACACATATTAAGTGGCAATGCCACTTTTTACACATTTCAGCAACTTTTTTCACCTAGAATGATGAAGCTTTTACTGCGTAAAAGGATGGGCAGGGTATTGTAAACAGTAAATGCATAAAAGTGGGGTCTGCACTCAACACACATTGAGTAATTCTGGTTTGGTCTGCAAAAATACACATCGCCAACTCAAACTGTGACAGATTTCAACACCCAAGTGGAATAAAGTTATAGACTTGTAGGAATAAAGTCAAACAGTTACAGAATTGTAAGAATAAAGGCAGCCTGCAAATTCTAGGCACAAACGCCTGCAAACAAGAACTGAACAGATCCAGCAGGAAAGGCGAATTCATTTCCATGGGTTTATGACTTTCCTTGCTATTTGATCCTGTTATGACTCTCCATACTGGATCAAAACCAACACTACATAAAACCTATTTATTTATCTGGGGGGGAACGACTGTTTCAGAAGTCACTGGGTAAGGAGCAAGGTTCTCTAATATTTTTTCTACAAAAAGCTGTTACATAGATGAACAGAATTCACACAGCTCACACAGGAGGAACAGAAGTTCTGCTCCTGGCCACCACTCCCTGCGGTTAAGGCCTTCTTGATTAGACTCATTAAGTCACTCCCATCTCTCCCCCTAAACCTTTCTTTCTCCCCTGAGGGACAAACAAGGCATAATATTCACCATCCACTAAATACTCTGAGGCTAGAAAAGAACAAGTGTAAATATTTGAATATTCTCATTTCCACACATCTTCCACATTGTCCCTTGACTACCCACACCTGTATTCATGACAGCAGCAGAACAGATGTGAACCCAGGTTTTGCCAGCTGCTCAAGAGCTGTCAAACTGCAGCACAGTGTGGTCTCAACTTCTGATAGTGAAGTAACACCCTAGTGGTTATTTCTAAGAATGAAGTTTTTGCAAGTTGGGCACACGTGAACCTCACTGGCTGCTTACTGCAGTTCCACAATCTTGAGAGAGACCTTGGAAAGAAACTACATGTCACCAAGCAACAGAGATTTCTTTAAAAAGAAGATCATAGAATATCGTGAGTTGGAAGGGACCCACGAGGATCATTGAGTCCAACTCCCAGCTCTGCACAGGAGCACCCAAAAATCAGACCATGTGTCTGACAGCATTGTCCAAACATTTCTTGAACTCTGGCAGGCTTGGTGCCATGACCACCTCCCTGCGGAGCCTATTGCGGTGCCTAACCACCCTCTCAGTGAAGAGCCTTTTCCTAATATCCAGACTGAGATCCAACAGATGTTTGGCTACCTTCATGGGAAATCCCTGACTTTCTGGATGGAACACAACAGCATGAGTGAGTAATTCAGCTCTTACCTTTACCAGCTGCTTTATCTGTGCACCTGAAAAAATAATTAAAAAAAAAAATGAGACAGCTTCTATTGCATTGCAGCAGAAACAAGAAACTGAATTACATGGAGGATGTCCCCTGATTGCCAGCTGTCAGGGCAGACCTGTTTCCTTGTTCTCAAAACACTGGTTTTAACCCCTTATACCAAGTGGATTACTTCATCCAAAGGATGGTGAAGTAAACTGATGCATAATAATACATCAGCAAAGCCCAGTCTTAACCCATGTTAGTTACACCTACATCTGAGGGACTCTGTCGTTAGAACAACACAGAATAGCTATGCTATCAAACACTGCAAGCTGGTGGGAACACGTGGCTAGTTTCCTACTCCAGAAAGAAAGCGGCACTGGGATGCAGCCACCTCCTCGTGGAAAAGCAAACCCCGTCACATCCCTCGCTCGGAGATCGAGCGCACGGTGCACAAGCACGCTGCGACGGGGCAGCGGGGAGGTGGCGGTGATGCCGGCCGCGCCGCGAAGCGAGAGGCTCGCGCAGAGGCACTTGCGGTTTTGCTTTCAACCGCGGGCACGGCTGCTGCAGGCGGCCGAGCACACGCGGCGCTCGGGCACTGCCGTTCCCGGGCAGGGACCGGCCAGGCCCAGAACAAAAGGTGCGGGGCACCCCGCGGCTGGAAGCGGCCCCGGGGCCTGTACGCCGCTCGAGCGGGACGGCGGAGAGGCCGCCCGCCCCCAACCCGCG
>VXAL01014306.1:18599-53433 GCA_013399475.1 Chauna torquata | reverse complement strand
CCTCTCCCTGCAGAAAGTCCTCACAGCCCTGGACCAGACCTGGCACCCTGAGCACTTCTTCTGTGCCCACTGCGGGAAGGTGTTCGGAGATGCCCTTCCCAGCTCCCCCCTTTCCCCCTCTGTTGGGCACCCCCTGGCTGTGCCCCACTGCTCCCCCCCCCAGCCTGGGTGTCTGGCCCAACACCCTCCCTGCAGGTTTCCATGAGCGGAGTGGGAAGCCCTACTGCCGCCAGGACTTCCTGGCCCTCTTTGCCCCCAAGTGCCAGGGCTGCGAGCGCCCCTTGACGGACAACTACCTGTCGGCCCTGCAGGGCGTCTGGCACCCTGAGTGCTTCGTCTGTGCGGTGAGTGGGCAGCAGGCCAGAGGGGATGCAGGGGAGAGCGCATCCCCAAAGCCATGCCAGCCTTCCCCCTTTCCTTGCCCCCAGGACTGCCTGAGTGGCTTTGCCAATGGCTCCTTCTTTGAGCTGGAGGGCCGGCCCTACTGTGAGCTGCACTTCCACCAGCGGCAAGGCAGCATGTGCCACGGCTGTGGGCGCCCTGTGACCGGCCGCTGCGTCACAGCTGCTGGGCGCAAGTACCACCCTGAGCACTTCATCTGTGCCTACTGCCTGGGCCAGCTGCACAAGGGCACCTTCCGTGAGCACGGTGACAAGATGTACTGCCAGGCCTGCCATGACAAGCTCTTCCTCTGAGCCCTAGCCAGCCCCAGGTTTCCTCCCTGCTCCAGAGAGCTGCTGCCCTGCTTGGTATTCCCTGTATCATCCCCACTATTAGCATCAATGTCATTGCCCCTGCTGAGCCAAACATCCCTGGCATTAACCCCTCCATGAAGCAATAAAACTCCTGCTCCTGCTTTTGTTCTACTTGCTGGTGGTTTGGGGGACAAGGGCAGCCAGGAGGCTGGGTGCAAAGCAGTGCCATGGGTGGGAACACAGAAGCCCCCAATAACTGGGTGCACCCACAGGTGCTCCCCGCTAGTTCCCAGGGTGCTGCTGGTGGGTACAGGCTGGGGGCAACTGCTAAAGCTGCCTTTCCCCCCATGCAATCCATAAGACCAGGGCCCCAGCTTCCCTGGCAGAGCAGCTCAAGCTCCAGCCATGGAGCTTCACCACACCATAAGCACCAACCCAGCCTTATCACCACAGCCCCAAATTCTGCTACCGCCCAGCCACGGGATAGGAAGAGCTGCTCTGAGCCACAAAGAAATCTTTCCAACAGCAACATAGCTTCCATAAAAGCTAGTTTGAAGCAGAAGACAGAACGCTGTGTTCCAAAAGGGCACCTCTGCAAACTGGCATTCCTTTCTGTATTTATCTTCACACCACACACACGTGAAGACAAAGCAAGTTAACAGAGTATTTCAGCCTGGCTCCAAGTACTGCCCAGGAAGGGATAAGGAATGTTGTTAATAACTATTTTTGCAGCCTAGCTGTGTTCCAAAGGGGGTAGCTTTTTTTTTATGCTCTTGGCACCAGATAAAATAAGTAATACAATTTCTTAGCAATTACTATTAACTTATGGGGTGGAGGGGAAAATCCACAAAATGCTGGAGCATGGAAAGGGAAAAATTCAGGTAGAGGCACACCAGCAGGAAGTCCTGTTCTCTACAGCCACAAGAGGTCAGCTGCTCCTTTTATTCATTTTTTTTAAACTGTTTTTCAGTAGACATAGAAATAGGAGGAAACATCTCAGCAGCCCAAGTGGCATCCTTCAGAGCAAATGCCCACCTGTATAACCATTTGACAAGACACTCCAAGAGGGCAGCCAGTTTATTTGCAAATAAAGCAAAAAAAAAAAAAAAAATTGTTTTTTAAAGTGACAGACACACAGACACACTTTAAAAACTTTATTTATATAAAAAATCATTTTGTTTGAAAAGCATTATAAGAGTGTGCACAGGAGTCAGACAAGGAACAGCAGGTTGCTGCTGCCTCCCTCCTCCCTCACCCTGCAGCCAGCTCCCCTGCACAGTGCAGGAGAGGAGGGAAGGGGCAAGCCTGGGTTTGTGTTTTTTTTTTTTTCTTTTTTTTTTTTTTTTTTTTTTTTTTGGTTCATCTGGAATTACAAAATTAAAAGGAATTAGTGTTTTACATATTTAAAGGAAAAGAGAAAAGTTAGACCCCAGGACAAAACCAAATTGAGCTGAGGTGTGGCTGGAACCAGAGGGCTCAGCCGCAGGGCTAGGAGGTGCTTTTGGGCGGGAGCAAGGCCCAGGTTTGCACACTGGGGCCTCCCTGCTCCATGAGGCCTGGGGGCACTTAGGCTGAGCTGCAGCCTGGGGAGGGCTCCATCTCCAGTTTACAGCCTTGCAAGGAGGCTTCCAGTTGCACAGGGAGCCTAAGCCTGTCCTATTCACCCAGAAGAGCACAGCATGTAATGTGCCCTCCACCACCACAGCAAAGAGGACAAGGATGCATCCTCCAGGCTCCCAGGACAGCTGGTTCTCCACAAGACAGGCTGTGGAGGAGAGCTCTGCTCCCCATTAGTGGTGGCAACTAAGGGCAGTAGGGCTGGGATCCTCCCACAAACGGGCTTCCAGCATTACTGCTGACAGCTAAGGCTTCCAGTGGGGAAGGGAAGAGTTTAGCCCTGCCAGAAGCCTAGGAAACACCCCTTCCCCCAGCAAAGCTGGACAGTACAATTTGAAGAGCTATTTCACAGTGGCAAAAGAAAGGCACATGTCAAGAGAAGGCTAAGGGGCACTGCCGCAGGCAGCTGGTGCTCAGGAGTGGACAGGGTTCCTGGCTCTACCTGCTGCTCATCCCCTCCCAGCCCAGCTAGTGCCAGCTCCACACACCTGGCACATGGCACTCCACTACTTCAGCCAGTTCCTTAAGAAACCTTGCCCCCAAAAGCCCTGCCACATCTCTTCCTTCTCAAGGGAAGGATCACCCCCCAGCATGGGGAAGTCTGTCCCACTCCCACTACACCAACCCTCTCCCCACATAAGGATCCCATCCAGGGTCCCCTCCACTGCCCCCAGCAGGATCCTGAGCCAGGGCTGACCAGTCAGAGCTAGATCCCTCTTCCCACACCCCCAAAGCCTCATCTAGAGCAAAGCAAGAAAAGTTATTGCTGTTTCTCCTTCACCTCACACCCATGACTGCAGCCTCCTTTGCCCCCAAGTCCCACCACCACCAGGAAGGGATACTCCAGTTGTCCCCGCAGCCTCAGCTGAAGAGTGATTCCACACAAAAATATATCCTATAGGCAACAAAAGGAGGTGGCGAGTGAGGTCTCTGTCTCTGCAGTCGACTCCAAACAGAGGGAAGGCATGGGAGAGAAGGCAGCTCCTGGTCAAGGCAGAAGTCTGGAGTCTTTTTGCAGCATCCTTGCCAGTCAATCCAGACAGTCAGGCAGGAGGGTTTACTCTCTGGAGGAAGGAGGTGGCGGAGGACAGGGAGGAAGAGTTATTGATAAAGTTGTCCCAGAACAGGGAGGTGCAGCTGCCGAGAGGAGGCAGAGTGGCCTGGGCTGCCCCCCATGGGACCAGGCCCAGTCATTTGGCTGGCTAGTTGGCACAAACAGTCCAGCAAAAAGTAAAAATCAGTCCATTCCACCATGAAGAGTTATATTTTTATATATATATATATATATATATGTGTGTGTGTGTGTGTGTGTGTGTGTGTATATATATATATATAAAATCAACCCAAATTGAGTGGAGGCAGGGATGGCAGCTAGATCTTCTGCTGTGGAGAAAGAGGGAGAAATGTTAGCACATCCAGAGCAGGAGTGAGCAGTGGAGATGAGTCCATGACCCTGATGGATCAAGCAGCAACTGCATGCAGCAGTGATCAGAGCAGAATTTGGCTGGCAGAAGCACCCCTAACAGCACAGCAGGATTTGTCACCACTGTTCAGATTGGGCAGGGCACTGTGGGACATACCGACACAGGATAAAACACAGCAGCAGCATCCTCCGCCTCCTCTACCTCAGGCTGCAATTCCTGCCCCTCCTCCTGCTGCAGACACATGGGGTTAGTAAGGGCAAGGGAGCAGACAAAGGTTAGTCACAGGAGCCCAGTTCTCCCCTGACAGCCAGTGGTGTGTCATTCCCTGCACCCCTGCCCACTTCACTCTCTCCTCTTTAAGAAAAGCTGCTCACCATTAATGGTGCTGCCTTCACTGGCTCCGTGTCTCCAAGGTCACCAGATCGATCCAGTATCCTGCTGTGGTCCATCTCATTAAGTGTGGAATAGTTGTCTGGAGCAAGATAGGGGACAGTCAGTCATGCCGCCTCCATGTGAGGCAGCATCCTCCCCATAGCAGTTAAGGTCTTCCCAGCACACCAGTGAAGCAAGATTCCCTTCTTCCAGTCCCTTTCCTACCTGGTCCCATGTTGCTCATCTGGATCTCCTCCCGGGAGGATTTCTTGTCTAGAAGGATGGGAAAACAGCAGATCAGGCACAGCCCCTGCAGCCATGAACAGTGGCAGAACTGCCTACCCCAGCTGGAAAAGCCCAGACTGAGCTGCAGCCTCAGTACTGTTGGCCCAGGGATGCTACAGGACCTATGTGAACTCCAAGCATCATTTCTAGCCCTGAGAAGCAATCTAAAGCTCAAGTTTGTGGCCTTGTGTGAGCACCTGTGGTTCCTGAGGAAGCTGGGGTAAAAAGCAGGAAAAGAACATAGTCCAGATGTTCTGGGTACTGACAAGGTGGATGACAATAGAGACAGGTGCCAAAGCAGCAGCACATACCTGTTTTTTGGTTCCTGTCGATGAGAGGCAAGGTGCTGTCATCAAATGAGTTGCCCCCCTGGGTCCGAGAGGCATTGCTCAGGTTCACCTGGAGCACCAGACAGCAACCACTCATACTCCTTCTCCACCAGTATACACCACCCACCCAGCCCCTATACCAGCACAGACCCAGCAATGTTGCCCTCCCACAGCCCTTGAACAAGGGGCCTGAAGCAACCAGAGGGTGCTCCAGAGCCCTTGGGTGCACCCACAGCACCCCCATTAAAGGGTGGAGGTGGCTTGCCTGGGCTGGTGCTGGGTCAGGGCAGCATCCAGCCCTGAAGAACCAGGGACAACTGCAGCTTTTGGGAAAGAAAGTGAATATCAGAGAACCTTGTTTGTCAGTACTGCTACAATGGCTCTAGTGCTACCGACTTCTCTACTGGTAGATCTGAATGCTCGGGGCTTAACATTTTGCAGTGTTTCTCCCCTTGCCCCCCACTGATCAACGGCAGAGGGGACACCTTCAAGGGTCTCCAGTCCCACCAGCAAGGGAGGAGCTGTAATCAAGTATTGCTGAGCTCCAGAAATACCCTTCTCCTTGCTGCAGGACCCTACCTATTGCTCCAGTCACAAAAGGGCACTCCCTGACCAATCCCCATACCTGGAAATCTGACTTCTTCCAACCTTCCTTCTCCAGGGGCTTCCGCAGCTCTTTATATCCCCATACAGTCTGCAAGACAAGGGCAGCCGCTCGGACTTCCCTCTCTGAGCGGTTCCTAGAAAGTGGTAAAGGACAAGATGTTTGGCAATACCCATGGCCTCAAGGCAGCCTCTGGAAAAGCCCCTCTCTGCCACTTGCACTACCCTTCAAGCACAGCCTACCCAGTTTTGTTGATCAGCACCAACTTCTCAATCCCCTGCGTTTCCCGCAACTTCTTGGCAGCCTCAAGGTTGTCCACAATCACTTCATTGATGGTGTTGAGGATTGACACCACTGTGTCCTCAGAGAGGTTTTTGGCTGGGGTCTGCTGGCCTCCAGGCAAGTTCTTCACTAGATTGGGGATGGCATGTTTACCTAAGAAGGGGAAATAGCTGGGCATAAGTGAGCAAAGAAAAGGACAGTTAGGGAAAAGTCACCACAGAAGGATCAGAGACGGGTGACCAATTTTGATACCCCTCTCCAGGGAGCCCAGCACATACTGTTCTGGAAGAGGAACCACAGACACACCGGGCAGCTGCCGTGCCTGTCCTCAACCACCCAATCTAGAGGGAGTTCCTGTCTGAGCAGCGTGGATGCAGGGAGCACGCAGGGGCTCTTCTGTAACCCTCACCTATCAACTCTTTGTTACGCAAGTCAACAGCCAGGTTGCGCAGGGCTCCCGATGCTGCTTTCACCACACGCTCGCTGTCATGGGTCAGGAGGTCAGCGATGGCAGACAGCCCCTTCTCCTGGCGGAGCGCTGAGCGGATACACCGGCCGTACTGTAAGGAAACGGAGCACCATGGTGTAACCTGGGCTGGCAGTCTCAGCTCGCTTCTGGGGCTGTGGACACCACTGGGAGCTTTACCACCCACCCTCATCTTGGGAACTGGGGGTGCTGGATTCACCCACAGGGAGAGACTGTGAAGGTCCTGTTCCTGTCCCAGGACCAAACACCTTATGCCTTAAGTTGTGTCAGAAACCCACCGTCCAGTTAAGAGCTGTTCCAAGGAGCCACTCTCAAGGCCTGAACTTTACAACAATCAGAGGGGCATGGAAGACTGCACCCTGCTCTGGGGCACATAGAGTATGGCAGTGCATGACTCAAGCAGTGCACTGCTCTGTATCACCACCAGTCAGCCATGATTTGTGCTGTTGGCACCTCAACCCTGACAGGCTGGAAGCTGGGCAGCAGATGCTCTGGAAGACCTTATCTACAGCACTGTGCACAAGTGTCTGTGAAGCACACAGACCAGGATTTTTGCAGGGCCTTAACAAGTTGTAAGTTAGTGGCTCCATAGTGCTAGCCTGAGATCACCCCAACCATGCTAGGGTGAGCATGAGTCCAAGCTTGGTGGTACCCACTACCCAGACAGCTCCCAGACCTATCATGTGGTAACCCTACGGCAATGTCTGTAAACGGGAGGGAACTGATTTACAGGTGCAAACCTAAGGCCAAAGCCTCCTTGCCAGGCCAGCAAGATTTCCTTTGTGTGTATGGAAAGACCAACTAGAATACAGAGCAATGGCACAGTAGGATTACAGAACAGCGCCAAACCTCCACTCCCTTCTTGCAGGATGCAGAAGGGAAAGAATGGCAAGGAACAGCTGCAGGCATGGACACAGGCAGCCCTTGGGAAGATACAGCTGGCAGGGAGCGCAGAGTCCGTAACAGCACAGGAGAGACCTGATCCACATTTGAGCTGCACTGCTGAACAGTATCTTCTTGGGCAGTGAGCCACGCGTCAACAGCCTGGAACACTAGAGCTTGGACCTTCTACAGCTCTGCTGACGCCCAAAGGTGCTCCCTGCTCCCCACGTCCCCCTTTCCTCCAACACCAATGAACACAAGTGTGCCCAGCTCTGCAAGGCACTCACCGTCCAACTGCCAGCACACAAGTTCTGAATCGCTCCTGCCGAAGCCTCTAGGATGGCTGGAGTCTTGCTTTCCTTTAACAGGGAGATGTATATCCGGACCACTTCAGGCTGGAAGAGGAGCTCATAGCCTGCCAGAGACATATGGGGAGGAAAGACTTATTTAAGGGCTCTGCCAGCACCTGAGACCAAGCAACTGACTTGTTCAGAGGAACACTGCTGGGCAGATGAGGCCTGAAGCTTTTACCCAAGCTTTGTGCTCCTTGGAGGCTGGATTCTTGGTACGCAGTGGGGCAGGCTATCCCTCAGCACTGGAAACCCCATCCACTGGCACCAGCGCAGATCAGGGAGGCCTCAGTTTCAGCACAACACCTGGCTGAGAACCACCAAACCCACGCAGGGGCATGTGGTAGGACAGCAAGCTTGGTAGCCAGGTGCTGTGGCAGCAAAAGGCCCAGCCAGTGCTCTCAGCAGGAGAAGGGGAAACAACCTGAGCCAGTGGCAGCCAAGAACATGTGAAAGAAGCTTGGGTTCAGCTCATCCTTGCAGACTGCAGGCACCCCAGCAAGTGGGCAGGGATCAAGTCTCCAAGCATCAACTCTGTCCCATGAAAATACATGCCAAAAGTGGCTTCTAAAGCAGTGTTTGGCTTCCTTCTCCCCTCACCTCTGATCTACAGTCACTATGCAGTGGCCAGGCAGCAGCCGGACTGCAATTTACACTTATGAGGCCAGGTTTTCCATCTTGCTCTGGAGTTTTACATCCATCCTCTATCTCTAGCTCTGGGGAGGGATGATCCTAGCCCCCAGAATACAGGTAGCTTCTCAACTTTCCAACAGAGATGGCTGCCAATTCTTCCCACAGCCCAGATCAGCCTAAGGAGCCACCATCACTTATTCGAGCTGCTCACAAGATCAGGTCTGTCCTAAGTTTTCTCATGATGTATGAAGCTCTGAAGCTTCATACTGCTTGTAGACAGCATGGTATCCCCAGGAAACAGAGTGTTTTGGGGCAGAAGGAGCTGAACTCAAGCCATGGGCTTAACACCCACTGCTTGGCCAGAGGGGATGTGATTTGCCACCCTAAAGGTAAGATGTCTGCCTTGGAACAACCCTTTCTCATGTTCACACTGAGGAACACTCTCAGGGCATTTTCGTTTTAAATCCTGCTTGTCCTTCATGCCCAGGAGAAAAGAGCAGGAAGGAGTGCAATCACGCTGAGAAGTCTGAGACATTAGAGTGGATCCTTCCCAGGGCTGTGTCACCAGGCTGTCCCTCAGTTAGTTCCTAGGGCAACAGCTCCTTCCACAGCCCCAACAAGCTGGTCCTGAGGCAGTGCTGACCTCCACTAGGACCAACAGGCCTCCTCACAACTGTCTACAGCAGAGCTGGTGCACTTGAGCCTCTCAAATGGGCACAGGTTTGGCTTGGAGGTAGTATATTTCTGGTTGCCCCCTTCCGTGGGAAACCAACGCTGCTCCTTTCCAGACTGCTTGTGGAGAAGCAGCCCTACACACTGAAGCCCTGCACAAATGCACTAGGCAACATACCTTTGGCTGGAGTTGTTCTTTTAGGAAAATCCACTGTATCTGCACCAAGGTCTTCTGGGAGCTTTTTACCTTCAAAGGGCAAGCACAGAGGCATAAGACAGCTCCTCTTCCCACCCACATCAGCCCAACAGCTTTTTGCCACTTGCTACAAGAACAAGGCCAGAAGTGAGCTGCTGAAGCTACCAGCATGTACCAGGAAGCGCCATCAAGGACGTTAGTCATGGTGCAGGTAGTACATGGCCAGCTGCAGGGGAACAAAGAGCTAGGAAAAGCTCCCAGTCAAACCATGGAAAAATTAAAAACAAGAGCACACTCACCTCTGGAGAACCATTCGTCTATTGATGAAGCGGAGAGGAGGACAGGAGAGAGGGGAGGCAGGAGGAGAGAAGTGCCGACAGCATCATGGGGCAGATCATTTGGCAAGAAAGCAAAGGGAGGGGAAGGGACAACACAGGAAAAAAGGGAAGGTGTGGAGTTAGTGGACATCCATCCATCACCATCCCACCACCAGAGAAACCCACCAGGGCACTATCAGCGTGTGTCAAATGCTTTGGTGAGCCAAGCGGTAACTCCCAAAGCCAGGGGAGGCACAAGCCACCATGTCTCCAGAGAAAGCTGCAATTTAGCTTTCACATGAGAGATGTGAGAGTAGGAGCACAGAGATCCCAGACTACCCTCAAGCTCCACTGAATCAAATATGTCATTATGCTGTCTCCTTCCACACTGCCACCACCCAACGAACCTTTGCCCTTCTTGGCACCAAAGCAGCTTGCAGCATGGGGCCCAGTATTGTTGGTAGGGGCCACAGGTGTCTCCTGGTAGCGCTCAGCATGGGGGATCTCACGGTGGACTTGGTAAGACAGGTTTCTCAGCAGGCACACACAATTCTCCACCAGCTACAGAGAAGGACAGAAAGTTTTACTTGGAGCAGCACATGCCCAGCCCACAAGGGCCTGAGCAAGGGCCACAATCACCATCACAGCTTACAACCCAGAGCTAGCCAAAGTGGTGCTGAACTGGGGTCAGGGGGACATGCAGCTCCATCTTAAATGGAGCTGGAGCATACCCCTGCCCCAAGGCAGGCATGTCCAGTCCTGCTGACTGGAGTTCACACCCTGCTGGGCCAAAAAGCTCTCTGCCAGAAGCAAACAGTCCAAGTCAAGGCTCAACAAAATTTCAAGCCAATGCTGGCTCAAGGCAGATTAGGGAGCCCTGAGCCAGGGGATACCAGTGTGGGAGGAGAGTGGCACCACTACACCCCTATTGGAGGGCCAAGTATTCCTACTGCCAACTGCGGGCTGAGAGCCAGACACCTGGTCACACAGCATGCAGGTCACACCCCACACGGGCTCTCTTCCCAAGCAGAGATCATGGAAAGGTGGGAGCCTGGCTTGGGTTTTCCTCAGCTAGTCCTCTCAGATCAAATTCCTCCCCAGTGAAGTCCTAGATTCTTCCCCTCTATCTTCTATCGTTCTTGTGAGGAACCCAGCTTCAGCCACCACGAACAACAGAGCTCTACAGACACCAGCCCCACTCCACCGATCCTGGTAGCGCCCCCCCATTGTGGTACCTTGCTGTCTGAGTCCTTCTGGCCAATCTCAGACTGGACGATGTATATTAGGGCATCCACCAGCCCGTCACATTCCCGCAGCTTCCGACGGGCTTCACTCCGCTCCGAGCTCACATTTCTGGCAGGCAGGAGAGACCCATCATTGGGGAGACAGCTGGGGGCAAGCAAGGAACAGCCCATGCCTAGCAGAGCTCAAACCAGAGGAAGATTCCTCTGGCTTCTCTCCACAGAGAGGAACTCCTCCAAAGTCAAGGACTGCATCACCACCAGCTGTCCTGGGAGAGCAGCACAGCAGTCCCACAAAGCTAAATGGAAGCAGCTGCTTCCCACTCCATGGAGGAGTGTTACAGCAGCCCCAGCCTGCACCAGCTCTCTACCAGCAGTTTGTAGCCCTCCCCTTCCCTACCTAAGGCAGCCGGCAGTGTTGGTGAGCACTGACTCCCACTCGATATGGCGGGGTTTTGAGTCCTCATTGGGTTCTCGTTCCCAGCCTGAGTGGGGAATGACCACCTCATCAGTCAGGGCATGCAGTGCATGATCCACGATGGCCATCTTGATAGAGTCATGCGAAGACAGGTTCCACAGTGTTCCTGTAAAGCCACACATGGAAGGTGCGCAGTCAGACCACATTGGCTTTAGAAGCCTGCACTGTGCATCCCTTGCCCAACGGATCAGTCCCTCCTTTCCTCCCCAGAGCCATTACCTGTGATGACCTCTGTAAGGTCCATGTCATGTGCCTTTCGCAACAGGCGTACTAGAGCAGGTACCCCATCACAGTTCTTGATGGCAATCTTGTTGTCTTGGTCCTTGCCGAAGGAGATATTCTTGAGGGCCCCACAAGCACCAAAATGCACCTCTTTCTTGGGGTGGTCTAGCAATCCCACCAGCACTGGAATGCCCTTCAGCTTGCGCACCTCTGTCTTCACCTTGTCGTTACGGTAGCATAGGTGCTGAAGGTAAGCGGCCGCATTGGACTTGACAGCGTCCAGCCGGAAGCTCAACATAGCTATTACCTCCGGCAGCTCTGGCTGGCGCCAGCTGCCCGGGGCTGGGGCTCCCTTCCGCAGGCTGTCCAGACTAGCCAAGCTGCCTCGCTCATGCTGAGCCAGGGGGGCCCAGTAGTACCGGTCAGGAGCCACTTCGTCCACCAGCATGTCTTCATAACTCCTAAGAGAGGAGACAGCAGGCATCAGCATGAGCCCTAGACCCAGGGGGGGATGCTGTGTCCCCTCCAACCCAGTAGAAGATGGCGGGGTGGGGGGAAGCACACACAGTATCTAGTCAGCACTACCCTACCATCAAGGGGATTGAGCCAGGCTGCAGAACAGCATCATGGCATCTTCCTGCTCCCCATGCAGCTGCACAAGGTCCAGCTGGAGTCTGGAGGCCACCCCAAGCACCCCCAGGACTGCTCGGGAAACAGGAGGTTTGTGAGCAGCCCCAGTAGCAACTGCAGTCACTTCCCACCCACACGCTAGATTTAGCTTCTGGGTCAGATGCTGGATCTTGGTCTCTGCATAACCTCTACAGCAGCAAGACCCAGTCCTGAGGCCAAGCCAACCCACACAGTGACATGAATAACTACATAGGCCTGCAGCCACTAGAGGGCAAGTACATCCCACACCAAATTGCTGGCGAGTACAAACACCACAGAAGTTCCCCAGGCCTCTGCCCACACTGGCCACCTAAAGTGCCTGGTGTAAGCCAGCCTGTTACACCAGCATCAGTGGGTACAGCGAACACAGTCTGGTTTCAGGCCATCCAGTTCTCTGCTGCACTGTCATCTGAGCCGCCCCACAGCAGTCCTGGACACACACACACACTGCTACCTGACCAAGCCACTCTCATTGTTTCAAATGATCACATTTAGAGCAAAGATTTTCCCCAGGATGGGGGCTTAGACTGTTTTTCCTGCAGATGCCTAGCAATATATACAGGTGTTGCACTGCTGCCCCAGGACAGGCTTAGTTAGGCACCAAAAGGTGTCCGGACTCCAGGGAGCCACCTCCCCACTCCCAGGTCAGGCACTGAGAAATGCTGCTGTCTTCACACCCCCTGCCCTGATTCTGTTCACCCCCAGAACCATCAGCACTGGGAACAAGCATGTGGAAACTGCAGGGAAGTGCAACTAATCNCCACACACAGTCCCTGATTCTCATTCTATTTTTAGTCACTGGCAAGCCTGCCTGGTAAATATATAATCCTTCCCCCACCCAGGCAAAGGAATTTAGCAATTTCCACCAGAAAGGGATGGGAGGAGACTTGGTGCTTTAACAGAGAGGCCTGACCACTGCTGTAAGATCAGCTGTGCCACAGCACTGTGAATGCACAGCTGAGGTCTAAGATGAGGTAGTATCGTCTGGCTCACATCTGCCCAGCCACCTTCGGACCCCCCTCTTCCGAGCTTCCCAATCTGATATAGGAAGCTCCCTAAACACTGAGTGGGCAGGGAAAGTCACAATGAAGGATGGTGACAAGTTCTGCTCCCTACCACACCACTTCCCCCACAGCATCTGGTATGGGACTTGCCAAAACCACAAGCTCTGGGTAGCAGCTGCTTGCACAGCCACATCCTCAGGTGCTGCCATGCAGCTGGCTGCATAGGGCCACCTCAGATGGTGACAGTGTGCTACAAGGCTGCTTTCAGGATGTCCCAGTGGGGAAAATGTACTGACTGCCATGGCAGCAGCCACACAACCTGGCTACCAAGAGATGCTTAGCAGTCTAGCCTCCCCAGGGAGAGGCTCCCCGCTGCTGCATGGCACTGTGCTTGGTGCTCTGTGCATCACACCAGCCACCAACACCATCCCTGAAGCAGAACAAGGCAGGAGCAAGACAGCTGCCACATGCCAACATTGCAAACGAGCCACGCCAACACTGGTCAACACAGCCTGGAGCTGACCTCGCTCCCATGCCAAGACTCCAGCACCCCAAAAAGGAGCTCCTGCCCAGCAGCAAGGGGCATTCAGTGCCAGACCCTCCCCCCAAGATGACACTGGGTAGCAAGGCAGGGAAAACACATCCCGTGCTGCTGCTGCTGAGCCTCCCTCTCCACATCCCCTGCAGGTGGAGAGCTCCAAGCACAGCCATGCCAGAGGGGATGTGGGTGCTTTGCAGCTGCTCACATCCAGCATGCGCCATGCTCTTGGCTCAGCACGCTCCTTCGTTTCCCGCGTGCCTGGCAAGCTGCCTCCCTGAAGGAAGTCATTAACAGCCAGGCCCCTGCTCAAGACAAACATCTTGGAGGCAGGGGGTGGGATGCTGATCTTGCCTATTCCCATTTCTGCAAGCCAGGCGGCTGAGAGGATGGTAACTGAGAAGGCAGGGGACAAGCCAAGCTCAACAGTGCCTGGATTCCACAGATTGCTGCGGTCTTCATCAGTCTGCATGGGGAGAACCTGCTCACAGGGCTGCGTCCACCTATATCTTCTGCACCCTGCACTGTCCCTGCAGGACAGGTGGTGGCCTCCACCAGGGCTCAGCAAAGGGCCCTTCTCCCCCTGCTGTGGCCCAAGTCCCCAGCCTCCCACACAGTTGTGGCTTCCCCCTGTACCTGGCTCCACACCCAGCTTCTGTAATTCCACTCCTCCAGGATCTGCAGGGGTGGAAGGAAAACAGACACCCCTCAGCCTGGCAGAAAGGCCTCATGGTCTCAAAGGCCGAGTGATTCGGACCCAGCCATTCAGGGAGGTCTCCTACCCCTGCATGCTGGACAGGACACAAACCCAGGGAGGGTATGGAAGCCAGAGCCTCTGTCTTGGCTGGAATCCTGTCTGTTGGCATCCGCTCCCCTCCACAGCCCCAGGCTGGAGCAAGCACCACAGTCAGACATGCCTGCTTAACCCCTTCTGCCCAAGCTGCTTGGTGAGGGGCCAGCAATAACAACTACAGGCTCAAGACTGCTAACACTGGCTTTTCACGGGCTGCTTGAGTCACAGTGGGAGCAGCAGCCTTGCTGGCTCTCCTCTAGCCAGCACATGCTTCACAACACAAGGTAGGCTGGGGAAATCAATCTGGGGGAACAACCGCCCAGACTGGTTCAACACAGCAACAGAAACGCTCATGCTGGCACAAGCTGAAAGGACAAAGCTCCTCCTTTAGTCACTGCAGCAGCCAAGAGCTACTGTGGATTTACAGGACACGCCTCAAGAGATAATGCATCTCCAGCAGGGGGTGGCAAATGCCTCTTTTCCTCCCCCTCTAGCCTCTCCTTCATGACCTAGGAGCCTGTGAGCCTGCCCTTTCCTGTCTGCCCCCACAGCACTCAGATGTACAAGCATCCCAGCCCACTGACACAGACCCCTCCCCATCTCTGGGGTCCAGGCTCAGCCCCTTGCTCCAGTCCTACCTCAGCACCATTCAAGTTCCCTCCAGCACCTCCCCAAACCCCACTTGGCAGCACAGGCAGCAAGCAGAGCAGGCTGAGAGGCTTAACTAGGCAGCAACAACATTCACTTGTGCAAGAAACAGAGCTGGTACAAGACATCGGTCCATAGCAGACATGGCCTCAGGCAGTTAACATCCCAGGATGCCTCCAGCACACCTGGGAGCACAGTTAAGGACCACCAAGACCCTGTTCTGCCTGCCCGAGGCAGCTGCTCAGCAGTCAGGCTGGAAAAACTGCCGATCACCTGCAGCAAAACAAGGGGGAGAAGCTGCAACTGCTGAACAGGTTGAGCAGCTTCTTCCACCCTGTGAGAGCACTCCCCAGGGCACCACAGTGCCTTGTTCACCCCGGCCCTAGGCTCAGTACCACTCCTCTGGCACTGCCCCATGCTCTCAGCTTGGTAAGAGTGCAATGGTGAGGCTGCTGCCACTTCCAGTACCAGACTGTGCCACACAACCTGCAGCAGGTACAGTTTCCAGCGAGATAAGACAGACTGGGGCACAGAATGAATGCTGTAGTGCCCAATCCCACCCAGCTGCAGAGTGGCCTGCTCCCTCATGAGCTGCTGCCACGCTAGCAGAACAGGTAGCAGAGAGGAAAGGGCCCAGAGCTACGTCCAGCTGCCCTGCAGAACTCCTCGCTGCAAGACAACCGACTCAATTAGCACTGAGTTCTAACCACCAATTAAGGACACAATTAGAAGCGGATGCAAGTTTTCTCCTGCACAAGCCATGCATGACTCAGCTCATGGTGTTGTCCCTGCACTCCTTCCTTTGAACAGAAAGGAAGGAAAGGGACCCCACAGCATCCCCCTGCACTAACGCCTGCTGTCACACACCCAATGCCTTGATACCTGAGCCGACGCCGAGGATCAGATGGGGTCCCTGCCCGCCTGGCTGTGCCGTAGTCAGACATAAGCCCGTAGTCCACATCATCGAAGCCCACGCTGCGCTGATCATCCTCCAGGCCATACGGCTCAGGGTGGAAGTGGTTGAGGTCCATGTTGCTGCCCCCAACACGCACTTGAGGCTGGGGACCGTAGATGTCCTGCCGACTGGGGGCCCGGTAGGTGTCCATGGAGGGTCGATAGCGCTCATCAATGCGAGTGACACGGGACAGGCTGCCATAGCTGTGATCGCTGCCTGGGTAGCCATCATCGTAGGGGCGGCCATAGCCATCAGGGTAATGGTAGTTACGAGGGAGGGTAGCTGTGCCCGGCTGGCTCAGGTAGCTGCCAGGGCCACCGTTGCTGTTCTTGCGGAAGTTCCTGTCCATAGTCTGGACGTAGTTGCTGGTGACAGGGGAGGTTTCCAAGGGTAACCCATCAGGCCCCACCGGGACCTGCTGCACTGTCCGGGTGGTCACAGTCTTCACCACTTTCTTCACCTAGAGGGATGGGCATAGGGCACACTCCCATCAGGAAATCCTGTTTCACACCACAACCCTATGTCCCAAGTCCCCTTCCAGCCCAGCACCTCACTGCAGGTAGATTTCACAAACATCAAGCTGGTAGCTGTCACAGCTGTAAACACCCTAGCTGCCTGAGTCCCTAGCTGGAGACCAACCCATCCACGCTCTCTCCCCAGGCCTGTACCGTGGTCTCTGTACGCCGGGTTGTCCCATCATCCGATGTCTCCACAGACACAACTGACATGGCTCCTTCTGGGTCCTCTTCCATGGTGTATGTCTCCTCTACAATCTGGCCCGGGTCCTGCATTCTGGGGATTGTGCTGTACAAGAGGTGGCTGTGGTCCTGCGGGAGCAGGGGCACACAGTCAGCCCCCACCACCAGCACAGGCCTCCCTGGAGTCAGCTGACCAGGGGAAGAGATCTCACCCCCACGGGAGCCCCGATATCCCCTTGCATGGGAGCGTGTACCAACAAAAACATGTCCCAAGCCCATTCAAGCCAGGGTGGCCACCTTAGAAACACATTTCCCTCTCCCAGCTAGGTCTGGGACACTGCCAGCCCTGCCCCAGCATCCCCCCACACCCCCATCCAGTGAGGAGGCTGCCCACAGCCAGAGGGGTTGGCTCTCCTTACCTGTGGTCCGTTGAGCTTCAGATCTGGGAATTTCTGCCTTTCCAGGTCAGCATCGCCCAAGAAACGGCCGTTCTGAAACACATCACCATGGCAGGCCTGTTACTCAGCTCCTCCCCCCTTCCCTGCCAGAATCCCAGATATCCTCCCTTTCCTGCCAGCCCTAGACCCTGAGGTGGCCATCTCCTGTATCTGACACCCACAGCATGCCTCACATGCCACACCCAGGAGAGGAGCATGCTCCTCAGGTCTGTGCAGCACACAGTAAGCCACTACCCAGTCCAGCCTGGGGAAGAGTTAAAGGACCTACCATTCAGCCCACCCCACCACATATCCCAGCTCTCCCACAGCACCGGCATCCGATTCAGATGCCCATGCATTCCTGATGTAGAGGCCAAAACCCTTGCTTGCTCCCTAGAGCGGTCCTGGAGACCTTCCACATCTTCTGATGCAGAAGCCACAAGTGACATCGCAGAGGCTCCCAAGGATTGCAAGGGAGTGTGCGGACGCATGGCAGCTGATTGCAGAGTGCTACAGTTTGACTTGCTCACACTGTCCCCTCCAACCTCCCTTTCCATACCCACACGTTTCTCCTAGCAGCACCACCTTTCACAGCCAGAAAGGCAAATGCCTTCAGCATGACACCAGCCCTCTGAGAATACCCTCCCCAAAACAGAACCCAGGAAAGTGAGAACAGAACAGAGACCTCAAGCCAAGGCAGATTAAATCACATTTCAAGCCCTGTAGAGGAAAGAGGCCTCTCCCAGCTCTGGCTTGGCTACTCCAGGGAAAAAACAAGAAAGACTCCAGGAACTTGCCCATCGCCACACAGGAGGGAGACAAAAACACCCCCACAGCTAATACACCAACCTCTGCATTTTGGCCACCTTCCAAGAAGCCATGTGAGATGGAGAGAGAAGATGCCCAGGTACTGAATACAGCCAATCTTAAATGCTCACAATAAAAGAACAAAACCAGAGCTGATCCGGTAGCAAGACCCTCCAGGCCAGCTCCTTGTCCCCAAAAAGACCCTAGCTGCCCAGGTAGGTTTGCACATCCACAGACCACTTCAGCCCCAGCCATGTACAGCACTATCAGCATTACAAGACCAGCCTAGCCCCTCTCCACCTCACATCTCCAAGGAGGGCCAAAGGGAGCTGGACCTGGGGCTGCCCACATCAAGGCAGGATTGACATGGACAGGGGCTCCAGGAGCCTCTGCACCCACCTCTGCCGAGGGGGTTTTTTACCTGATGCCGCCGGGTGAGCGTGCCATTGGCCAAGCCTGGGCCAGCATCCTGTGGGGAGACCCGGACTCGTTCCAGCTGGGCTGAGACATGGCGCCGTTCCTCCTCCAGCGCCCGGGTCAGCTTCTCAAACTGTGCCTCCTGCTCCTTGACAGAGGCAAGGATGCTGGCGGTCGACTCCACTTCTGAGTCGTCCATGGGTGATGGGTGCCCAGGATGGGCAGGGAAGGGGCGAAGGGCACAGGGAGGCACAAGAAGAGTTGGCTTGGTGTCAAGGTGAGAGGAAGAAAAATGACCCAGAAGGGGAGCAGCCCAGCTCTTCACTGCACATGATTTGTATGAGGAAAGGAAGAGAGAAGAGATGTTAGAAGAAACTGATTTTATTAAGACAGATTCTGAGAACAGAGAAAAAAAATATACATATATCTTATGTCAATAACACCCCTTCCCACCCACTGCCAGATAGGCGTGAAGAGGGTCTCAGAGCAGCACAGCTCCAGGCAGGACTCAGATGTCCCTTGCCCCAACATTTAAGCTCGGAGAAGTGGCACTTAGGGGTCACAAAGCCCTCCTCCCCACATCACACCAAGCCACTGGGGTGAGCCAGGTTCAGAAGAGCTGTTATGTGCTGAGGAGGCTTCTTCGTCCCACAAGGGCTGCAGAAAATCTTCCCCTACAAAGGAAAGCCACCCACAGCCACTGGCAGGAGAGGAGGGCATGTCCCAGGCCTGCAGGAGAACAGGGGATACCATTCTGCAGAATAAACAGGGATCCACATACCAGTGCTTCCTTCAAGGAAGGACTGAGGGAGACAGTTATTTACCCTGATCCCTCCTCCCCCCAGTGTAAGCAGAGAGAGGTGGGATAAAAGGTGGGGAGACAGCCCTAGCTCCACAGCTCCTTCCAACCCAGGAAAGGGAGCAAAGTGGGACAGGACCCCTCCATGAGGGGACCCCATGAGCCCCTTTGACAGCTGCCAAACACCCCACCACCACCACCCCTTCCAGGTCCTCACCAGGGCTCTCAAACCTGCAGCCATCCCAGGAGATCCTCAGCCCACTGACCTAGGGACAGGCATTGGCTTGGACCCCTTCAACATCCCCTCCCAAAGAAGAGCAGTGAATGAGCACACCATAATCAATATATTTTGATAGAGAGAGAGGCAATTTTGTTCCATACAGACCTGTCAGAGGAGGAAGCTCAGGTTTGATTGGCAAAGGCACGGGACAGCCAGGTCTAGACGCAGAGAGTCATGGGAGAAATAGCCCAGCCACCACAGGGAGGAAGCAGAAGGGAAGAGAGCTGCAGGGACAGCAGGAAAGTGGGGTCAAATCACAACTTAAAACAGAAGGTAGGGAAGGGTAGACAAGCTGGGGAAAGTCTCCTCTTCCACTCCCTCTTCTCTGAGGGATGGGGCTGTCTCTGGAGGGGACCAACGTGGTTGTAGGCTTGGTGCTGTTCCCACAGCAGCCCCCCATCCCCACAGCTCCCCAGACACCCCAGCACCTCTGACTGCTCCCCACTGATGGGGAATGGCAGAGGAGAGAGGTGGCGTGGGCTCAGCCCTCCACCCCCTGCACAGCCCAGCCGAGTCCTTACAAGCCAACAAGAGGTTTTTCCAAAGCCATGCAGTCACGGCAGGCGTGTAGGAACTCGTTCAAGCCAGGCAGCCAGCACAAAAACTGCTTTCCCACGGTCTCCAGTGCAGCATCTGCTCTGCCCACCCTCCCATTGCCACCACCACAGCAGTGGCGGAAGCGGCAACCCAGGACTGAGAATGTGGGCATCGCTGCCCCTCCACAGCACCCTGTGCCAACCCCATCTCCTCCAGCTCCACACTCTGACAGCCCTGCCCCTCCAGTCCCAGCCTGCAGCAGATGCTGGTTCAGAGGAGCTCAGTTTCTGTTTATTTTCCCCCCCTCCCTTATTTCCCACACTATCTTACATGTATCTAGATGAAACCCCTCCCGAAATGCCTCCCCCACTCCCAAGTCCACTCCTTTCAATGGCTCCCCTAAAGCTTCCCTTGGACACACAGCAAACAGCCACTCTGCCCTGGTGCTGTCAGACACCACGGCACCACTGTGACTGAGCCCAGTGAAGCAGGGTGGATTCTTTCCGTGTGCTTCAGAGGCTGCCTGCAGCACATCTGAACATCTGGTTGCTGCCACGCTGTAATCTGCCTTCATCAACAGAAAATTCAATTCTTCTACTCATGCCCAGCAGAGATGAGGCTGCAGCGCATGCATACCTGCTCCAGATTGCCTCAGCTCCCTGCACCAGCCCATGTGGGCTGGGATGCTCAGTGGCCAGTCCACACCCCAGGAGGAACACAGCCCACCACTCCTTGCTCAGTAACTCAAGTAGGCTTTCAGAGGCTCCCAGATGTGACTCCTGGCTCTTGCATGCAGCTTTCCACACCTCCCACCTTGCAACAGGTATGCCCTAAGGCTTTTTCCAACAGACCGACTCCTCAAACCTTGTATGGAAATACAGAGTCAGCTCTGACCCTTGCTGCTCTGAGGTCCCATCTGCCCCACAGGTTTCCAGCAGAGATCCTCTGGCACCTC
The DNA here is from genome assembly GCA_013399475.1 of Chauna torquata. Taxonomy (NCBI): domain Eukaryota; kingdom Metazoa; phylum Chordata; class Aves; order Anseriformes; family Anhimidae; genus Chauna; species Chauna torquata. Next base: position 32,810 of record VXAL01014306.1, on the reverse strand, counting down.
TGGTGTGGTACCATCCCAAACAGTGCTGACAACCCAGCTCTCACCCTTGAATCAAAACACTCCCCATCTGTGGTGGACATCCACCCACTTCAAGCAGGGACGCAGCTCCTCAGCCTCTAGGACTCCCTGGAGCTCAGTGACAGCCCACATGGGCACAGGGCAGGTTCACAGGACCCAGCTGCATGGACTCTACTGTGGAGAGGCTGCCACAGAGCAGTACCTGCAGCGCCAGGCGATGCAGCCAGCAGGTGCTCGGGAGAGACCGCCTGAACACCAATCCCAGAAAAGGGCAAGCATCTCTTTGCCACGTCCCAGGACCTAGGCTTCTCCTACCACCCAGACACCCTACACAAACGGAGCACCCAAGATGCCAGCCAGAACCATCGTTGGCTGGTTCCAGTTTGAGGAGCATTCATTTCCACTGCAGTATTTCACCAAGCCCTTTAAATGAGAGAAACACCCCCAGACAGAGAAGGGATCCTCTACAACACAACTCCCCCCACACAGCCATGCTGCTATGTAATGGCTCCCCAGCCTGCCCTCCATTGTCCCCAGTCCTCCACATAGAAGAGGCTGATTTTTTTGAGGTGTGCAAGAGAACACAGCCAGCATCAAGGAGAGATTTAGCTCTTGCAGATTTTGTGAATGGGGTCACTTGCTTGAAAGCAGCCTCAGTCCTGAGCAGTGATCATAGGCTGGCAGGGCTTGCCTCTGCAGGAAGGCATGCCTGGAGAGACAGCAACCCCAGCAGATTCCTCCAGCCCTGTGTGGCCGTCAGGCAGGCCCCGTGCAACCAGCAATGCCTCTCCGGCCTGGGTCCCCACCTCCACGTGTCCCCTGGGAACACAGCCCAGAGAACATGGACACTAACAATGCAACTCGTGGGGCCATTACGGGCCCCAGATAAGGGGCCAGTGCAGCCATGAGGCTGTTTCCTTCCTGTCCTTTCCAGAGGGAGTAAGCACAACAGCGGGGGAAGGAACAGGACTGGTCCCTCACCCACCAGCTCTCCTTCTTCACTTGCATTCACAAATGCTCCTGCCAGCCCACACAGGGAGATGCAGGGGCACTCACGGGTCCTTCCCTTTCTAGCCTCCAGGTCAGAGCAGAAAGCCTCAGGGATAAGAGCCTGACAAAAGGCTTTTGCCTGTCAGGCAAAAAAGGCTTTTTACCTTTTGCTCCATCAGGGCAGCTAGAGGAGGGGCTGAGATATTTGTCCCAGGCTGCACAGAGCCCATGGCTGCACAGATCAGACCCATCAATACCAGGGGACTGCTCAAGAGCCTCTCCAGAACAGCCACTTGAGGCTCTCTCCATAGCACCAAGCTATGACTCACATTAAGAAGGGAGGTACTGACCCTCTGAGTGCCTGGAGCCCACCCTGCATGCATGGACGGACAGACAGATGGATGTCACATTGTCCCACGCAGCTCCAGTGTGGGCAAGAGTGCCAGTGGAACAAGGTTAGGCCAGCAGGTACCAGCAGAGCAAGGAGGCTCTCCCAGCTCTCCTCCTTGAGGCCTCTACCAGCAGGACACTCCCTCCACTCCAGCCATCTAGTCTTCGTTGATCCAGGATTAAAGACATAATTGCTGAGAAGCAGTGCCAGCTCCAGACAGGTTACCAAGAGCTTTCGCCAGCTCTCCCTGCAGACACATGCCAGGGCCATCGCAGGCTGGCACACAGCTGCCTGACACAAACCCCGAACAGACACCCAGCCATATACCCTCCCACCTGCAGAGAATCTGCCCCAAATCCCTGTCCGCAGCCCATTCCCTGGTGGCTCCCACACCAGCATCTCAGGGCAGCAGCTCTCTGAGCACAGCACAGCCCCTCATTGCCTCTCTGTGCCAACTGAGGGCACCAGTCATCTTCAGATCGAGACATGGAGCAGGAAGGAAGAGCAGAGCCTCTGCTACGCAGTCTGATCGCAATAGTCAGCAAGCTGCCTGTTACAGCTCAAAGCCAAGTAAGCTGCATCCCACAAGGCAGAGGGTGAAATTCCAGGGATCACTTGGCGCCTATTCCCCCCTCCTCCTCCCCGGCCTCTGAAGATACAACTACAGAGCATTTTTCCAAAGCCAGACCCTGACCATCTTTGAGGACGGCTGCATGAAAGCCTTTTCATCATGGGAGAGGCACTTGCTGACACACCCGTTACTTAAAAATCCCAGCAAGCCAAAAATATTTCAGCTGGCTTGGTTCAGGGCAAAACAAAAAAGCCTAAAGGCAAAACATACTCCAGAGCAGCTTCTACCCCAGAGCACAAGGAGCACCACAGCACTTACCCCACTGCATTGCTGTCAGCAAGAGGGGGGCCCCCAGGGACCAATGCAACTGCTCAGAAAGCTTGACATCCCAAACATTCCAGCCCTATCTCCCCACTTCCTGACACCCAGACAGCCCTGTGCTGCACCCTGAGTTCCTGAAGCTGAAGCGGGTATACCACAGAGATGTAATACACTGTGTCTTTGGGCGAGAGCTCCCTTGCTGGCAGGGAGGCAAGATGCGAGTTGATTCATGTGCGCAGAGCTTCCCTCCGCAGGTACCCACAGTGATCTTCCTGGTTAGACTGAAGGGTTGGTAATAGCCAGAAAGGCACCCTAAACCCTAACCAAGCTGCCCAGAGCTCTTCCACTGGGCTTTTTATGTTCTTCAGCACAGTTTTCCTAAACCCGCCCTGTCCCTGCTTCTTGGGAGAGTTGCCTTCCCCAAAAACAAATCCTTCACCTGGAAAAAAAAACTTCCAGGGTCAAACCACAGCCATAACCTATCTACAGCTCACCTGCATGGAGTTCAAGGAATGCTTTCCCTGTCAGCCAGGGAGATTAACCCAGGGACACAGGCTGAGCCAGCAGACAGGGAACCATGGGCTGAGCACGGACACAATCCCACAGATAAGACACAGGCAGGAGGCTTGACAAGCAGCACCTGCTGCAGCGCACAAAGCAACTCAGCACACAGCCCTCTGCTCGGGTCTTCACAATGACCTGTTCCAGCCCTGCTCCTGAAGAGCACCCCAAGCCTTCAGAGGGCTGTCACCCCACGGTCCTGGGATCCCTGTACTTAAGGTTGCTCCCTCAGCACAGAGGATTTGGGGCAAAGTTCAACCCAAGCACCTACAAGGCCAGAAGCCACCTCTGCCACGCCAGGCCGGCCCAGCTCCCTGCTACAAGGCACGCCAGGCGCTCCTACAGCCCTCATCACTGGAGAGAGGGAGACCGGCATTCACATTGGCTCCGACTGCTGTTTCCCACCCCCCAGCAGCTTTTCTGCTTGTTTGTAACCCCACACAACCTTGCCACATGTTGAACAGATGTGTCACCATCACAAGCCACCACTCGCAGCTCTCCCACTGCTGCGAGGCAGGAGCAGAGCTGCCTTCCCATCCGGCAGCTGTGCTTGGGGACAGGACAGGCAGCCCCTCGCCCAGGGCTGGGGTTACAAACTGGAGGACGTGTGGCAGGAACGCCAGGGCTCTGACGCCAGACAGACCTGCCAGATCCGCTGCCTGAATTGCTCCCGCTCCAGTACAGTCGCCAGCACTCACTAGACAAGAAAAACGGCAACATTGCTCCAGTAATTAGCCTTGCCCTATCAATTTGAGGGACTTGGAGAGCCAGCTGGCTGCCTGCCCTTTGAGAGGGAGCATAACAGCTCTCAGTACCAGGCCGCTGCCCTCTCACGAGAGAGAAGCAATTCTCCAGGTTCCATTTGCCTATCACAATGCACTTAGTAAAAACAGAAACCCCATCAATAATTCAAGCCTGCAACTGTCCGAGAGCTCACAGTGCATTACACTTTCTTGCTCTGCACTGGTTCACATCCCCACTAGTTCACCACAAGCTCCTGCTCAGGCTAAATTAGCAAAAAAATAAATGAAACAACATCCCTGGCATCTGTCCACATCCCTGAGTGCAGGGTCCAGGCTCAGAAACCAATCCTTAGAGCTCACACTGCCTGAGGAGGCAAGCGCTAACGCTAGCCAAGATGCAGCAGGTTGGCACGGTTTCCAGTAGAGAAGCCATGAGCCCAAACCCCATCTCATGTACTTCTGTGTGCAGTTCAGGAGAGCACAGCAGCCTCCCAGATGCACCCTCCACAGCCACGATGGCCCAACCTACTGCAGAGAAAAGCCACAGGGAGCCAGGACAGTTGACCCAGCAGCTCCCATGTCCCAACATGAGCAAAGGAGAACTTTGTCCACAGCTGTTCCTCATTCACCACCCCAGCGGCAGGAACATGCCCACGCCTGACACAGAGAGCTCCAACTGCAGACCAGCACACCAAGGAGGAACCCGCTTGCCTAGACATATATCCCTCGTTTGAGGCTGTGAAAGCCGCCTTGCACACGCTCCTGGCCTGTGCCACCCAAGCCCTGTCAGATCCAGCTCCAGGGCTGAGAACACAGTCCCCTGCTATATGCAGCTATGAGGTGACAGCCATTAGCTCCCCACCTCTGGTACTGCTCCAACTTCCTTCTCAGGCCCCCAGCCCCAGAGGGACAGCTCTCCCCAAATGCAGGTTGCAGGGGACACAGAAGGGACTTTGGACAGGCTGGTGGCTGGCCCTGCCCATGCAGGAAGAGCCAGCTCGTTGCAAGCAGGTCAGACAACACTCCAGGTGCTACCTGCACCAGCATGGCCGCACCCTGCCGCACAGAGAGCCCGGCCCAAGCCACCAGGTCCCTGCAAGAGCAGGGCGGGTGAAACCACAAGGAGCAGCTGCCCGGGGCTGCAGTGAGGAGAGCCGCTTTCCTCCGCCTGTTGCGTGCAACTGGTCCAACCAGCAGCGGGACGGCAGCCTGGCCCACCTCACCCACCACCACGAGGGCCAGGTACCTAAATTAGGAGAACCTCGCCGCAGAGAGAGGGAGTTACCTGCGGAGATGCAAGCAGACAACAGCAGGCCATAAAAGGGAAAGGGCCAGCAGCCAAGGCAGGATGATAAGGAACGGAGAGATAAGAGGCAGGGTGCGGCCTGCACACCAGGCTGCAGAGAGGAAGCAGCCGTGGCTCCCCCCAGCACGGACAGGAATGTGTGATACAGATCATGTCCCACGGACGAGCCTGGACACAGCCAGAGGCTGGGAAATGTGGTGGGAGACCCTCCTGGGAGGGGACAGGGCAGACGCTCACCTGCCTGAGAGCACCAGCTTGGTGCCTGCTGCTGCCCCGGTGAACAAAAAGCCAGGTTTGGCCCTGCCACCCCAGCCAGGACCATCAGGGCTGCCCCCAGGGAAGGAGAAAGGAACAGCGTGGGGCTGACCAGACAGAAAGGCTTGTTCTGCTGGTATGTCAGCAATCCAGCCCCAGGGCAGCTGTCCTCTGGGCACCTGGCAGGGGGGCCGCTACATGTGCGAGGAGCCACTCGGCCCTGCCCGAGCACAGCAGGGACGCAGCTCACAGCTCCGGAGGAGCTCGCTGTCCTGCCCAGGCAGAGCAAGACCTCAGGCAGGCCAGGAGAGCTGTCACTGACCCAGCAGGGAAACACCAGCTGCTGCAGGAAGCCTGTACCTGCAGCTGGAGGGAACAGCCAGCACGGCAGACAGCAGAAGGGAGGCGGAGAGCTTCCCCAGGTGCTTTCAGAGAGGAGAGGAGAAGACCAAGCCACCATGCGCAAGGCAGACACAACATCCACCCACAGTCCCCAAGCAGGACAGCCATGGGCCTGGACTCACCCCCCTTCCTGCCAGCAACACTCCAGTGCATCATCATCCTAAGAGCCCCGCTCCTGCATGTTCTCCCCGCCTCCTGAGGACACCAGCAAGGTACCAGCCCTGTAGCTCCCCCTCCCAGTCCCCGGGTGCAGGAGCTTCACGCATTGGGAGCCCTTTAGCAGCACAAAGGCAGCTCTCTCCTCTCTGTGGGAATTTGCAGCTGAGCGCTCTGCAGAGACAAAGAGATTTCACAGGCACATCCACAGCCGGCCAGCCTCCCTCCCCCCAGCATTCCCACTTCCTGTCACAGTAGCGCCAGACCTCAGGGGCACAGCAACAAACAAACACCAAGTGCCGGATTCTGGGAACCCGGCCAGAGCATTCCTGGGGCAGGCTGCACTCCGGCGGCCAGCAGGCTCCTGCTTCACCCAAGCGGCTCCTGGGCCCCGCAGGGAAGGGGCAGTCCCCAGCTCCCAACCCAAGGAGCTGTGGGTGAGCCAGCAGGATTGCATGGCTGCTTCCCAGCTCCATGCCCTGATCCAGGAACAGCAGCTGCTGGAGAATGAGGGACATGAGATGCCCTCATGCCTGCAGGATGCTGCTGGACCCCTGGCGCTGCACCCCAGGCTCCAGCTACCCCACTCCCTCCCATGACATCCCTGGCCTTCATCCCATCTCTCCCCCCATCCACCGCCAGGCTGAACTTTCCCATTCAGCCACCTCTCTCCCACAGAGAAAGCAAACACCAGCCTGGTGCTTCAGAGATAAGGGCTGTACTACAGAGCCAAGGGAGCAAAGTCCCTCCCAGTTAAGTCTCCAGTGGGAGCTGCCTCCCACCAAGCCCAAGCAGAGGGGCGAGGGCAGAGCACCCACTTGCAGGGGGCAGTTAGCTCCTCAGGGGCTTGCATGGGCTGCTGGTTGCCTCCACACAGAGGCTGCAGCCCAGCCAGTGTTCCCAGCAGCACTAAGGGAAACCTCCCTCCATCAGGCCACAGGTGCAAAGTGTCCACAGTCAGCTGCCACCTGACAGCAAAGCCTGAGACACAGAGCAACACAACATCTTGGTTGTGTCCAAGAACTGGACGCATGGATTTCACCCCTTTCCCATGGGGGAGCCCTTGCTACAGCAGCCACACTTCCCTCTTCCCAGTGAAGCCACTTGACATCATTTCCTCTTCCAACACCTGCAGTCAGGCTGGCCCCCAAGGGCCCAGCCCTGCCTCCACATTGCTTACTCAGTGCCCAAAGGCTGACCAGAGCACAAAGGCATGGGGGACTGGAAGTCCAGTGGGACTAACTGCGGATCACCCTAACAGCACTATACACTAGCAGGGCGTTGCACCACTTGGCTGGTCCAGAGCACCCAGCCAGGGAGGTCTGCCTGCTGCACCAGGAATACCAAAGTCACCAAGGAACCAAGGTGATGGAGAAGAACAAGAGCACAAAATTCCCCCACCCAGCCCAGCAAGATCCCTCTGCAGCTCCATGCAAGGACTCCCCATCCACCTCCACCCCAACAGACACCCAGACACCACAAAGGCAGCTCCCCACACTCAGACAGGGTGCCCTTTCCTCTCCGCCCATCCCACACATGAATCCTCAGCCAGGCCAGTCACACACCTCTCCCCTCCCCGTGTTCAGCAAACAGGCAGGTGGTGAGGTCATGTTTGGTGTGGGAGTGGCAAGCAAGGAATCACTGAGATTAAGCCAAGAAGCCCTGGTAGTGGCAGCAGGACACCCGCCCCTCGCTCCAGCCAGCCCAGGCTCCCTGGGCAGGTAGGGCAGCTGGCAGGCTGAGTCACAGCATCCATTACCCAGGGCTGAGCAGGAAAAGGCAGCGGGCAAACACCCCGCATCCATTCAGCATGACCTCACCAGGCGCCCCTACTCTCTAATTGCAAGTGTGTGTCTGCTCTCAGAGACGATTTAGAGGGCCCTGCCAGGACGGGTAATGAACGGGTGAAGGAAAACCACTGGGGAAGCATCAGGCAAGAGCCAGGGACTAAATCACTGCTAGGGGATGAGGGAAGGGGGATGCAAAAGGGTAATGGCAGGTCCTGTACAGTGGTCCCAAGTCTCCTCACCACACATAAGGGGTGCCTGCTGCCAGGCAAGGTGTTTGCAGGGGCTCGCACGAGGCACAGCTCACACACGCACAGTGGCAGGGGACAGACAAGACAGTAGGCCAGACCCAGGCTATGCTCAAGAGGGACTAAAGGACTTCACCCTACCCCAGGGCTGTATCAGGCAGGATCCCCCAACCCACATGGTGAGAGGCAGCTTCCCAGGCTCCTGCTTCAGCCAAAGGGAAGGAAACCTGCGTTTCCTGGTCAGACGGGAAATGACATCGTGTCTTCCCTTTCCCGTAAGCTTCTAAACATGACGTCCGGCCAAGGGCTGCTCCCTGCTGCCTCCACCCTGCAAGCAGGCACCTGGGACCAGGCACAGGCACTGCCACCAGCCACTGCCCTGCCCCAGCCAGCTGCACTGGGCAGGAGGTCAGCACAGCCCAGCCGAGCACACTCCCTGAGGGAACGAGGCAGCCACAGGCATACTGCCCTGCTGGGAAGCATCCTACCTTCAGGAATCATGCGTGAGGACTCCTCATCGGTGACGGCAGCACACTCCTACCCGGGGCAGGGAGCATCCTACATGCAGAGGGTGGCAGATGCCAGTTTCCAGCCCCAAGGAGTCTCCCATGGGGACATGGCTGTGCCCAGCAGGCTCTGAAGATGGGCTTGATATCTGCAGAGCTGAGTAGGCAATAACACAACCCCTGAATGACATCTGCTCAGTAGCGCTGCAAGAAAGGCTCTACTGCTGCTCCCCAGCCTTCCGTCACCTGCTTGTCTGCGCAACTCTGCCGGCCATGAGTGTGGACATGCAGGGCTACCTGACACTTTGTGGTGTTTCCAAGGGTCCTGCAGGCAGGATGGAGACAGCCAGGGACAGGAAGGAGAACTCAGTTCTGCTGGCAGAACCACAAGTGCCCCTCACAGCATGATGCTACTGTCACAGTTTTGCTCCCCAGTCCCATCACGTGTGCCCAGGGCTGCTCCTCTCACTACCAAAGGAAGGGGCAATAGAGAAGGGAAGGGATTTTCCACCCAAGTGAGCTGCTAGAGACTGAAGCTGGGTAGAGACCAGGGGAGTTCCTGTTCGCTACACCAGCATCCCCTGGAGGGGAGCTACAAGGCCCTGGGAGCTCCCTCCTGCAAGGTAAGAGCAGAGCAACACAGATCAAGGAAGGCTACGAAGCAAGCCTGAAGCAGGAAGCCTTCCCACATCAGAGAGGATTTCTTCCAGAAGCACCCCCAGGCCATTCCCCTGCTCCCCCCAGCAGATCCTGGTTAGCACCAGGCAAGGACAACAGTTCTCCCCCCCACCCCCCCACGCACCTTGAAGCGAGTCAGCCTGCCTGAAGCCAGAGCCAGGCATGGCAAACAGCTGCACATGCAGCAACACGCTCAGAAGAATGTGTTACTCCACTGGGCAAGGGGCCTGCCAGGAACACACAAACGCAACCAGTGACCCACCCTCCTAGGTCGGAAAAACTTGTCTTTGCAGTTCACCATGTTCCCTCCCACCCACTGCAGCTACCCACACACTGCCCAGCGAGAGCAGCAGCGCTGCCTCACCTGCCTGCTGGGCCAGCAGGACAGTGCTGGGAGCACCAGTGGGGAGGCAGCCAAGAGATCCAAGAGCAATTCTCAGACATAATCAGCCAGAGCATCATGCAAAAGGGGGCAACAGGAAAATGCATCAGCTGAGGACAGAGGGAGACTTTCTTCCTCCTGGCCAGGGTGGGAATTGGTTCTCCATATTCATCTCCTCCAAGGCTACCCAACTCCCACACCAGGCCACTCCACTCCTGGGAGGGATCCCAACCCCCTCGCCCCAGGTCTCTACTATCAGAGTCTACTGAGGCAGTGCTTCTGCAGTTACAAAAGCCACATGAGATGGAGAGCAGCTCATCCTGCTACCTGCTCCCTCCGCTGTATCCCAGCTGCTCTCCACCCCTCCCAGCTCACACAGAAGCAGCAGACATAGGTGAGGTCTCTGTCCTCCAGGTTCCCTCATGCTGGGGCCAGGCCAGCAGCAGGAAGGCAGTGACCTTTGAGCAGCAAGCAGTCACTGTGACTGCAGACAACGCCCATAGGAACAGGAGCAGTCGGGGCCAGGACAGAGACAGGACAGCAGCTCCTGCCCTCGTGGAAGGGCTCAGCAAGCTGCCTCCACAGCAGCCAGCCCACCCAGTGCTGGTCTGGAGAGCAAAGCTCTCATACCCGTCCTGGAGTAACTGATGTTTTAGAACAGCACCCAGGACCACACCAGCACACCAGCTAGGCTATAGGAGGGCTCTTCCTGGGGCTCATCCCCCAACACTGCTTGCCCATCTCCCTCTGGCCTCTGTCCTCCCCCATGTGCGGAAAAGCCAGTCACTTCTGGCCTAGACAGGTACCCCAAGCCTGTTTTGCTAAGCATTACAGCCAGCCAGGACACCTGTACACCTACTGATACCACACCAGCACCTGTACAGCCTCAGAGCCACCTCTGCCTTCTGCCCCACAAACAGGCCAGGGCTGTGGTTTCACAACCAATTTAGGCCATTGTGGCAAAAGAAATCCTGTGCTCATCAGCACAAGCATCTGAGCAATGAACTGCTAAAATTACATGTACAGAGGAAAGAAGTGCTCAGCCTGGATCAGGTCCCCAGCCCATGCTGGCACAAGCATTTTTGCAGTGGATAAGGGCCAGAGTGCATCAGCATGAGGTCACTGTGGAGCCACAGCACAAGCTTAGGGACAGGAGGACAAGCTTCCCAGGCATCATCTGCTCCTCTGTCATTGCTCACTCACATCCACTGCCCCCACAGAGGGAAGCTTGTCTCCCTGAAGGCAGAGGAAGTCTGTGTGGAGCCTGCCAGTGTGGTTCACTCCCACCTCCATTGGCCCCAAAGCCCACATGCACCAGGAACATGTCAGGCATCTCACTGCCGGTCTCTAACTTACTGCTGCTCACTGCCCCATGCTGGAACGCAGAGCAGCACAGAGATGACAGGCACCCTGGTAAGGGTTCATCCATCCTAGCACATGCCTGGCAGCTTATGCTACTTAGTCACTGATTTCCCCTCCACACCCAGCCACCACCCTGTCTCACCCCTCCACACTGTGTGGTTTTGATATGGGCCACAATGAGGAACCAGAATCACTAGTGGGGAAAACTGTCCACTTCCTCCACAGGGAAACTGGGGCAGGGAGACGTACTGAGCACCATGGTGCAGGAGAACCACGTGGTTCCCCCCTCACCACACCAAAGTGATGTGGAAACTTGACGGAGCTCATTAACCCACCAGTCAGCCCCCACATCAGTCTGTTGGTCACTAGACAAGGTAAGCACATACGCTCCTGTGCTGAGCCCACAGTGGTAGCAGGCAACACAACGCAAGCATCTATTCTGGGCGGGAAGGCAGGTAGATTAGCAACAGACACGAGACACATAGGAGCCAGACACACTCATGATCCAACACTAGTCATCAGCCTGCGCTACTGGGAGCCCCCAGAATGAGAATGGGCTCTGAAAAAACAGTGCCATGTCTACCTGTGTCCAACCCCTTGCCCCTCCCCGACAGCCTCCTCAGACTGCACAAGAGCAAGAACAGAAGGTTGTGGCACCTTGGGGAACTCCAGGACTTTGCTCTATAGCCTGTAAATCCAGCCCCTTTCCAAAAGCCTCATGGTGAGACACATTCCTGCACTCTGTGCCAGAGGACAGTCTTCTCCACCAGCCAAGCCCTGTGTCACACAGAGCTCTGAAGTTGCCTGAATCACCCAGTAGGTTTGGGTTTTGTCACCACATCCGGGCAACACCTGTTGCTTTTTATGGACCAAACCAGCTCCATGGTTCTGCTTCTTGCTGTCAAGAAGGCAGAGACGGTGAGAATAGCAGCACTGCAGAGACCTGGGTCTTTAAGGCCAGGGTGAGAGCTCTGTACATCCCTTGAGACTATCACCACAGCTTGGCAAAGCACTCTGTCCTTGCCAGCAGACAGTGAGAGACCATTACAGGGGGCTGTTGGGAAGAGAAACCAAGAAACTCAAACAGCACTCTCCCCTAAGGTCACAGATGCTGGTAATATTTTGAGAAGCCAACAGCCTTCCAGGCATGGTCCAAGCTACACTTACTTTCTGGCTGTCCTAAAGCCACCCCCCAGTGCAAGTACAATGGAGCAAGGTCTTATCACCATGTCAGAGGCTGAAGGAGGGAAGAAATAAGAGGCAATCTGGAAACAGACACCAGCTGCACAGTCTGGGCTAGACCATTCACCTCTGGCTCCCAGACCATCTTGAGGGAAGGGAGGACCTCAAGGGCTACTGAACCACATAGATGCAGGCCTGACCTCACAGTTGGAAGGGAGGAGGCTCACCCCTCTGCAGCCCAAGCAAGCCAAGTAAAGCCACCCAGCACGCTCCACTGAGCAAGCACTTTCATCCTCCCACCCCTTCCAGGAAGGATCCGTGCACAATTCCAGCAAGGGCTGCACATCACGAAGGACAGTCATTTACATGCAACAGGAGTCTCAGCCAAGTTCAGTCAAGTGTAAGAACAGCTTAACAAAAAAAAAGAGCTTCCCCCCCGCTTTTTTTTATTTTTAAGTTTAGGGGTTTGGGTTTTTTTTTTTTTTCTGAATGGATGAGTAAACACTGACAAGTAAGAGAACCTGCCTCAAGACAGTGCTAGGAGCCGGACAGAACCAGCAAGGTAATTGTGGGGAAGCCTAATGCGTCCCCTGCTCGGGCTCTGGCCAGCACATGGCCTCCCACACCTCTCCCACAGACCCTGGAGGGTAGGCTCCTGCAGCAGGGCTCCAGCAGGCTCTGCAGATCTGTCAGACACACAAGCACGTGCCGCAGGCATGAGAGGCAAGAGCAAAACAAGAGCAAGACCCATAGCCACCACACACTGCAGATCACTAGCCAGCTCTTACCCCCATGTCAGCACATCCAGGACAGCTTCTTAGAGGAGGAAGAACAAGGCACAGAAACAGAAGTTTTGAACATAAGCTGCAGCCTCTGACTACGGGATTTCCAGCATACCTGGGTCCTAGAGGTAGCAAGCTTCAGTTCTCCATGCCAAGATGAGGACAAGCTTATTTCCAATTCCACACTGAGACAGAATATCAAGTAAAATGCCAAGCAGCTGTACTTAGATACCACTGTGATGCTCCACATGCCCAGGCAGTCTCCCATGCACACAGATGCTCCCCTCTAACCAGCAGCTGGGCAGAAGAGTACTTTGAAAGGCTGGGTGCCACAGCCCCAGGACAGGAGCACCCTGCCCTGCCACAGATCTTTCCAGGGGGAAGGACAGTCCAGGCCTTCCACATATCCTTGTTACACCCATCTCACAGGCTACGTGGACGAGCTTGGGCATCAAGCCCTTCCCGGAGAGGGAGGCACCCTCATGAGAGTCACCCCTCTCTCCAACAATCAGAGGAAGCTTTGTTGTCCAAGCTCCCTCACTCAGAGCCCAGAGGCATAACAGAGACGCCCCACTTCCCTTCCATAAGGGTGGTGAGCACACCCGTGCCTCGCAGAAGCTGGAAGCCCTCCCACAGACCATCACCCAAACTTCAACACATTTACCCGAAGGTAAGTCTGCTCTCCGTGATGCTCCAAGGAGGAACAACAGCACCCACGTTACAAGGAAGTAACATCACAGAAGGTCACCGACTTCTCACACAAGAGACACTGGATGGCAGACGGGAGGAAGATGACCTATTGCTAGATGACAGTGCAGCCAACTGAAGAAAAACAGCCTTCTGAACCCAGAACCTCTGGGACCCAACCACTGGGTTGTTTCCTGGAAGCATTTGAGTGTCACGTGTTAACCCGCAACTCTAGCAGATGTATCTTTTTTTTTACTATTTTATTTAAGATCAGACCTATTCTGCTAAGTGGACCTGTTTTGGGAGCAAGGGGAGTCACCACACTCCACCCCATGTACTTGACCCTCCCTAGAGGCAGAAGTCCCTTCCTGCTAAACAAAGGCACAGACAAAGTAGCTATCAGGAAGAGAACAAGAAAGGCTCCCCCCACCCGCTGCCAGCACCTCGGGGAAGACACAGCCCGGGACCCCGTGCCCTGCCCCGGCCACCCCTCGCAAAACCCCTCCAGAGCAGCAGCACAGCCTCCCCACCCTTCCTCCCAACACAAAGGGAAAACGATGATGAGGAGCGCAGGGTGAGGGGACGGAGCGCAGGATCCTGCTCGCATCGCGCCGCCAGCCCTGCGCCAACCCAACATGCCTGTCGGATGAGCTATCCGCTCGGCTTCCCTGGGAAGCTGGCACACGAACGCCCTTTGTTTTGCAGCCAGGAGAGCGGCGACACGGGCAGCTCAGCCTCGGCGGCCGGCAACGGGCCTGGGAGCGGGGCAGCCACCCCGGGCCACGCCGCCCGCTCCCGCAGCGGCTGCCGAGGCGCCTTTGTGTCCCTCCCCGCCGCGCACACCGCGGCCGCCCCCGCAGGCTCCGGGCGGGCCGCGGCGCCG
>VXAL01014306.1:7470-17976 GCA_013399475.1 Chauna torquata | reverse complement strand
CCCCGGCCCGGCCGTGCCCCGCGTGGGCGCCGCTGGGCCGCGGCGGCGCCGGAGGCTGCCCTCGCTGGAGCGGGGGTAGACGTGTGACCCGGGTTGGGTCGGCGTGTCCCCAGGAGCGGGGCTGTGCCGGCGGGGACGGGCTGCGGACCTTGCCAGTGCTCGTCTCCGTGGACACCGTGAGACCCCCAGGCTGCCTGGGAAGTCTGGCAGCCCATCCCGCTGGGGTCTGTCTCCCGTGCTGCCACCAGGCCCCTGATGCCCCCGTGGATTTGCCCCATCAGGAAGGCTTCCGGAGGCTGTTCTTCTCATTAAAGTTTTCAGCGGTTCCCTACTCCATCCCTGGGGCTGTGTTCCCCCAGCTACCACTTCCATCCTGGCTAAACCAAGCAACCGACCAGAGTCAGGCAACATGCGTCTCCTGAAGAGCAGGTCACGGGTGGCCGCCTTGCCTGCATGAGACTCTGCGACTGCAGGTGGAGGAACAGCCCAGCAGCCGGGGACAGGCAATTAGTCTAGATATGGGGGACCAACAAGGACCTGATGAGGCAAGTGTGGCAGATTTGGGGAGGCCACCCATGTGACCAAGGCGACGAGGACAGCCAAAGGACTGCAAACACAGGGAATGGCTGACATGAGCCTCATAAAACCAAAGATAAGATACACCATGGGGAGGCATAGGGGGCAGGGGGGTGGGCATGGGGTCTTGGCAAGGTGCTGTGTTAATTGTGCCTTTCACAGCAGACTGGGAAAGAACCGTACGCAAACACGCCCTGGCTAAAGCAATCCTGCTCTGCCTGACTTCCAAGGCACTAAATCAAGCGGTGTTGCAATCCCTGCTAGGTCAGAGATGTTGTACAAGGGGATCTGGGAAGATACAGGGACCCAGGGCAGGAAATGGCAACGTGATATTTAATAATAACAGCTAGTCCAGCTGGAGAAATGTAACTCCAGAGTGAGCAGCGCTCCACAAGAGTTATGCCACTGACGCACCATGGCTACTGGTTCAGAATCAAGCGCATAAGGACAGCTCATGAGGGAGACTGCTGCAAGCACTCTCGCACCCGCACCTCTGCGCTCTCCCAGTGCTGCAGAATTTCCCCTGCCTTGCAGAGGGGAGGAAGTGATGCAGAGCCTGCCCCTTCCCGAGTTTGGTGCTGCTCACCTGAGAGAAGTCCTGATCGAGGTGAGAGTTTTCTTCCTCGCCTCTGGTTCAGGACTGGCAGGATTCAGGCACTGGGGAGGATCCTGCCTGCTCCTGATGGCCAAACTATTACTAAGATAATGACAGGAGAAGAGTTGACAAATGTTTTGGGTGGGGACAGGTGATTCTAGGGGTAAATATGAATTGCTTGGTTAGGCAAGGAGGAGATGGGGGAGACGTGATAGCTGCCTGCAAATGTTTGAAGAAGGTAATCCCCCAGCCACGGGTGGGGTTTGCTAAGGGTGATGCAAAAAGGCATAATTAGGAGAAATGGGATTAAATTAATATGAGGGAGACATTTAGTGAGATTATCAGGGCGGTGGACCCCCAAACCCTCCCTGATGTTGGATTAGTAAAATAAATCATTCAGCTTGCTGGTTGTAAGAAGAACAGCAGGCACAAGGACAGCTGGCCTCCGCCTGCCGCAGCCGGGAGGTTTCTCTGTCCCCCAGCACAGGGAACTGAAAATTTCTCCCCACACCTTTTCCACCCCCGTGGTCAACCAAAATGGGCAAGCTGGGGCCCCTCTCAGTCCTGTGGCTTGAATGAGAACTGTTCCCAGATCACAAATAATCCTTCGCTGCCCTCCTTTCCCCTTCTCCCACACAAGCCACTCGAGGAAGGTAGGTACGTCCCCTGAGT
Source organism: Chauna torquata (assembly GCA_013399475.1). Lineage (NCBI taxonomy): Eukaryota > Metazoa > Chordata > Aves > Anseriformes > Anhimidae > Chauna > Chauna torquata. The sequence goes on along the minus strand of VXAL01014306.1, from coordinate 16,133 downwards.
CTTGAGGGGAAGGAGGGAAGCAGTGCTCTTGCAATGCGTTTGGGGAACAAGGGGCTGAGCCTGTCCGAGGAATTTCTGACACCTCCTAAAGGGCAGCTTCCCCTCATGGAAAAACAATCAGGGACACCTTGTACCTCCACCCCAGCACTGTTTGCCATGACATGTGCTTCAGGGCCCCTGTCTGGGTTGTTTGGAATTGGCCCAGGAGTTCAAAGACACGATGTGGGAAACAACAGGGTGTCAGGCACACGTGTACCTGGCATGGTCACACGAAGCTTGTGCCCTTAGCAAAGCAGGCTTACAAAGCCAGTGTGAATCCTACCGCACTGGGATGGAGGAATCACCAGATGGAGCTGTTCTACATCAGCTCACGAATTATTTCAATCCACAAGTGGATTCCAAGCCTTGCCTCCATTGCCCTTCCTACCCCTCCCGTATCACTGCCTGAATTTGCTGGTCCACACCCTGAGGAAAGTGAGTGGCCGAAAGCAGGGTGCACAAATAGTGCTCAGGCTTTTTAGCTTTGTGTAAGAGCATGGGAGACAGGGGCAGCTCACCCTAATTGACAGATGGCTGCCCCTGACACAGACAACAGGTAAGTGGCCACCAGTGCAGAAAGCCCGGGGCAGCCTTCTGGCGTGCCAAATTGTTGCTATTTCAATCAGCCCAGAAATTTTACAGCCTTTAAAGTCTTTAGAGAATGTCTTCAAAAGATTAAATGCAGTGTTGTGAACACACCTATGCTGGCTCCGAATTGGAGCTGGAGTCAGATCTCTTTGAAGCTGGGTGATGCCCCTTGTCCGGAGGGTGGCAGGATTGAGCTGGATGGGGTCTAATAGCATACTGTCAACTCTTAACTCCTGATTCAGTGGTGTCCTGGCTGCATGCCAGTAATGCATGCTTACTTTTGAAGGAAGATTGAACCCCGATCCTCTGGCTCCGGCTCACCCCGCAGCAGATAATGCTCCTGTTTAAATATAAGTACTGTGGCAGATGAGTCCATCCCACTGCTTCCTGGGAAGAAAGATGTGTTACTACTGCATGGGAAAATTTGCCCTCTTTTCCAGTAATTATGTGTAATAACATCTTACACATCCCCTTTCATCCTGCAGCACTGTCGATGCCTTATCCAGATGAGACGCCCAGAAAACACAGCTACCACCGGAACAGAGCAAGACAACTTGTTTACAAGAGAGATGAATGCTCCTCGGCAGTGTAGGGCAGGAGGAAGAGGAGGTTGCTGTCTCCAGGTCCATCGCAGGCAGTTCAGAGAGATGGCTGCATTGTTCTAAATCAGGATAACAAGGCACTTCCGCAGACCCTTTCCTATGGGAATCCCAACAGGTTGTTGTCTTCCCCCTGCAACAAGGGAAGTGTGGCACCAGGGGGGATGAAACGACTCATCTGTCAGACGTCTGCATTAAGCAGGAGCAGGGAAGCTGGGGCTGCCTGACCTTTCCATCCCTAATTCTAAGATGCCAGGCAAGAAAGTGAGATTTCACCACAGTCCACTCTGATGACTTCCCAGAGCACCTGGCAGCTCCAGGTGCTCTGCATGGCATTGAGTCAGAGGAAAGCATAGTACCTGCATCCTGCCTGCCTCCTGCTGTGCCCCAGCTCTCCGATGCCTGCAGACTGGCTTGCCGACCTTTGAAATCTGACCTGGCTGCATTCCATTGTGCCCTTGGACTGTCAAATTCCTATTATATCTTTTGCCCAAATGTGCAAATGCCTGAAGTGTGCAGAGAAATCTCCTTCCCACCCAGCCCTGCAACGATCTGTTGCTATTTACAGTCTGTTCTTCTTCCTCTCTCCACCTGTAGCACTTTTCCCAGCCATGGATGCCAGCCTTCATCCCTTCAGCCTTCCCTTCTGTGGCAGATGCAGCAAAGTACAAGATACCTCCTAAGAACGGGGAAACAAGAGGCAGCTTTTGCACTGCAGTTTAGTAACAAAAGCAAAAGGGGACATTACTGCAAAACAATTGCAGCTCTAAGTGAGACCCAAGACAGGAATTTCCTTTCTCTTAAAGAAATCAGCTTGGAATCTGCTGATTCGAGGGTTTGGGAGACAAGGGAAAGGACATGACTTATCCTGTGGAGAGGCCTCTCTTCCTACGAACTGTGCAGCAAGCCTGGATAACCAGCACATGTTTGGGCTATGTCCAGACAGACTTCATCCCTCAGTGAGTCCCACTGGGAGTTAAACCCAGCCGGACACTCCTGATCTACTGAGTCACCCAGGGCTGTGCCCAGCCACCTACCAAGGACAGGTGCCTGAGAGGGCAGAGGCACTACAGTGCTGGCCCAGCAAAGCAAGGACCTGGCTGGGGCACACCAACCTGCTCCTCTGGGCCTTGTTCCTGCAGGTCTCTCTCCATAGAGAGTGAGTCTTAAGAAGGAAGGCGGGTGCAGGTACAGACCTGGACCTCATCCCAGTCTGGCTTTGGCTGGGGTGACAGCCTGCTGCCAGGCGTGGGGGTCGCTCCTGCACCAGGTACAGCCTCAGGTACCAATTTCTGAATACCTAAAGGCAGACAGAAAGAATCACAATCTTGCGCAGTTTGCTGGCATGGTGGTGAGAGGTACAGCCACGTATTTGTAGCCAGCAAATTCTGGCAGCAAATGTGAATGCCAGTATATAAAGTGAGGGGTCAATGGGACAAAAGGGTGTTGGTGCTTTTTCCAGTGCATTTTCTTTGGCTTTGAGTACTACTAAAAGTTACACTAATGAAAGGCCTCTTTTGTGTGCAGACTGTATCTACAATGGGAGTATTTGCTGCTATTGCCAGATCATGTATCAGTAACTTTTTAAGGGCAGACAAGGCCACTGGAGAGGAGGGAGAGGCAGTACCAGGGCTGCTGGGGCTGCAGTTGAGGAGCAGACTTTTGCGTGGCAAGGATTAGTGTTGTTGCCTCCGAGAAATACTAAAAATGCCTTAAAGCAAAGGGCCTGTCGCCTGTGCCAAGCCCAGGGTTTTGTGTTGCTGCCTGAAAACAGCTCTGTCAGTCTGTCAGGACAGAGTGCCCTTCTGAGTCACATGGCTGGGGAATAATGAGTGTGACTTGAAGGCAGCCCGTCCACCAGCAGGCCTGAGAGGGCATGCACCAGTTTTTCCGCCACCTGGACCACTCCGCGTACTCTCCTTTGATCCCAGGAATTGTGATTTCCACTCTTCCCCAGAGCCACTGATGGGCTTCCTGTCTCAGTCACTATCACAAAGACATGCAGGACAGTTTATGGGATTGTTGTGGTCCAAGCTGCAGGGCTGCCTGTGCCCAACATCGGGTTCTCATTGCCCACAGCAGACCCAAGAGGTTGTCTATGCCATGTTCCACATGAAAAACACTTTCTGTAGGCCGGGGCAGTTCACACAGTAGGAGTGGACTCTGCCCTTCAACACTTTGTTTTCCTCTTCCCTGGCCAGCAACAGCACCAGCAGGAAGACACATGGGAGCTGTTGTGCACAGTGTGAGTGTAACTAATGCCTCTGAAGTTGAGAGAGACTTTGTCCCTCCTGTGTCACCTGCAGCATGATTTCTGTCAGCTCAAGAGCCAACAGAGCCTCCAAAGCCCCTGTGCTGTCTGCCAGGAGCACAGGATGTGTTTTTTCTCCTCTTCCAAGGAGGTGGCCGTGGCTACCAGCTTTCAGCTCCTCCTGCAGACAGAGGAGCAGCAGTTAGCTGAGAGTGCATCCTAGGGCAGGGACAGACCTGGGTCACTCGTCCTCTTGTCATCCCTGCCTCTGGGATGTCCTCAGGAGTGGGAAGAGGGTGCTCTGCAGAGGGAAGGGAAGATCTCAGCCTTGCCTTGGAATCCTCCCTGGGGTGGATGAGCGAAGGCTGCACCACCACTGGCTTGTGTCTCCACAAAAGGAGCCAGGTGACCAAGTGCACGCCTTGGCCTCTCTGCTCCTAGACCAGGAGGGGACTTCTCAAACCACATGAAAGGGAGGAGGGGAGATGCAGGGCATCTCCTCTCCTGATGACCGGTGCTCTCGGTGAAGCAGCCCACGCAGGCAAAGTGGAGGGCAGCCTTTCTGTGTCATCTTGCAGCAGGGCTATACCGGTACCGGGTGAGCTAGGACTGAGATCAAGTCCTGTCCCTCTGTCAGCAAGGGGCACACACCAAAGATTCAGGCTTCTCCAGTAACTGGGATTTTTACCTCACCTGCTGATCAGCCGCCTGGTCACAAGAGGAAGTCCTCTGATATCAGCGCCCTGGAATTTTTTAATGTCGCTTTGCCCTGGCTCCGTTGCTTTCCCTTGAATTCTCTGCCCTGGTCGGCTCACCCAGCTGAAAAGCAGTTTGCACTGTTAATGTTCCCCCACTTGCAGGCTGCCAGTCAGAGCTTCTGCTTACAAGTCAGGCTTTGCTGCAGAGAGGTCTTTCTCTCAGCTCCACTGAACAAACTCCCCCTCTCTCTACTCTGCAGCACCAGCATTGTTGTGGGCCTGGCATGACATAAAACATCATGAAGCAGCGGGGAAGGCTGGACCTCTAGTCATATCCTGTATCCACACATAGACCCCTAAATCAATAACTGTATTCATCCATTCCTGGTGAATCCAAGCTTCCCAACTTACAACTTCGATTATTGTAATTCCAAAAGATTGCAAGGGGCGGGAGAATAAAGTTCTGGTTTTTTCTATTTTTATGGACATATGATAGCACTTCAATACAAAATTATGTGTTTTACTGTTTCCCTTGGTATTTACAGTTGGACTCAAAGCCACCTGAGGTTGGTGGAAAGACTGTCACTAACCTCAGCAGCCTTTGTCCTAGACCTATAATCACTTTCTTTCTTGGTTTGTGCCAGTTCTGCACACAGCAAAAACTGAGAAAAACACCCTCCCATGTCGAAACATATGAAAATCCATCCGTAAAGCCACAGAAAATATCAAGGGATGATACCGCATTGAAGCGGTTGCAGAAAACTTTGTAGATTTAAAATCAATAGCGTCATTTAGTCTCCTGTTCTGCAGCTCTCGAAATTTCCACCACTTTGGTTGTTTGCAAGAACAGCTAATATCTCCAGGCAATTGGGCTGGGATTATTATAATTGTTGTTCATATGTGTGCAGTGACAGACACAGATGTTTTTACAATAGATGCTTTATAAAATGACAAAATACATTTCAAACTCTCTAAGTAGGCAGCATCGTTTGCATGAAGGCCAGTTTCCAAAATACCCACCATCAATCTTTCCCTTTCTGCATGGTGTTCATGGGTATGTCTGTCGTCCTGAGAGGCATCAGTAAGCCGTGAAAGCACCATTTCTCACACACAAGGCCACAATGGATTTTGAAAGTCACAAACAAGACCCAGAGCACGGCTCTGAACTGATGAACTCAAGTGCCATCGTGCTAGGAAGGGCTGCTTTGCAGACAGCATACAGACAGCATCCCTCTTATTTCTCCTCTTGCTTGTGTGCTTAAACCCCATAGTGACAGTGACCACAAGCGGCATGGAGCTTTCCGGAATTATAGCTTGGCTGTCTTGCTTCTCCCTGCACAAGCAAGGGCCCAGGCACAGCTCCAGCAGGGTGTGTGACCAGGATGGGGCAAGCAATTGATCTTCTGGCATCTCCTGCAAGGTGGTGGCCTGGAAGGCACTGACTAGCCAGCAGCAGGAGATCAGTCCTCAGGTCTGCCACCTTGCACTCTCCCAAGCCTGGGGGCTGGATTTAGCAAAACCCTAAGCGAAATGTGGTTTTGCAATAAACCAATGCTTTTGCCTCCAGCCCTCTGGCTACTGTGGAGGCATCGGAGGTAGAGGAGTCTGGAAAATTAAGACTGGCTGAGTGAAGTAACATGATTGCAGGAGGTGAGCCTTGCAGTGCAAGGTGCCACGTCAGGATGGTCATCACGGTGACAGCCGAAACGAGAGGTCTGGGACAGGCACTTCCCCCGTGTCCAGCCACCACCCCTAGGAGCCCCCGCAGACCCTCCACCGGCCATGCTGCCAAACGCAGCCGCCTGCCCCAGGGAGCCCCGGCTCGCTCCGGACGCAGCAGCTGCAGCTCTCCCGGCGCGAAGCACCACCAGGACCAGGCGTCCGGATACAGCCCCGCCGCGGCNGCAGCCGCCATTGTCTCCCCTCAGCCCCCTTCCCTCAGCGGCCACCGGCCCCTCCCTCGCGCCGTTCCCGCCAAAGATCCCGCCACGCCACCATTGGCCGGGAGGGTGGGCCAATGGCAGGGCTGTTGCTGGGCTGGGCTGGGCAGGGCAGGGCAGGAGGGAGCGGCACGTCCCGCGGTGGGCGCGAGGCGCACACGTGCTGTGAGATCGAGGCGCGCGCGCGAGAAGCCGCCGCCACCCCGTGCAGGCGGGCGGGGACCGGGCCGGGCCGGACCGGGCGGGCCCGCGCCTGAGGCTCCGAGCCGTGTCCCTCCCCCGCACCACCGTCTTCTGCTTCTGCTCGCCGTAGGCCGGTGCCGGACCCCGAGGACTCGCGTGGCAGCTTCCATCACCTGCATGGGCAAGTACGCGGTGCACCGGCCGTCCTGCAGCAAATCGGGCCTCCGGGCTGCGGGCCTGTGGCTGTTCCCGACACCTGAAATCTGGTCTGGGGGCAGGCTGCAGGCTCCAAAACCGCCCGGTTTTCCCCCAGAATCAGCGTGCCCGGCGCCCCCTCGTGGCCGAAATAACCCCGAGGGGGTTGGAGGGACGCGTGGGGCTCTGGGTGGGCATTGCGCACATGCGTGGGGCTTTGCACGGCTGCTGCACAGGTGCACTGGCCATCACGTGCGTGATGCAGAATGCATCTGCTCCCAGCCCTGCACCACGGAGGCAGGCCAGCGCCGAGCAGGAGAGCTGCAGGAGGGGGGGCTGAGCCCTACATCCCCAGTGCCATGCTGTTTCTGCAGGAATGCCCACAGGCTCTCCATCAGCTGCCCCGAGGATGCTGTACCGCAGCTCCCGCCTGCTCCACACGGCCTTCCTGCAGCTGCACCAGCAGCAGCAGCGGGCGGATGTCTTCTGCGATGTGGTCCTGCAGGCAGAAGGTGAGCAGGCAGCCAAGGCCCAGAGGTGCGGGCGCCCTTGGTGGGCAGGGGCCAAGGAAAGGGCTGGGTGCAGCTGCCTCTCCTTGCAGGGTTGGTGGGGGAGTTGTGCTGGGCAGGAGCAAGGGGCTGCACTGAAACCTCCTGCTTTATCCCTTGGGAAAGCGGCATCCCCGCGGAGCCTCAGGGGAGGACCAGGGACAGCAGCAGGCATGCTGGGCGATGACAGCCACTTATTGCTTTGTAGGGGAGGCGGTGGCAGCCCATTGCTGCGTCCTCTCGGTGTGCAGCCCCTTCTTCATGGAGCAGCTGGCCCGGGAACTGCCCCCCAAGGGGCGCAGGGTGGTGCTGGAGCTGAGGGGACTGAAGATCAGAGCACTGCGCAAGCTGGTACGCTTCCTCTACACCGCCGAGCTGGAGGCCTCCTGGGAGGAGACGCAGGAGGTGCTGGCAGCTGCCCGCAGTCTCCGCGTTGCTGAGCTCGAGTCACTGCAGCTCCAGGGTGGCTGCCTGGTGCGCCCCAGGTCCCGCTGGCGGCTCGACCGCAGCTGCCTGCGCATGCCTTGGCCCAGCTCCCCTAGGCGCTGCCCTGTGGCAGGTGGTGGGGCTGAGCCTGGGGCTGCTGGTGTCTCCCCCGGGGGTGCCCCACAGGAGCAGCCACTCTCTCCGGGGGTCACGTGTCCCACCCCCCCTGTGGGGAGGTTGAAGCTGAGGAAGGTGGAGGGTAGGGGGTGCTGGGAGGTGGTGCAGGAGAGGCAGCCCTCTCCCATGCCTGGTGCTGTGCAGGCCTGGGAGGGGACAGCGGCAGGCATGAGGAGTGTCACAGAGCCGTGGCCCCCGCCAGCAGCCTGTAGGAAGCAGCCCCTGGTGCCCCCTCCATCCCAGCAAGGCTGCAGGCTGGCAGTGCCACAGGGGAATGGCCTCAGGAAGGAGGAGGAAGAGGAGGTGGAGGTGGATGTGGGTATGGCAGAGCCGTGCCTGCCCCCAGGCACCATCTGCAGCTGGCCCACGCCCTCATCCGAGTCAGAGGGGGAGGTAGACATCCTCGGCTAGGGACCAGTGGGTGGGGCAGCAGGGTCCACTCCCCCGGTCCTGTTGTCCCTGGCTCTGCCCCTGCCCTGCTGCCTGCGCCCAGGTGACACAGGCAGGGCTGCCAGCACCCCGGGGCCATAGAGGCTGAAACAGCCCTGGGCTGCATGTTGTTGAAATAAAGTGTTGCAGCCGGCAGACCTATGTCACAGAGCTGCAGAGCTTTATTGGAGAACTGGTGCTGAGCAAGGGGTGGGGGCACTGCAGGGGGAATGCAGAGCTGGGGGTCCAGTACCGGCTGCCTGTGGGGGAGCTGCAGCATCAGAGATGAGACTGGGGTGGTGGGTGCCCCCCACTTCGTCACACCTCTTCATGGATGCTCGCTCCACATGCGCCGGTCCCAGTCTAGCTGCGGGGAGAGGGTGGTCAGCGTGCGGTCCTGGTCCTGGTCCTGTCCCTGCTGGCCTCTTTCACCTCGCTGCCTCCTCTAGGCCAAGCTGCTCTTCAGGGCCTCTACCACGGCTCCAGGCTCGGGGAATTTCAGCTTGCGGGGCGGCCCCTTCCCGATGCCGCTCCACAGCTCCACGGCTGGGGACAACACGGGCACAAGTCAGGTCTGCCAGCGAGCGCCC
>VXAL01014305.1:5535-38018 GCA_013399475.1 Chauna torquata | reverse complement strand
TAACTAGGCAATACCACAAATTTGATCTGAGGTAGAATTCTTTGCACTGTGAATACAAACATTTGTATTAAGGCTGAAGATGAGCTACTGTAAACTCCATTTTAAAATAAAGATTACAGTTTATGTTAAGTTTTTGTGGTTTTATACTTTATTGTTTTCCATTTCTCAGAGTCTGACTGGTGTGTATCAGGACAGAGTGCCCTATGAAACTTCCTGCTTCAAGAGTTCTTGATGCAATTGTTTCAGTTCTGCCTGTGCAGTTTCAAATATATTTATTTTCTAGCTGATTTTAAGACCAGGCCACAAAGAGCAAAACCAAGTGCTGTAAAATGCTTTCTTAAAGCCTTAGGATGTTGTTACAGTATGTTTATCAATGTGTTTAATTTCTGTATTTGGTAGACTCTGCAAGAATACATTAGGATGTAAGGATGTCCTTGGAACGTACATAGCAGTTGGCCAAGAGAGTTGTATGGCATAAGTGGCATCAGTTTGAATCCACCCAGGACTAGTTCCACGAAGAGATGTAAATGACTGACATGGAGTTCAAGGTGCCTATATCCGAACAAGTAGAATGCAGAGAATATAAGAAACCTGTGATAGACACCCCCACAGTACCCACCTTATTCCATTCTCATTTTGGAAGAAAGGTTGAATATTCATTCTTCCCCTGTTTTGGACCAACATTGGGTTACCAAGATGAAGGAAAGCACAGAGCGAGCACTGGCAGTAAAATTGAATTGTGTACCTTCCCCTCCCATGCCTTATAGCATGATGATGATAGTGGCTGGAAAACAATACTATGAAAGTAAGGGCATGGCAAAGCAATTTTTAGGTTGCCAGAGATCTGCTTTATGCCAGACTTTTAACTTAATCAACACTGTGTACCCTGTGCTGTCAGTGCTGGTTGGCATGTAAGGCAAAGTTCTTCAGGAAGGTACTGCCACAATTGAGTAAAATACTGTTCTTCTCAACTTAGGCCAGGTCCCTTCCAACTCAGCCGTGTTTTCAAGAAAGTGTTGGAGTTTTCAGCTGTTCTTCTGATTCCATTTATTACCATACATTTAATTTTTCAGTGATCTATGAAATCGTATGTGGTACCTGGATCTGCTATGCATTCTGAATGCATATGAATAGTAAAATACAGCAGAGAGAACTGTGGTGACACGAGGAAGAATTAAGTAGGCTAAGTTGTCATGAAAATATTAAGACCTGATGTATCTTTAAAGAAAGTAATTTGTATATCCAGTGATATTATTTGAAAAACTACCCTAACGCAATAGCTTCAAACATTTTTTGGTGTACAGACCTCTGAACATTATTCAGAGATGATCTGGGTCCTAATTCGATAAATCTTATTGGCATAGCTTGTTTCCTTTGGTGGCATGTCTTGTAGACCTGAAAAGTAGTCCATGGGTCTTCAAATATCTTCAAGCTACAGGCTGACGACTGCTGTTCACCCTCTTGGTTGATATTGGGGGAAAAAAAAGTGTGTTTGGAAAACAAATTTGTAATTAGATTAAGGATAAGGTTCTCTGAGTGTTTCCCTTTAGTGATTGTTACTGTTATCTCTTGTCATGCTAGATGGAAGCAAGCCTGGACCTAATCCTAATGATCATGAAGGAGCTAACCTTCATGAGTGGGGAAATAGTTGTGAGGTCTATAGTCTAAACAACTAGAACAACAATTTCTCTCTAAAGAGAAGTGAAGCCGTGGAAGAGCAGTCACATTTTTGTGTGTTTGAGGTAATATGATAAACCACAATTGGTCTGATAAGCCCTTTGACACTCTCATGTGCCTTTTCACAACCTCCTACTGGTGCAGTGAGTGTTGGAAGTTCTGACTGAGCCTCTGTACACCTGAGGAAGGTGAATCTCTGCTCGTGCCTCACAGGAGGAAAAGAGTAAAAGTACTGTAGTGTGCTGTGAGGCACAAGTTATAGTTTAGGCAGGCAAAATTGTCATCCACTTGCAAAATCTTTCTATCTGTGCAAAAATCTTGATTCAGAGTAGAACAGTGCAAGATTATTCCCTTCTCCCTGTTCCCCTTCTACCTTCACAGCCAGCAGGCAAGATTTCACATGTTGTGTGTGTTTACAACTGCCTTTTCCTAAACATCAGATTAGAGTGATGGTCCATTGATTCTCAAAATGGTGAATCGCACTCAGTCATCTCAACTTCTTATCTTGAAAAATATTGCAGCCAGGAAATATTTGAGGATTCACACGTAGTTCCTCAGTACTAAGTGCATAGTGATGCACTTTGAATTATTAAAATGCATTTTGAAATTATCTCTGTGGAAGGTGAGAAGAAATGTGATATCTTCCTTTATGTCAGGAAGCAGTATGTTGGAGCATCTTTATGAGTATAGTTTTCAGAGTTGAACATGCCCTATTTCTTGTTTTGTTTTTTTTTTGTTCTTGAGCTCAAATGGACTCACTGTCTTCCTAGAGAAGTCGCAGCTGAGTTTCTCTTTCATGTTCAGCCAGGCAATCTTTTTCTGTGAGTTTTAAAAGATGGGCAGAACAAAGCTGATGCTCCAGATGCTGCTTCAGAGCCTTTTGTTTTACCTGCCTACCTATTTATTACCATCAACTTCATTGGGAAGAGAGGAAAAGAAAGAACCCTGTCTTTATACCAGATGTATCGGCTCTTAGCAAAGCAAAGGAAAAAGCAGAACTTAGAATGAAGCAAAATGTTCTGTAGCTCAGGAACACGTGGGCTGTCTTTTTCACTCAGAGTGTTTGAACTGTGCTCTAAAGGTTCTCTGCACCTCTATTTCTGTAATGGTATTAATTGGCAGATACTAATACTTTCCTGCCCACAGGAGGAATGTAAAGATTATTCAATATTTCTAAAAAGCTTTGAAGAACAAAGTTGCCCCTGCAGAGCTGTCTGTGATTTCATTAGGAAAGTGCAGCAGGGCTGAAAAGCTTACTGGTTTATTTTGCTGGCAGTTAGAATAATTTTTGCTGCTCACTGGAGAAGAAGTTGTTTTTCTTCACTATGTGATGGGCTGGATTATCCTGTGAGGCTTGAACTAAAGCACAAGGTCAGTGTGATGCTCAAGCTGTACTATACAGCAGTCCTGCTAGACAAACTGCATGCTCTCTGGAGAACCATTCCTGGCTCTCTGCATGACCCGTTCATTCCTGGCCTGTTCCATCAGCAAATTAGGACTGTCTAGATGTCTGTACTAGCCCATGCAATGGGAAGATGAAGTTAAGACTCTGGTCTTTTCTTCTTCCAGACCACTGGTCTATTCTGGGGAGAGACTTAAGCTGCAATTCATATCTAACCATTCCTGCAGAGTCATGCACAAACTCCATGTGTGGAAAACTTTATTAATATATACATATATTTTTTTTTTTAACATCAAGAGATAGTCCAGGTTATAATCAGAGCCAAAGTGATTTGCAAATGTCTTTCACCTATTTGTAATGGAGAAAATACCACCCAAGTGAAATAATGTCCCTAGAATTCCTGCTGTAGGCTGTGCTATACAAGCTTGTACTGACTCATTCTTTCTTTGGTTTATAAAACTCTTGTACAAACTTTGTAAAGTGTTTCACATCATCATTAAGACAAAGTTGGATCCATCAGGCAAACTAGCCATACTGGCTGGATTGATGCCTACTTGGAAATATTTATCATAGCTGCTCTGGGACACAGGAATGTTGCTACAGTTTTGCTTTTATATTTCAGGTAGTTGAAGTTTATTACTTGGATTGATGCAAATGAAGAGTGTGAAGTATCAGTGCAGAAGAATATAATACAGAAAAATATGCTACCACATAGAGGTGCAAACAGATGTTGGTTTATGGATATGGAAGGAGGCAGCACAGTTAACAAAAAGAGTACTTCAAGGATAATCCTGTAGGCAATTCTGAATGAGGGCAAAATTCTGATTAACATTTTGTGCTCATGGCTACAAATAGGCAGTAGTGAAGTGCGAATGTTAGAGGCACCACAGTAAACCTTTTTCAATGGCTATGGCTCAGTTTGTCCAAGAGGCTTCGGTGAAGAATGAAGCCATAGACCTGCTCAAGAGGTGAATATCACTGTGCATCGTCAGTGGCTCAGTTTGTCCAAGAGGCTTCGGTGAAGAATGAAGCCACAGACCTGCTTGAGAGGTGAATATTATTGTGCATGTAGCAAAAGGTGCATACCAGTTGTGCCTATACAGACAATCTTGCATTCCTGAGTTACACTTGTCTGCCACCACTCAGGACTACTGTACCTGATGATAAAGGACTTAAGGTGACAACAGTGATTTTTCCATCTCTTTTGAGCTTTGAATATCATGAATTCTAGGTGCATGTTTTTTTCATGTTTCTGCATTCAATTACAGTATACATACTAATTTAGAAACTCAGCGTTCAAGAGACCCCAGCTTTTAACACAGCTTTCTGCAGAACTGCAGTGTTGCAATAAAACAATGGTGCAGCATTTATTCTACATGTCAATATTTTTACTCAGCAAAGTATCAGAGCCTCCTTGCTAAGAGTAATGTCGTATTTTGGAGTTTGAGTAATGTTACCACATAAAAACATGCATTAACAATCAGTTAGCTTACAAGTGTGGAATAAAGCAGAGATCCATTAGTATATTAACTCACTGGCAGTAACAGCAAATAATTATTCATTATTGCAATCTCCTTTTGACATTTCTGCTTCTGAAATTTTTAGTGGAAGTACACAATGTTCTCAGACATGTTAGAAATCTATTGATGGATGTTTAGTTGGCATCAAGCTCCTAGAGCAAGCTGCTATTCTGGATTGTTGCCTAGTTAATCAGTGATTAATGAAAGCTACCATTTTGCATATGAATTTGGAAGCCTGTGTTCTTGGCATTGTTGAAGTATGTAAATATCTACCTCAGATAAAACATGACAGACAACGCCTAAAATACAAGTGCTTTGTTCTGCTACCTGTCAGATCAAGAAAAAGTTCTGGATTCTTAAAGCTATGAATTTAATTGTGACAGGAGATGAACTGGCAAATAGTCTGTACTCAGTTCTTTTTGTGACATCCTCTCGAGTCATTTTGCATAATGAAAGGCATAAACAACAGATGATATATGTTGATGTCATTGTTGAAAAATGTAGTGCATTTGTAAATAGAGACCTGCAGACTCTTTAAAGTAAATATTTTTTAAAAAGCAAATACACCATTTTTTAAAAGCAAATGACCTCATCAAGTGCCCTACCACAAGTATGGCTGAGTACCTGAAACTTCAGAAGAAAGTATTCGTTTAAAAAAAAAAAAAATCCAATTACTTTTACTGGGTGAGATCCTGGGAGGTGATAAATGCTGGCAAGATCCTCTGCAATTAATGGGAATTGTGGGTACTTAACACTTCGGAGAATTTGACCCATAGTCTGTATGAACTGCCTCTTTTGACTATTGGTAATTAAATGGTTATTCTTGCAATGGAACTGCAAGCTGCGCTAATCATAGTGCTGCAAACATTACTGTGCAATTAATTCTTTTTTAGGGCTTTCAAAAGTAGCTCTTGAAGCTGACAGCTGCAGCCTGCAATGTATCAAGTGCTTTATATAGCAACTTTAATGAAAACTCAGATGAGTATAAGGTCAGTCTCTTCACAGTATGTTCTAATTAAATTTCCACTTTCCTTTAAAAAGCAGATCACATCTGGCCCAAAGACAGAAGCCCATTGTGCCAGACGTGTAATGGAATAGGTGTTGTTTTGTACTTCTCATCTCCGAAAGATAATGACATGGAAAATTCATTCTCTTCTACTGTTTAGTAATCTTCCATCTGCTATTGTAGTTGTTTGTGCAACTGGAAACAAAAGCTAATCACAAACCTCTGCTTTAAAAGAGTTTTTTTTATGAGCTCCAATGTCAACATTAGCTTATGCAGATGAGGTTGTTGAAGCAGAAATGTTGCAAAGCAGCGTGGAACATGGCTCAATGGTATATGCAAAACTGGATTACTAATATTGCAGCATCCATGTAAACTAGTTGCTAGAAATTTCCGGGATATTTTCATAGCTCCTTGTCCACTTTATTATGTTCTAGGTGAGTCTTCTAGTTCCTTGGAAAGCTGGCTTTACACTTGAAGCACAATGTCAAAATATTCTTCTCTTGGAATTCAATCTGAACTCCAGAAAGAATTTGTCCCAGTGGATTTCTAATATTCCCTTCACGATTTAAAAATGAGATATTTCTACAGTCTGCTGTGAAGTACTGGATAATCTCTGCCTGTTCTGTGCATACCCCAAAACACACTTTCCTATTGTAGTGAAGGTAAATTAATTCATATGCCTTCTACTAGTTCTTGCATGAGGATATAATCTTTCTCGCCTTAAAGGTGGACAGTGACATACACGAATCTCATTGTGATTTTGAAGAAATTTCTAGCTATGTTCTCGCATATCTGACAGTAGCAAGTATAAAATCCCAGACTGTCTGACAATGAGGAAAAATATCTAAAAAAGAAGCAGGGTATCTCAGCCCAGATAAACTCCAGACTGTGACTCAAAACATAGAGAAGTCACGTGTCTGAGATGAGCAGCGTGGAGACACGTCTGGTATAGCATGTGTGCATGTGTTCTAACCCACATAAGAACAAAAACTGCTTTTCTAATTTTGGAGGGGGTCGGGTGGAAGCATGGAGATGATAGCTGGAGGTGACATCGCAGTTCTGCTGGTGAATCCTGGCATATCAGTGCCAAAGCCAAGCGTGTACCAGACTTTCCACTCAGTAACATACGCATGGCCAGACATCAGCCTGTGGGGGTGGAGGGAATGAATCTGTGTGAAGTCTTGCTTCCTTTGATAGTTATTTCTCTCTTGAGCTGTTTGTCAGAAAGGCAATTCCAAATGAACTTTCAAGAACTCTCTCTAAATAAGCAGTGTTACCATAGCCCTACAACAGGCACACCATGACTGGGCGAGCATTTTCTCTTAAGAGACGCAGAACACAGGAAAACTCTACAAGAGCAGGCTGAAGTGCTGAGCTCGTTTGACTGGTAAGCACAGTGAGAGAAGCAGTCGCAAACTGTTCTCCAAGAAAAGAACAATTAATGCTTCCAGAGACCAATGTGGGTATACTCTTTGCTTATCTATCTTGACCTATGGACCTTGAGGTTTTGTATTCTAAGCAGTTGGTAAGTATTGTCTTTCCTAAAAAAGCTGTCCTATGTCACTGCAATATGTTTCCTATTGCACCTGAATCATGAGAGGTCTAGTTCCTCTAAGTGAAAGAAGCCAAAGTGAGAAATAGGGTATATGCCAGGAATCCAGTCATAGTGTAACTGAGCAAAAAGTGTTCTCTTTTGCAAAAAATAAAAGGAGTGATGATACATAGCTTTAAGCTCTGGTGGGTAGATTGCTGTATGGCTCTTTGAGGCCAGCCAATTGTAGAAGTTGTAACAGCAAAATACTAGTTTAATGAATTAGTTTTGTGAACAATTGATGCTCTGGAAGGCAGTGATTTTCTTTCCTATTACTTTGTGTAAACATACTATGATTCAGCAAGCCTAATTGAACTATGTGAATAGTTCCATTGAAAGTAATAAGATTAATCATGCTGGAAGCCAAGCACGTTCTTAAATATCTTCCTAAGCAGTGACTCCAGAACCTAGTACAACATTGGCTCAGGCTTCCTTGGGGCCCTTTTGTTTTGCCACAGTACCTCCAATAGAAAAAAATATGCATAGTAAATTACTATTGCTGATAGATCTTGTTGTTTCCCATGAATGTCATCCATAAGTTCTCGAGCTACCAAAACTTTGTTTGCCTTTCAGATTTTATTCCTCAGCACAGCCATCTCCTCCATTATTTTCTCCATATTTTTAAGTTAGTTCTAAGCTTATAGTGAGTTTTGTAGATAGGTCATTATTTATAGGTAACAGCAGAAAGCAGTGTAAAATATATCCTCTGTATTCTGATATGCACATATAAGTAAAATGAATATGTTTCTATCTGTTAGTTGGGAAGTTAAGTAAACCTTTTACTCATCCTAAGTTTTATTTTCCATATGTTTTTGTAGAATGTATGTGAATTTAACTTAAGGTGTCAGTGTGGATAGTTTGTATCCTTTGGTAGAGGGATCTTCTGAACTTCCCCATCTTTTTTTCATCTGTTAGCTATGTGCATGATTGAGGAGATTGTTTGCTCCGCAAAGAACAGCCTCTTTAGAGAAACACCACAGAATCTCTCGTGTTGATGTGAAACACATGCTTTGCAGATGCAAGTAAGAGAGAAAGTCTGTTTAGTCATCAGGCTTAGTGGGAGCTGGATACTTTCTACGGTAGCCATTCCCCTTCAAGTCTTGTTTTTTTTGTGTGTGTGTGTGTGTGTTTGTCTATGAGCATATGCAGTGCATTTTTATTCTAGCTTCGTGTTACCTGCCTTGATCTGTTTCCTGATCTCACATTTATGTTCATTTCATTTGTACCGTACTGACCATTTCATCAAGAGAACATTGTATATGCATGTATAGACTTCAGAGTTTCAGACTGTTATGAAAAATTCTAAACACTGAACTCCCTGGGGAGTGTCCTCTTCCTTGTATGAACACCATAACAACAATTGTATTCAAGAATACTGTACATCCGTCATACTTTAGGCAGATATAGTACAGCTTTCAGTCCTCGCATATCTGCTAGATTTTCAAAAGAAAACATATACCTACTAAAATGAGAGTCTCAGGGCTTAAAGAACCAATGAGAGGGGCATCAGCTTCATTCTGTCTTTGAGACCAATGAGCTTTGAGTAGTTCTCGGCAATGTTTCTGACCTGGTGGATTGCAAGTCCCAAACTAGGGGGTAAGGAAAGGGCATAAGGTACTGAAAAATGACAACTCATTAAAAGGAAAAGATGTCCCTCGTTATCTGGCAACTTTTATACCTAGGTATTTTCTATCACAGAAAGTAACAGATTATTAAAAAAATTGACTTGTAAACTGGTAATAGTCCTGAAAACTATGCAAACCTGTGTCTAAGCTGTACAATGTATACACTTTTTAGATTAATTATGGTTTTAAGTGAAAGGAAAGCCAGCAGCCAGCTTGAAATTTGCATTTTTGGCAGCTTCATACAAGAGTTATGGACTGTGGTCTGGGCTGAGCTCTCCAGAGGAGACAGACTGAAGACAGGGTCACAGTTTGTGACTCATTTAATTTCATGACATTCTTTTAGCCACGTGAAAAATTGTCTGATGTTCGTTGTGCTTCAGTGTTCTTTAATATCACAGTGGGAAACATACCTAAGGAACCTTCTGCCTGTATTAAGTGTAATATCTAACTGGCACACAAGCAATGGTTGAACAATTAATTTTGAATGAGAAGTAGTTATGGTATAGGAGAGAAAGAATATAATTTTCAGCAAAGATTTTAATGTCATCCTGAGAATATTAAGTAGAAGTTTTGTTTTATTTGGCACTTTCAGAGGTCTCCCAGTGAAAGACTAATGTTCACAATTCAACAAGGCTGTTGATCATCAATGAGAAGAGCCAGCAGAATATTTAAAGCTTTGGAAGAAAATGTATTAAAGAGGAAGAGTTCCAGGAGCTCCATCTACTTCATCTATCCAATTAAAGGTAAAAGGGTGTTTGTAGTCATCATTATAAAAGAAATATAATTTATATAGTCTCATAATGTATGAGAAATATTTTCCTATGGAGGGCTTCCTGAAGTCTATCAGACAAAAATAAAGTTGTGATGTTTGAAACTGAAAAATTGAGAATAAGAGGATTAAATATTTTTACTAATTGGACCCACATTTACCAAGGATTGCCATGGATTATGCTTCCCTGGAAACACCTTACATCAAAAATAGATATTGCTTCATAAAGTATGAATTGCTGGAATGAGTTTTGCCTTTGACTCAACTCGGTACTCCTGCTTTTTCATTTTTTTGTTATTCGTGACAGGTAAGTAAGTGTTACAGGTTGGTTACAGTGTTTTTGGCCATTAATACATGCTTGTTTCCTATAGGACCTACTAGGATTTTAAAAGTCTACCTATAGAAACAAATAGCTAAAACATTCCCTTTTCCTGCTTAGGAACCAAAGCACAATTGCACGCAGTTATCTATATTCACCGAAGGTTATGCTAGATGTTTGACAATTTTAATTTAAAGTGGATTAAACTTTTGCATATTGTTTACAAATTAGGTTCTATAAAACATCCTGACTACATGAAAATGACAGTGATTGATGTGAAGTAACATACACACAATTAATGCTGACTGAATTGCTAATTACAGGATTGACATCTCATTTGCAATGAGATGCTGCAGGTCTTTTGCAAAAAGAATTGGCAGTGTTGTCATGTAATTTCTCCATTTCCCTCAACTTGTAGTTTGATGCCCTGTAGTTAAAGCTTGACTAAAGATTCAGTCTCACTGTGTAAAAACCTCTTGCAGTGTAACAAAAGCCTTAGGATAAAAAGGAAGATAGTCATCACTCTGCAAAAATTAAATCTCTCGTGACACTTTCTCCTATCAAAGGAGATAAATTGTGCCACGCTATTGTTTATTGTTACTTGTTTTACTAGTTACGACAGCATTCTTACCCTTTCTGCTTTCTTTCTCTGGCCTGCAGGAAAAGTAAATAGTGCTATCACAGAGGTAAGTTACACAGGAAATGCAGGAATCTGGCTTGAAATAAAAGTGCATTTTCAATGGTACATTTTATTAAATGAACCTTTGTATCTGGAAAAGCTACAATACTAAATTTCAGAACCTATGTTGTGGAGTGTCCCTTAAAACAGCAGTTACATATAACAAATGCTTGAGTTGGCAAACACTGACTGACCAGATGTGATCTCACAGTTTTAGAGCATCTGAGCATCTGCTGGTCAAGGTAATCCAGTTGTCTTGCATGGCCACATGTATACAAAGATCAGTTTGGATATTAAATGACCAGAGAAGGATTTTTTGTTGCAAACTGAGTAAGTTTTGAAAGGATTTAAAAAATAAATGCTGTGGTCTGGCATGTGCTGCTTTGGTGTAGGTAGAGGCAATTGTAAGGAAGCAGCACTAACACTGAGAATGGAACCAGAAGCTATGGGTGAAAAAAAGTGACTGCATGGAGTGTTCCCAGCACTGCTGAGCTGCCACTGTTTGTCAACTGACTTCATGAATAAGGCAGCCAATGGGTACATACAGGGGGATGTATTCCCAGCAGTTGGAGCAGGTTTTGCCTAAGGCTTTTTCAGGAACAGAGACTTCATTTGTGAAAGGAAAGTGTCTCTTGGCTTAGGTCATTTCAGAGGGAGGTACATCCACGCTTTTTGATATGATTCCACCCTTCATCTGTTAGTGTAATTAATTTACGAGAGTGATGCATTATCTCTGTTCTCTGTGGTCTATAGAGAGGACCAAAAAGGGCTCAGTCAAGCCAAGCAGAGTCCAGAAGTGTATAGGAGTCTGACATGTGAAGAGGCTTGGTAGAAGCACAGAGGAGGCTGAACTGTGCATGGATATCCTAAGGCAGAAACATTTCTTTTACCTCCAGGAATAACCCAGTGTGCAGAGGAGACCTCTGCATACCCCAAGCATTCTGCACTCATGCCCTGCCTGCAAGGAAGAAGATTCAAGCATGGCTTTTAATCACAAGACCTACAAAATGAAAATAGTAAACTTTTTTTTTTTTTTTTTTTTTTTTTTGCAAAGGGTAGGAAGAAGAAGCTGCGTGATACTTTGCATGCCTTATCTGAGACGTTTGGTTTCAATGAGAGCTGTAAATGTGCACCACCAAACAGAATACAGATACGTTTTCTCTCAGCATTTTTCTTGCTTGTAGCATTGCAAACACATCTTGTAGAAGGATACTGTAGCTTGGGCTGCATCTTCAACTTGGATGCTTCAGTTAAATGGCTGAAATTAGGTGGGATGAATGGGTAGCATCACTAGTAGATTAAAAAACAAAACCAAAACCAAATAACTCTGAAGGATCCTCAGTGAGATTTTTATAATTGAGGGAATAGAGTGAGTAGATGTTCAAGTTACTCCATGCCTTACTGAGTGGGAGCAGTGGGGGGCAGAAATTTTGCCATGTAGGAAATGATTCAAACAGTGGGTGATGTGATAACAGCTTATCACTTGATTGCCCTATTTGGTTAAAAAATTGATCCCACATGGAACCATGTATAAAACCATGTTTTATACAGGAAAGATCTGTGATGTCAGCCTCCCATGTCACATAGCCTTCTATCTTTCAGGTTCACTGGTGGCTTTTCTGTTCAGAAGATTTATCATTATTGTCTCTGACAGAGTCTTAGTAACTCCAAAGTCTTTTGAGACAGAAAAGTAACTCAAAGTATTTTTAACAGCACAAACTTTGAAATAAGAACGGTGTCTAACAATTGTTATCCTTTACTGGTCCTCCTAATAAGATATGATATGACAGGAATACGAAGTACCTTCAACTTAGCAAATGGACCTTTAATTCCTTCTTCAAAAGTATCTGGTTTATTCATTCTGGCAGCTAAAATGTGAAAATAGTTGGTAGTTCATATACCCATATTATTAAATAAGCCAGAGTCTGCCAGAGGAAGAATGGGCCCTGTATACATCAATTCTTTTAATATCTTTATTAATAGCATAAGAAATGGAAATACTATGGTGTTCAGTGAATTTTCTACATTAAAAGGTACTTACATAACTGACACAGTTGAAGGATTTACTAATGGCAGTAGAAGAAATAAAAGACACAGACACCCAGAAATGTTTTTGAATAATTTTGTGCTTATTCATCTTTGTGTCCAGTCTTTCCCCAAATGTAGTCCAGTGTTTTACAGCCAAGCCTTTTGCTTCGCTTTGAGATTGGAGGCAGGAGGGTATAAAGTACTTAACGTTTGCTGTCTAAAGTCATGGATGTTTTTAATGTGATAGACTGACATGTTCTAGCTAAAGTAGTGCATAAAGGCTCTGCTTTCCATATATTACTCTTGCTGAACGTACAAAAGCCATCCAGGCCTGTCAGGGAATCACTACTTTTTGTGTTCATACTTTCACAGCAGCAACATGTCATTCTTTTAATCCCTGTAAGGGGATAAATATTTTATGGCAGATTAGCTAACATGACGTGCCTAATAAGCTACCAGAAAACTAGGTCTGTGGTTGGCAATATTTATGCTAAGCATGGTATGGGTTTATGATAATGAAAGCACCCAATGGGGGTTTGCCCACTGCAAGGAAAGTTACTGTAAGGCTAGCAGTGATGGATGAAGGTGGAAGAGGTGATGTTTTAAGAAGCTGAACTGATTGATTGACTTGAAAACAAACATCTTTCCATTCCATGGAAGTGAAATGTTTTTCTGCAGGTGCCAGCAAACATAGTTTGATAAATTTTTTCTGGTAGAAGCCATTTATTTAGGTGATACAAGGAACATGAGAATAACAGTAGTAATAATAAGAAAAAAAAACTTTACATGGAATAAATAGGTGATTTGCAAATAGCAGATGTGCGAGTGATTGTTCTTTATGTAGTCTTTTCCAAAATATTTGTATGCATTATATGTATGCATTATATTATTAATATAGGCATTTTACATTGGTTTAATGGGCCTAATTTTCCTAAGAGTTGTGTGAAAACACCAACAATTTAAACTGAAATTAATGAGAGCTGAATATGATTTAAGTAAACTGGATGGAGCTGAATGTGGCTTTCTGTTTAGAAGATGAGGTAAAACTGTGAAACAAAGAACTAAAAGTTTCCTCTGTTCCAGGGTAAGAAACTGTCTTCTGCTTCATAGCTGATGTTTGAGGTGAGTGGAGGAGACGAGTAGTTTTTAGCTGAAGCTGTGTTAGTATGTGAATGTATGTCTGTGTGGAGGTACAGACACAAACCCCGCCTTTTTATTTGGTCTACCTTCATAATAAAGCAATGCCACTGATGTCAGTTTGAGTAGTGGTAATGAATGAGCTCATCTGGAAACTATGCTGATAACTTGGCAATCTTTTTGTACACTAATACTTGCAAATATGTGGTATAGTAAAAATATGAATTTATATACACCATTTTTATGTATTGATGAATAAAGATGGTATCCCAACAATATGTAAACTGAAGTCTTAATTAGTAATTCAACTCCATCTTTAATTCTGACTCACTTGTTTGAGGAAGCAGGCATCCCAAGTCATCCAGTTTAACTGGGTGATATTCTTTTATTAGATGGTTTAGATCTTTCAGTGCTACCCTGTCTCTAAGTTGCCTCACAATCATTTATTTATCTTGTGAAGTTAGAAGATCTCATTTGTAATTGTCTGTGTACCTAATTACTGGCAATATATAGTGCTGGAGGCAGAGCCATAAAAGGGAATGAAACCAGTTTGTGCACACATTTCACAGAATACATCGTACATATACTCGCAGATAAACAGCATATGCACAGCAGGTATAATGTATGGGGGGAACCTGGATGTGATATAATAGCTTTGTTTGGCGTTGTGTTGAATCATAAAACTGCTTTAAATACACACCGTTCTTTAATTTACGTATTAAAAATAATTGCTAGTGAGGATCACACTCCATTGCTCTTTCAAGCATAAGGCCTAATTGTGAAGAAAGACTATGGGCCTAGGTCATTAACTGGTAAATCATACCTATTCACATCCAATAAGGAATCAACATATTTTATGGAAATAAAAACAAAAATTAACATATTAAATTTAAAATGATTAAATTATTAAAATTTTTATAATTAAAAATCAGTGTTAAATTAACAATATTGAGATATCATTATAAAATTACAGAATTATTACAATTATTTTATATTTTTTATATTGATGTAATGGTCACATACAACATTAAAAAAAAAAAAAGGATATTCCTGATTAGACTCTGGAAAAAGGACATTTCTAATAGCAGGCTTTCTTGGGCTGCATACTTTCTGCTAGAGAATGGATAGGAGTTTCCAAAGCTTAAAAGTTACGGGACAAGCAAATGTTAGGATGACAGAGGGCTGCTGTCTACCATCACCAGTACATTCTTCTCTAGGAAGGGGATTAGGGGCCAGTATATAAGAATGATGGGGAAACTGCTTCTATGATATGGGGTAAAATAAAGCAGTAGGTTCGAGCTCCAAACTTTAGTGAATAAAATAAATTTCCTTCATAAACCAGAGATGGAGTGTTAAGATGTATATGCCAATGAAAAATGAACACTTGGGTGAACAGATTTATTCCTGAAAAGAATTTCATTATACATACTGTGTAGTAGAAGAGAAATGAGAGACAGCACACTTCATCAAGCGGTATTAAAATATGTATTCATCTAGCTGAGAGTTTGAGGTGTGTTCTTTTAATAGTTCTTTTAGTATTTTATCATTTTACCATTGGCTAGTTTCATTTGCCTAACAGGTTTATTCTTTATCTGGTTCTCTTTTACAGGTTTTCACTGTATAGCTTTGATCTGGAATAACAGGGATAAAGGAAAGTTTTTAGCGGTTTTTACACTGTAAATGGTATTTCTTTACAGATATTGCATTCATGGATATATTAAGATACATTTTTATTAGGTCTATTCACATAACAGAATTGGAAGTGCAAGTACTCAAACTCTATAAATTTTGTAGATACAAGAACCAACTTTTCTTTCAGTTTTCTGAGAATGACTGTTTTGGATAAGAAAGGTAAATGAGCCAGTGCGGCTTACAGGAAAATGCACTTAGCTACATGTTATGAGCAGCTATGTATATCCATACCTATAGTACTTCAGGTGTATGTTTGATTCCCATTGCCCGCAGTGAGCCAGAAGTGGATCCTTGAGTGTTTTGCTGAACTGGGCCCAGGTTCATTGAAGTATTTTTGCTCTGAGTTTCTGTGTAGGTTGTAATTTAGTGTTGATATCAAAAGGAATAGGAGGCTAAGTATTTTGTTGAATCTGAACTATAATGCATTTTATTATGAAAGCATTTCATGGACCTTTTCTTAGTGAAGATGAAGGGAACACAAGGTATTCTCTGAAATGAAATGAGGACTTAAAGAACCAAGTACCATTTCTTGTTTATAAACAGAAGACTGAGACCATTTCAAAGTTGAAAAAATAATTCTCAGGGTAAAAAACAAGTATTTCTGTTTTCTCTTTCCTGAAGTGCTAGTTCAGATATAGAGCAAAATTGCTGTGGGAGCAGAAAGAAACACTGACTGCACATGAAAGCAAATACCTTTGCAACCCTGTAAATGTTTTTTTTGAGAAATGGAGAAACAGCATACTTTCTCTAACAATTCTCAGTTTGATGCTTAACCAGGCCATTTAACATTCTTTTTTAAAAGAGCCATGATTAAAATAATAACTAGAAAGGACTGAGAAGTAGAATCTTTCCTACGGGAAATGCTATTTCAACATTATTTTCAACCTGAACTATGGAAAAAGTTGAAGTATCAAAACTTTTTGCTGAATAAAAGGTGCAGAAAAATCTCAAATTCCAAGTACTGAAATAAAAAGACTCCGAATTGAAGTATCTTAATCTCTAAATTGCTGTCTGCATATGGCTGAGCAGGAACTTTTGTTTTGGGCATTAAGTCTGACTGCTGAAGACCTGCTTCAAGTATTTAACCTTGCCTGGCTCATGCCGACTGAGGCACATTGGGCAGCCAGCGTGCCCACGGCAGGTCTGGCAGGCATGAGAGGCTACCTGGGACACAGTGCTGAGGTGCAGGGGGCAGGCTCAGCATGAGTTTGTCATTAGCTGGCTCCGCTGCACTTGAAGGAGAGTATACATGCAAGCGCGCAGGGTGAGCAGGCAGTGGTGAAATAGTTCTTGAGGTCAGGACACGTTTTTGCTAATTCATAACCCACAGGCTGCTGAAATTCCGCCAGCAGCCAGGAGAGAACAGCTCAGAATCCAAATATCCTCGCAGTGTATGCACATAAAACTGTAGTTCCTCAACAAGACTGAAACTGTAGAACCAACAAACAGAAACTTTGCTTAACAGTGACATTTTTCCAATGGAGTTACAACAAATTTAATTGTCTTGGTGAATAAGACTTCCCTGTTGTTATTTGGAATAAAAACATGTAGTTCATGAGGTGATTACTAACATCAAGCAAAACCAGAGATAACTGTTTAAAATCTTAGCACAGATCACTGGTAGTATAACTGACTTTATAAAAAATATTTTAGAAACAGTCACTGTTAGAATATAAAAGTTACCTAGGAACATTTTATTTTCTGTCATGGTCTGTTGGTGTTTAGACAAGGGGATCGGGCTTTAAGCTGTAGCCGGATGTGGGATGCACAGAGCATCAACGCCTCCAGCAAAGGAGCTACTGCCAGTGTGGGTCTTTGCTGCTTTTGGGAGGAGACATGGGCCTGGAGCACTGGGCTGCCATCACCCACCTGCCTGCCGGGCTCTCTGAAGGTAGCACACAGCCTGCCTCACGGGGGTGTGCAGAAAATAAATACGGAGTGCTGCGAGCTCTTCGGCTACGGGGCTCGTTCATGTTATGTAAGAGATTTACATGCACAGAGCAACGAAACGGCTCTGTGCTTTTACATCCGCAGGGCTGATCACCCCCTGTGCTACAGAGAGCGGCAGCCGGCGATCGACCGGCCTGACTTGCTGGCGGTGAAGGCCGGCGCCGCTCCCAGCCCCGCGCTGCCCCTCAGGCGGGGCGCGAGGCGTTGCCGTGACGCCGCCCTGCCGCCGGGCAGCTCTTCTGGAAGGTTCCGGCGGCGGCGGCCGTTGGGCGGTGCCCGGCGGGCGTTCCCCTCAGGCGCCGGCAGCCCGTCCTGTGCGGCAGCTCGGGGCGGGAGGGGAAGGCTGGCAGCAAGCCGGGCAACTGGGATCCAGCCTGACTCCTTTTTTATCCGTGCTGCCTAAGCCGGTATGTAACGGAGGATTTTATATTAAGAGTGCTTGGAAACTCACCATAGGAACAATCAGTTTGGAAAAAACGTAGTTTTGAACGTGTATTAAAGAGGGATAGAGGTGGCGAAGTGAGGTAGCTTTCAGCATGCTATGAGATGCAGTGAGTCTTTGTAATTACTGTGTGCACTCTGGGTTTGCAAGATTTCCTGTTAATGAATTTTTGCTGAGAAAAAAAATGCAGTGTGTCATCTATTTTATGCTGCTTCCTCCCTGCCCCAGTTATTGGAAGCTGGAAGTAGGTTGTGGTTCAAATTTTGTTGCAAACTGCCATATTCCTAAGCGCTTCTTCGCTGTAGCTGGGAAGCATGACTGTAAGACCTCCAGAGGCGATGGCCACGTTCCCTCACTGAGCCCTCAGGGCCCGCAGTCTGTGCTGCTGTCTGCACTCAGGCTTGCTTAGAAAAGTTGTGCTCTACACCCTCCTCCCCCTTGTATTTTTCTTGGAAAAGGCAAGTTCCTGTGGTAAACACAACCTTTTATTTAGACCTCTTCATAGCCAAGACTATTAGTTTGTGTTCGTCTGTTGCGGCATACAGTCTGACTACAGTTGTGGTAACTAGGTTATGTGTTATTTTAATTAATGCCATTGGAATTACATGCATGAAATACAGCAGTGCTGCTTGGTTATATCTCTGGAGCTATTTGACATCTTTGGAGTGACATGGTGGAGCTCAGGATGTCCATTGTAATCTACTGCCATGCTGGGATTCAAGTTCAAGATGTGAGCAAACTGCACAGTCTGGAGTTGAGCAGCCTGTGAAGAGGAGGGGGGGTGGTGAGAAGCTGGGCTGTCTGTAGAGGTGTGTCTGTGATAGCGAGAGAGGGACGTTTTTCACAAAGACCTAGAGCAGTAACTAATTTTCCTGTAACTGTTATAATATTGTCCCCCGTAAAGTTACTGAAAATACAATTTTTGTTCTGGAATAAGTATTTAACCTCAAATTTGAGATGTGTTTTGAATGTGTTTTTATTCATGGGAGCTCTTTCTGTTTTATCTGCCTCGTTAAAGCAGAATAAACATAATAGCATCATATTTTGCTGTAGCTGTGCAGGGAAACAGTCTCCCTGTGGACAAAGGTCTTTCTCTGTAACAGTGGTAATTCCTTCTGAGGCCTGCTCCCCCAAAGGTGATGAAAAGCTGTGGGAACAGCTGTGTACACTGCTTTTTGGTTGGGTTGTGATTTGTTGCTAAGCAGGAATTTTATCGACATTGGGAAAGAGGTTGATGAAAATAGGGGATGATGGGCTGCACTTTTCTCTCCCCGTTTACAGAGAAATATGTACATTTTGTAGCATTTCGTGTCATACTGCTTGTTTCTCTAGTCCATTTGTTTTTCTAGGAGTGCAAAGTGTTCAAATGTTACCACATAGTTGGTTAACAAGTTACTTCCTGTGGTTCTGCTGAGTAAAGGAAACTGTAAGATTTATAGGTACAGCATTCAGCAATTCGCTGCTTAGTGTAATGGAAACAAACCTAGAGTTAAGTATATTTCTGTATTACTTTCCTTCCTCCAGCTTTCAAACTGAGGATGGGTTAGGTTAGTTCTGACCTTCTATTTTGTCAGTATATCAGAAGGGCAGAGGTGACCTCTCACAGAGAGGTTAATGCCGTAGTTCTGGAGGCATAACGCCTTAACACTGGGGGCTGTGGGGTGGGCAGTGTGGCTTTGGGAACAAGGCAGGAGAACGTTGTAGTAAGACATTCTGACTGTGAATTGGGCTGCTGATTTTGCTCTGGCTTTAGCTTGCAAAAGTTTTTAAGTTGTAGCCCAAAGTGATGCACAGTGATGGGCATTTCAGGCAAAGGCACAAGTGAAGGTGCAGCCCCCCTTGAACTCAGCAGGAATTTTGCCATGGATTTCATAGACAGCCCTCGGAACTACCATGAGCCTTGCTTTGCTGTGTCAGAATTAGTTCTTTTTCAGTGATGACACCCCTTTGGAGGAAGATGACTAAGTTACTATGGGGACTTTTAATAAAAGGCAATAGATGCTTTATGCAGATTTATTTTTCAGTGTTTTCGGTTGATCTTTCTTCAGTGGGCATCAAATGCAAAGTTTTGATGCAGTCACAATATAGCAATTCCTACACAAAGTCACTGTACTTTTTTATCTGATTCTTAAGTTACCTTTAAGGTTTGTTGTTGCCAAAAGACTTCTTTTTGCTGAATAGAAAGCTTGATTTAATTGTGTGTTCATACCTGGCCCCTGCTGTCAGCGTAAATGTGTGTGTGCAGATCATGTATCTGTCTCTGTATGAACTTGAATATGACTATATTGAAGCAATTAGTTTAGTCACAAAGATTCATGCACTTTTCTCCTTCTTATGGTGCTGTAAAATTTGTTCCAAGATGTTTGGTCTCTTCCCTTAAGAAGCACTGAGCTGCAGAAATGTGCAAATGGATCTCTGCAGTGTTTACATGTTTTGCTAGTACAGTGCACGCAAAGAACATGCATTGGTTTTTGTCACGGACTAATTGGTTGATTGTTCGCCTCTTTCGTCGAAGGAGGCAGAGGTTCATTATGATGTGTTCATGCATCCAGAACTACAGTTACTTTTGAGAAGAAATTTGCTCTAATTAGGACCTTTGGCTTCCAAAATATGCAGCAAGTTATTAGCATGTAAGCCAGATGTCAAGAGTAAAGTGGAGTATGGATTTCTAGTGTTTTTATATTCTCTGGGAACTACTTATGTGCTTGGCTTCACCTCATGATTAGTGTGAGGTTTCCTACCACACAATGAAACTTTGTACCGCAGAATAGCAGCATGTCTATGAATAACTAGGTGAGGTACTGTACTTCTGTACTTTCACACCTTTGCTTAGCTTATGATAACTTTTTAGGTGACTGTACGCTTACTGAATCATGCCATCGGTACCATACTGAATCTAAACCATTCAGTTATTGTTATTTCTCTTTCATTCTAGTTCTTATTTTCTGCTGTGTGGTAGTGAGCACATTTAAGGAAATTAAAATTTATTTTGGTAGCTGGGAGCTGAAATTTTCTGTCTTAAAAGACTGTTCTGTAATTCCGCAAGGCAACAAGCCATTCTAGTTCTGGCTAATCTCTTTAGTCATGTGTTCTTTTTCTATATTGGTATGCAGCACTTTGTGCAGATCCTGCTCAAACATTGTTTTCTTCATGTAATTGATTTCATCAAAAATGTTTGTGATGGACACTGACTGTACATTTTTCAGAGCAAATAACTAGTAAAAAATCCTATGAAAAGCTATTTGTTAAAAAAACCAAGCAACCAACCAACCAGACTTAACCTTGAGTGCTTAGCAGACTAAGAAAGTGTAAGGAAGTGTGGCATTCACTGTTATAAATTTGAGACTGATACCTACTTGAATTTGTCTTAGCTTCAGTTGTTGATTACTGTATTTCTCTTTATTGGATTTTTATTAAGTTAGTTAGGCCAAAACAAGTCCTTCTGTCTCTTTCTGTATTGGTCCCCAGAATCTGGAATTCTATAGGATTCTGGGACTAATGGTCCCTATGTTTGTATGTGGCTATTTAAACCCTATGAGAATAGTTGTTGCAATAGTTTGAAACTTCTCCAGGGTCTGGGAGAAAAGGGAGCTGAATTTTTCCTGGTGCAAGTGAAGTATTACAAGGTTGTGAAACTACATTAATGAAAATTAGGTAAAATTGTATTTCCCTCAATAAGAAAGGCGTAGCTCTATCTGCTGTACATCAGAAGCTCTAGGTTGTCAACTACGGCAGATTTCTCTGCATGGGGCCACAGGTTTTGGACCTATGGCTTCAGTTACCCCTCAGACTGAATTTAGAGCTTGATTTTCGCTGACATATCTTCATAGTATATCATGGGTGACAAGAGAGTGCTTCTGTTGCCTTTTGCAGCTTGTTCCAATAATTAAATGCTCTCACTAGTACAAATTTGAGCCTGATTTCTCATTTGTTGCATCCTTTTTTATAAGGGAGGGTCCCTTAGCATCTTGCTGCTTCTTGCATAGTTATTCTAGGATTAGAATATAAAACCTTCAGTATTACAAATTAAGGTCATATCTCTAGACCACCAAACTTGCTATGGTTGTCTGAATAAACAGAAAGAGGCAGTTTTTGAGTTCAGACTTCCCAGTCACAGAATCATAGAAACACAAGGTTGGAAAGGACGTACAAGATCATCTAGTTCAACCATCATCCTATCACCAATACTACCCACTAAGCTACTAAACCGTATCTTGTAGCACCTTGTCCAGGCGCTTCTTGAACACCGCGAGGGTCGGTGACTCCACCACCTCCCTGGTCAGGCCGTTCCAGTGCCTGACCACTTTCTGAGAGAAAAAAGTTTTTCCTGATATCTACTCTAAATCTCCCCAGGCACAACTTGTGGCCGTTACCTCGAGTCCTATCATTAGTTATCTGGAAGAAGAGGCCGACCCCCTCCTCATCACAACCTCCCTTCAGGAAGTTGTAGAGTGCAATGAGGTCTCCCCCGAGCCTCCTCTTCTCCAGACTAAACAATCCCAGCTCCCTCAGCCGCTCCTCATAAGACTTGTGTTCCATACCCCTCACCAGTTTTTGTTGCCCTTCTCTGGACACGTTCCAGGGCGTCGATGTCTTTCTTGTAGTGAGGGGCCCAAAACTGAACACAGTACTCGAGGTGCGGCCTCACCAAAGCTGAGTACAGGGGGATGATCACCTCCCTGCTCCTGCTGGCCACACTGTTTCTAATACAGGCCAGGATGCCATTGGCCTTCTTGGCCACCTGAGCACACTGCCGGCTCATGTTCAGCCTTGCATCGATCAACACTCCCAGGTCCCTTTCCTCATCACTGTCTTCTAGCCACTCAGCCCCAAGCCTATAGCGTTGCATGGGGTTATTGTGGCCAAAGTGCAGGACCCGGCACTTGGCCTTGTTAAACCTCATCCCGTTCGCCTCAGCCCAGCAGTCCAGCCTATCCAGATCCCTCTGAAGGGCCATCCGACCCTCAGGCAGATCGACACTACCTCCCAACTTGGTGTCGTCTGCAAACTTACTGAGGGTGCACTCAATCCCCTCATCTAGGTCATCAATAAAGATATTAAACAAGATAGGCCCCAGTACCGACCCCTGGGGGACACCACTCGTAACGGGACGCCAGCTGGACTTAACTCCATTAACCACAACCCGCTGGGCACGGCCCTCCAGCCAGTTCTTTACCCAGAGAAGAGTATACCTGTCCAGGCCACAGGCAGACAGTTTCCCCAGGAGAATAACGTGGGAGACCATGTCAAAGGCTTTACTGAAGTCTAAGTACACCATATCAACAGCCCTTCCCTCATCTACCAGTCTGGTCACCCTATCGTAGAAGGAGATGAGGTTGGACATGCACGACCTGCCTTTCGTGAACCTGTGCTGGCTGGGCCTAATCCCCTGGCTGCCATGCAAGTGCTGTGTGATCTCACTCAAGATGATTTGCTCCATAATTTTGCCTGGAACCGAGGTCAGGCTGACAGGCCTGTAGTTCCCCGGGTCCTCCTTGCGGCCCTTTTCGTAGATGGGAGTCACATCGGCAAGCCTCCAGTCCTCTGGGACCTCTCCAGATAACCAGGAACGCTGATAGATGGTGGAAAGCGATCATGGAATAGTACAGCAGTTCAGGTTGGAAGGGATTTCTGATGGTCATGTGGTCCTAACCCCATGGTAACCTGATCAAGGTAGGGTAACGAATGAATTCAGAGGAGGTTGCTCTGAAATTATACTAAGAACCAATAACAAGAGGAGAATATAAACAGTTTGTCATGTGTTCTTACTTACTATAAGCTATTTACTATATGTTGAAAAACAAACCTTGATAATAGAAGAAGGACTGGAATATTTTTGGATGGAAGAAATAGAGTTTTGAGAGCACTTTAGAAAGTGACAAATGCATTTTTTTAAATAGGTGAAAAACTTCTCACTCCCAAAATATCTTTGGCAAGGTCCTTTCAGATGTTCTTATAGGGGTACTTGCATACTACTCTGAAGAAGTGGGTGCTCCATTGCAGACAACATTCAACCTTCTATCTGAAAGGCACACAACAGCATTCTGGCTCTTACATAGGAAAATATAATAGCCCACATAGATTTTTATGGGGCTGGACAGCTGCTCTGTCTGCACAGTGAATAAGTTCCTCATACCGCTCCATTTGTACTTGACAGATCTCCAGTTTGTGCTCTGTGGCATGACTGTAAGGCTGTGCTAGGGATATTTATTTAAAAACAACAACAAAACCCAGATTGCTGCCAGATAGAATAGTGAATGGATCTCCAGTAAAATAAACACAATTTGTCTGTCATCTGGTGATGTATGATGGGAAGACTGCTGTATCTGTAATGTTGGAAAATGTCTGTGCTACTTTGATTTTATCTCAGCTGTGCAGAAGGAAAAAAGTAATAAAAAGAAAGATGTGGCTTTATGTTTAGTCACCCATCAATCTTAGCTTCAGCTTGTGAATTTCACACATTATTGACTCTTTTTTTCTTTATCTCTTACTCTTATGGGAAGCTGGGAAGCTTTTGTTTCCCCCAAAAAGTATTGCTCTTTTGCAAAGTAGGTTTATTGGTGTTTTGTTTTCATGAAGTAGTACTTCTTGATCATGATTCTGTGACTATTTTTGGGAGGCACAATAAATTGGGGTAGTCCAGATGATAATTAAACAGTCAAAATAGAAGTTTTGCTCTAACTCTGACTCCTTCCTTGTTTTTTAGTTTAGTTGTCTTCCATTTTCACTGTGAAGGAGGTAGTGCTAGTGTATCAGACATGTTTCTTCCTTTCAGAAAGGAACTTGACAGCTCATGCTGTGCAGTCTTGTCTCTGCAGTGTGTCTTAGAACCTGGCAGAAGAGGTAGGGCAGAATAGGTACTGATACTGTTCAGTACAAACAGACAAATGACATATGCATCTTGATGTTATCTTTTTGTCAGAGCCCAGAGATTCATGGGTTTTTTGAGTGCTGTCACAGTCATTGGTTTAAAAGAAGTCTTGAAGCGAGGAGGTTGTGATAGTTAAAAAAAAGTAGCTGTGCAGTATGTCAGGATTTGTATGTACCCATGCCGATAACATGTTTAGCAATGAATTAAAAAACATGAGTTTGTGAAATGATACCACAAAATACATCTGGAAATTTAATTATCTTAAAACTTGTATTCACTAGAAGATTATACCAAGCTAACTGTGTAGATACAATAATACTAACCTCCCCATTTTTATCCTCTCCAGCAAGCCAAACACATTTGTGCACGCATGCTCATCCATGCTGTGAGTTAATGTGGTTATCATAAAAGTGCTCTGTAGCAGTCAACCTTTCTCTGCCTGTAGAAAGAAATGTTGTATAAAGCATATTTTATGTCAGCCATTATAATTGTGGTCATTGTTGAGCTTAGTAGCAGCATATTGGTGAAACACCCATTTCCTGACTGGAGAAGTCATACCAGTCCCAGTTTGTAGATGGAGACTGATGTGTTCACAGAAGAACTGCCCCTAGCACATCTGTGGCAATTTTTGTTTAATATTTCTCAGATAGAAAGTGCTTAACATGAGGATCTCAATTACCTTGTTGCTGGTGCATGTCTTATTTATGTGTTGAAAACACGAGATTAGAGTTTGTCTTTTGAGAATTACAGATCATTCCTTTAGCTGAGGAAATGAGTTATACTGCCCTGCACCATTGCATGATGTAGGTATTCTTTGCTTCAGGTAGGTTATGCTATATCACTGTGTCACTGTAACAGCTTTTAACACTTTTTAAAAATCTTTTGTTTCACTATTTCATTATTCAGAAAAAGTTCAAAATATCTTCCTCTTTAGAGAAAGAGGTCTAGACAGATGCAAAACATGATACTTGCCTTTTGTAGTGTTGTGATATTAATGCTCTGAATGCCTTAATGTATGTATTGTTGGGAACATACTAACTTTACTGCTCCTGTCATCTATTACCTTAAAATTGAGAATTGTTGTTTTGTTTTTATGGCAAACCTATTATGAGCTTATATAACATAATGTTTTTAATCAGCAGCGCTTCAGATGATACTCCAGCTCAGTGGTAAGAGCTTGCTTTGGCTCAAACGGTATTTTCCCAGAGCATGTATTAATGCATTCAGTTATTCAAAGTCACTGTCACACTAAAAAGCATAATTACAGACTGCATGGAGACTCTTGATAAGAAAATGGATAAAAATATATCAGCAAGATCAAAGAAGCACCTGAAGTTAATTATAAATTAGCACTGAAGTGTAGCCATCAAAATACTTTAATTATTACTGGAGGTTTAAAAAAAAAAAAAAATCCAGCATGATCTTGTGTGTTGGTTAATTTTACCCCAATGTCCTTTCATTGTGTTCCTTTACACCTAAGATAACTGAGAGGTGAATTGTTTTCAGTGTGAGAGAAAGTCAGTAGAGGTGTCATGTGTCAAAGCTTTCTGCTGTACAGGAAGGTTATACATTTTAGATATTTTTCACATTGTTGGTGCCTCCATATTCCTACTGTGAGGGCGATTAGAGAAACTTCATTGAAATAGGATGTACGATTGATGCATAAAACCGAATTAAAGTGTTAAACTTACCTACTACTAGGGTGATAGT
Source organism: Chauna torquata (assembly GCA_013399475.1). Taxonomy (NCBI): domain Eukaryota; kingdom Metazoa; phylum Chordata; class Aves; order Anseriformes; family Anhimidae; genus Chauna; species Chauna torquata. The sequence continues at coordinate 11,600 of VXAL01014305.1, read as the reverse complement.
TTTTTTTTTTTTCTTCAAACTGAGATCAAGAAGGTACATAAAACCTTATTATCAAGTTTGTTTTGAAGATGTAGCCCATGAGAGAACAAGCATCCCCGCCAGTTGCTGTTCATCGTGTCCTGGTACTGGCAGCCAAAGGTGCGTAGGGATAGCCAGACTCCAGTGAGGGTCAGAGCTTGATCATGAGCCAGCCCTTTGGTCAAGGGTTAGCATTTACTGTTGGATGCCACGTTACCTTCTCTAATGTAATTTGAACAGCTCATGGATTAATAAGAATTGATGGTAATGGGGGCAAAAGCTATTACTTAGTTTTGTTTTTCTTTGTTTTTCTTTTACTTTTATCTTTTTTTGTAAAAAACAAAACAAAACAAAAACAAAAAAAACCCCCACACATTAATTCTTTGTCCATAAGGGGTGCTGTTATCCATAAAGGCCCAGTAGAAAGTTGAAAAAATCCAAGCATTCTGGTTTAGAATCCAGCTTGGCAAGAAATACAGGCATTTATTTGATAACGTTTTGTCATCTACATATTCTAAAATTTTTCTCTCTATTTAAGAAATGTGTTTTTATGCTTATGCTAAATGAATTAGTCAAAGGAAATGACTTAGCTAATGAATTTGGGAGGTTTTTATTGCTTCTGAATCTGTAAACAGGTTGTAATTAGAGCCAGCTGAAAAATTTTGAAGAAAGCAAAAGATTCTTTAGTCTATTCCCTATCACTGGTTGTCCAATGTAACAGATTTCAGTGTAACTATTGTGCGTTGTATGTTTATTTAAATCTTAATGCATTAATTTCTACACATGAAATCAAGTGAAAAGGGAAGCAAGGGTGAATAATAAATGAGCATGTTAAAAAATCTGGAATCTGAACTTCATTTTGATGAAAGATATGTCCATTTTCTCAAAAGTAGCTTGTCAGTTATCTTACAGATTGACTGATTTAGAAGAATTCAAAACCAATTACTTTAATCCACCCAGATTAGCGTCATTGCATACAGGATTTTATCATCTTTTCTGAGATGACCTCTTCTAGACATCCCAAAGTTTCTGCAGGATACAGAGTGCTGCTTCTTTAGCTTTACCATTAGAAAATTTCTCTCAAAGTCTAAAATCATTCATGTAGAAATTTTATCTCATTGTTTTTTGTCATATCCACTGTACAGCTGGAAAACAATTTCTTTTTGCAGCATTTTTTTATGTATTTGAAGATAGTTAGCATATATTCTCTGTTTTCTTTTTCTTTTTTATATCTATTTTCTATAGGCTAAATGATGCTAATTCTTTCAGGTGTTTTTTCACAGAATCTGGTCTGTAGATGTCCATTCTTCATGCCACATTCTGTTTTATCCCTGATGAATCTGCTTGAAAAACATTAATAAAGAACAGGTTATGGACTTAAATGCTTGCAAAATGAGAGAAATTCGACATCTTGAAAATTTTCACAACTTCAGTGTCTCACAGTAATTACTTCCTGCATTTTTTGTGGGGCAAACTTAAGAAAAATGGTATGTCACTTAAGAAATTTCGATGTGAAAGGGGAAATAAACTCTGGAATTGCAAATTTGTGGCAAAATTAGGGGCCAGCTTTTTTAATTACTCTCAAATCTAGCTTTCTAATGTGTAATGGGATATTACAGTGATAATATAGGATTACTGTAAATAGATGTAGAATATTAATGGGATTAGAAATGTGAATATATACAAAGAAGAACAGTTTTGAAACAGTTTAAAAAAAAAAAAGTACCTGTAGTGGGATCGTAACAATTAGTTAATTAACATTGAGTCATTTCAGTTCTAATGTCAGTAAATGTTAGATTTTTCTGATATATTTAAATGTAAAATTAAGAGGAGATAAAAAGTTGAGGAAATCTATAGCACCTCTGCTTAAGAGGCATTTCCAAGATTCTGGTAAATGTATTTTGCTACTGCTTCAGAGATCTGTCTTTTTGCTTTGATGTTGGTATTACAGCAGATTTGAAACAGGTAACTCATTTTCTAACAGATGTGGTTGGTTTTGTTTTTGTTTTTAATATTTAGGACAATTTTCATTGAGTATGCAGAAAAAGTTCTCTTTTCATACACAGAAGCAGTAGGAGAAATGGATAGAGAGTGTGATTACTTTTGTGTAATCTTTTCATCTTTTCGGTTATCTTTTTATCAGCCCTTTACTACCAGAATGCAGTAAAGCTGATTTACTACCATGGGAAGCAGCTGTGGAAGCACTACAGTGTCACCCAGTATGTCGTGACAAAAGGGAGAAAGAAGCTTGGCCAGCCTGACAGCTCATTCGTCTTCAATTACAAGGTGCAAGTTATTGCTGGAATGTTTACAGAAGGTTTGTAAGTTTCTATCTAAACAGTGCATTTAAACTGATCTACTAAACAATGTTCCTGTGTATTATTGGCAGTAAGCTACTTCAAGTGCATATGCATAAAGTACAACCTGAAACACAGCATGCTTTAGGAGATGGTTAGATAGTCTAACATATGCTCTTTTTTAGGCTAATAGGCTGACCTTCTGACTTAACACTCTCTCTTCTAGTTCTGATTTTATATTTACAACTCAAGCAGTCCCAGACAGTGATACACAATATCATTATGTTATGCCATAATATTCATAGCCACCAATTGACATGGAATCTTGAATCCAATTCATCCATATTGTAGTAAAAACTGAGCAATATATATAATATTAGTTGTAATAGCTGAGCTCAGTTTTTGTTCCATTTGACCAATATTGCTAATAGAGAAAAACTTTTAAAGAACTGCTTATACACATTTTTAAAGGTCTCATAACTCTCTTGTTCCTTGCTTTGATTTTGTTTCTGGCTGTTGCTTGCAACAGCAGTGAGTGTAAATCTGCCACGTGCCCCCATGCTGGCTTCATGGATCATTTTCAAAGTTGTCACTAGCAGATACCAAACTAGTCAACTGCAGAAATGCTATGGATCAGAACAAGCTAGCTATTGCAAACGAACTTGATTTGATGACAGTAAACGTTAAAACTGATAGCTGCTAAAGTACGTAAACCTGAGTTATCTCTCATTTATGCTGGCACAAAACTGTAGCAAAGTTAGCAGTGGAGTCCAGTGTCTAACTAGAATGAATGGGATGAGAATCTCTCAACAGTACTTGTGGTTTTTGTTGTTGTTGTTCCTTCTTGAATTCCTGGTAAATTCTTTGCCATCCTGAAGAAATGGAGGCCAAGTTCATTAATATTTCGAGCAGAAAATGTATTGGCGTCTGCCTGACTTTCCATCCAAAACCTGGGTCGAAGGATGGAAAGTAAATAAATTTGGCTGTGTGTCAATTGATTCACAGTTAATGCTCAAATTTGTGGATTTTTGTGTTTCAAAACTAAGCAAATAAACATCCTGAGGAAGGGCCTTCTCATTGTGCCTCTTTAAATCTGTCACCATTTTTGATATCCTCAGGCTCTATCCGTCGTTGCTTTTTTTTCTTCAGTTTTAGTCTGCATCTGTAAGTGTCTTAACGGTTATCTTGGCAATACAGACGTGGTTATTAAATAAAATTTATTAAAAAGCTACTAAAATAAAATGTTTCTGAGGCACAAGATGTGCTGCTTATGGCATAAACAAAGGTACTGTATCAATCTGTTGCTGGCTATTTCTTCCATCTTCTCTGTTATGTCCTATAAATTTTCTGTCTTTACATATTGTTTACTGGAGGGATTATTTTAATCAAACTTTTCTGCATGTTCCTCTGCCTAACCAATAATAAGCTTTGCATGACAGGTGCATTGGCTTCATTCTCAATGTGTTCCAAATCTTTTTGTCTACTTTTCAGGATGATTTGGTAGATGAAGGTTGTGTGTTTCTGTGATTGATCTTGGCATTTGTTAGTTTTTTTTGTTGTTGTTGTTAAATTATATATAATTATTTCTATGGCCTTTCTTTCTTTAGCTTTTTGAAACCTGTCTGTAAACTTACTAGGTGTAGCAAATTTTAATGCAACTGGATTAAGAGACTTGGACATGATTTCAAATACATCACGCTTGAAATATAAATGTATATTTTTTTAATCTCCTTCCAAGTATCAATGGTAGGTGCACAGAGAAGGAAATTGTTTAGAATTTTAATGATATCCTGTTCACTTTTCGGTTTTGGTGTTTTTATATATTTATTTCAGAAAGAATTTACCTTCTTAATAAAAGTCTTTAATCTTAGAGTTCCAGAATTGAAATAAATATGATTCAGTTTTAAGTAACGTGTTATATTTAGTTACGCTTATATTAGGCAGCTACATAAAAAAGTCCAAGTTTTTAGCTTTTAGCAGTAGCATACTGTACTTTGTATGACATGTAAAAAGCATCTTGCAAACTATCTGAAGACATGTACAGACCCGTGTTGATAGGCATCCAGTTTGAGCTTACACTGCCAAATGTCATATATCAGCAGTATCTGCTCTCGGAATGAGCTGCTGACCTGTTTTCTGGTAGTTCAGTTCATCCCTAGTAATTAGACAGCTCAGTTTAATTCTCCTTTTGTTGTACTGTACAGGTGCTGAAAGCTGATGAGCAGGAATCAATAGTACTTTCTTTAGCATAAATGCTTTTAAGATAATTGCTCTGGAATCTTAAAGGGTTTGGTTTTTTTTTTTTTTTTTTAAAGGGTTGGTCTTTGATAGCAGGGAGGTTTAAAAGAAACTGGAATGTGCATGTGATGTTCTGGAATGCAGGTTTTGATATTCAAGGCATGGTCAGGATATAGTCAGCTCTTTGCAGAAACAGTTGACTTGCATGAGTCATAAAGACGAATCCATTTGTTCAAACTGGTCAACTTTTCTTTCACACACACTGAGAAAGTGATTATCTACCATGGGAGAAAAAAACAGGGCTGCAGTGTGACTGCAGACCTAAACAGTATTTATTACTTATTTGCGACTTTACCATTGCACCTAGATGCCCTCAAATCAGAGCCCACTGCTGGACTTTAACATGTATAGGCTAAGATTTGGGTCACTTTTTTGACTATTAAAATGGCATGAGTCCTGTGGGATGGTGACATTGGAGGTAGTCTCTGGCTGAAGAAGGCTGCAATCTAAACCTAGATTTTTATTTATTTTGGAAAGCAAACGAATTAAAGAATTAAAATGACTTGTGTATGGCTGCATTGTGGGTATGCAGTAAAGCCAAAATGGAATGACAGTCTGTTGGCACTAGACTGTTCCATGAGCTCCTTGATCAGACTGTTTCAAAGTGAATTCATCAAATAATTAAGCGTTATCAAGCACATTTGTAAGCAGGCAGTTGTACGAATGATACATGATAAACTGCTGCTTTTGCCAGCAGAACTCTAGATTGGACTCTTCTGTTTGCGGGAATCGGTGCAGGAAATTTTGATGTGAAAGGGCTACAGCTGGCTTCCGCTACTTTCATACCAATTTAAGAGACTCCCTCCCTTCCATTTCTCCTTCCCCTTCTTGATTTCTCCAGCCTACTGCTGTGGCAGAGCTTGGTTAACTGGACACAAGATGAAATGTCACCATGATGCTGACCCAGTTTGCACCACTCAAGTGAAGGATGATGTGCTGCATGCTGTCCTCTGTTTCAAAGTGGTACAAACATTGCACCACTCTTGGGGAGCCTGGCTACTGGCAAACTTTCTGTTGCTCCTTTTGTTGCTTAAAGGACAGCTGAGCCCTGCATCAGTATGTTTGCCATTATTTGAAAGTGGTGGCACTTTGTGACTGCTGATGCCCTTTTCTCCCCATTGAAAATGCTAGGGTTAGTGGAGTGGGCAACTAAAATACTGTTGGAGCTCCAACTCTGCCATCACTCTGAGAACCAAATTATTTTTTTCATGGCCTTATCATTTCATTCATCTCATTCTGGATGAAATTTGGACTGGTATAACAAAAAGTTTATGCTTTTTTGTAGTGCTTTCACTATCTTGGAATCCAAATCCTAGTATAAATAATACTTGTAAGTATTTGGGTGGTGCCAATTTTTTTGATCATTTTAGAGCAATCCCTTTCAACACAGTAAAGAGTAAAGACACACACACACCCTCCCCAAATCCTTTCCAGGAAAAAGAAGTTTTACTC
>VXAL01014304.1:0-111390 GCA_013399475.1 Chauna torquata | reverse complement strand
TGGGCAGGGTGGGGTGGTTTGGGAAGCTGCGTCTGACGTGCTGCTGTGCCTGGTCCCTGGGTTATCCGTCACCTGTGGAGGACACCGAGCTACAGCCAGAGCCGAGCTTCTTTCTATCTGCTGCTCATCCCCTCGCAGTGCCGGAGCCGAGTGCCATCTGTGTCACGCCGCCGTGGTCCCCAAGCCAGGGCTGCTTTTGTGAGGGTAGGGCTTGGGGTTGCTTTAAAAAAAAAAAAAAAAAGCAAAGAAAAAAACCCACGCAGCCAGTCCATCTGTTGATTAAATGAAGGATAAAACTTTTGGAGAGAGTGGTGCTTCTCAGTGGACAGCTGGTTTTTTGCTCAGCCAAACATTGCTGCTGAACGTCCCCCACCATACGCTGCGTCCCCCTGTTCCCTAGCAGGGATGCCGTGTGTAGAGGTGGCTGCACTCCTGGTTGTCCTTTCTGCTTCTTTTCCTTGGCTCGGATGCTATGTTGAGCTCTTGCTCTGCCCTCCCTTCCCCTTCTCTCTTTCCCTGTCTCTGCTTGTACTAATATTCCTTTAGGGAGAAAGCTGTATTTGCATTCGCCTTTGCTTCTGCACAAAAGAAACCCACTGTGTCTTCCATGTAGATTTCTGGCTGAACAAATTTGAACTCTCCCTGGTACAGCAGGGCAGCAGCAGGTCTGGGGATGTAAGCAATTTGGAAGCTTATCCTGGCCTTCTCGCATCTCTCCCCACTCCCCTGAAAAGCTCAACACCCTGTAGGTCAAATGGCAGCTTGCTAGCGGAGCTGAAGAAGTTTGTCTCAGATCCAGCGGGGATTTGTTTCTGGTTTTTTCCCCCCCTTTTCCCCTCCTCCCTTTTGCAGCCGTTATTTTTAATAAGGGCTAATGCACTTTTTAATAGTGCTTGTGTTCGAAAGCTGCCTTGGCTCTGCTGCGCATAGCTGGAGCTCGGTTGATTTGTCTCCCCGTCTGTACCGTCAGGAGCATGCAGCTGGTACCTTGCTTATTCATGCCGGCTTGTGAGGCAGACAGATAGTGCCTTGCAGAGCGTTTTAGGCTGTTTCCTCCTGTTGGAAGAAACGAATGCATTTCTACGGAGCTGCTGCTTGCAGTACATGAGAAGGGGGCTGTCAGCTGCCTTGTGGTTTTTCCCTTTGGGGTGAAGCCATGCAAAGATCCCCAGTAGGATTTAATGGGAAAGATTCCTTAAACCACATGGTGCTTTGGGGAAGGAGTGGCCTGGGTGTAGGAACCGAAGCTTATTTTCCAGCATGTGTTGTTGGCCTCGCCCGGAGCAGCCACCGTGGCTGTTCAGGTGTGTCCAAATGTGGCATTTGCTTTCTGTGGCACCAGTGCTCCTAACAGCTCGTGGGCTGTGGGGAGGGAGGGGATGCTACGTGTGCATCCAGAGGGCAGTGGTGCCCTGCTCTGGAGGGAGCTGGTGGGCCAAAACTGTCTTGAAGGAATGATTAAAATCACTTGACCCTGCCTGTAAGGAGTTTCAGTGGCTCCTTTCTGCAAGTGAGGAGTAGGCAGGGCTGCATTTGCTTGCCCTGCAACAGCAAAGTGGCTTGAAGGGATTTGCCATAATAAGGCAGGCAGCGCTTAAATTCCCTGGGCCACGGGCAACAGGGATGGGAGGAGGATCTCTGCAGAAAACCGCTCTTGAGATCCATGGTCCAGATACTAGCCAGAAAACTCCCTTACACAGAATCAACAACTCCGCTGCCCCCGCCAAGGGCATTTTTCCTCACGGGATCTATATGCCTATGCCCTTGGGTTTGTACTTCAACGAGCCCTGTGCCTCCTTGTGGCACGCCTGCTTGCTGCTGTCTCTGTGAACCGTGCAGGCTGAAACTTGGGCTCGCAGCTGAGCCGGCAGGAGGAAGGTGCTTGTTGCTCCCTGCCGGGGGCTGTGTTGCAGCTGGGCCCCAAGCACAAGCACCAGACTAGGAGGAGGAGGAACTCGCGCAGCTGATTTCTGTGCTTCTCTTGGGGCGATCCAGAAGAACAAAGTGCCTTCCCTTGACTTTCCAATGTCTTGCATCCTTGCAAATGGTCTGAAGCAGCCTGATTTCGCTTTCTGAAAGTTGGTGGGTTGGTGTTTGCTATATAGGGCTCTTTCCTCTGCTATTGCTTGCTCTTCCACCTGGCCCCCCAAAATGTGTCTGGACCACAGCTTTGGTGGAAGGCGAGGTGGAGTTGTAGCACGGTTTGCCTTCTGCTGAGACAAACATGTGGTGCCCCTCAGTGAGAAGTAATTACCACTGCCCTGAGCCTGTCTGTCTGGTGAATAGCTTGCCCTGCCCTCCTCTGCTCCAGCATCATCCAAACTGGGTGAGGCTGGAAGCAACTGGGGACAGTGGCACAGCTGTGAGAGCTGGGGCTGTGGGAAGGAGCGTCCCTGAAGATACACATACAACTGCCACCTCCTCTTGCTGCCCTTTATTGTAATAACCTGTATGGATTTTGGCAGGATCTGAGATTTATCTTGGATGGGAAGATTCCTGTCTGTCTAGGAATCTCTTTCCAAAGACCTGTTTGCTTTCCCTCAGGGTGATGAATACCAGGTTCTCTGGTGTTGCAGGGTATGTTTTTCTCCTTCACAGTTCAATTGGTTCCTCCCTGGAAGTAAATTCTTTGCAATCAAACCAGGATCTTCTGTTGGAGGGGCCCATTATTTGCAGCAGTGGCTCAACTTCCTAGTGGCTTGTCATCAGGCCCCAGGTGAGAAGGGTGAAATTACACTGATGAGCAAAACCAGGCCAATTCTGCCCACCAGCACCACCACCTGGGACCAAGAGAGCCTGATGAGGATTTTAGCATCACGGGGAAGATTAGTGGGTGGCAGGGAACAAAAATGCAAGACTATGGAGTGCTGGGAGGTGTGTGTCTGCAAGGGCTGGTGACTTTGCTCCCTGCTGCAGCCCAGTGGGTGTGAGGGGCACCTGGGTTGCTGCCTTCAGCAACCACTAGCCGACATAGAGCCCGCTAGTGAGAAGCCTGGACACCTGTGGTTACGATCCCTCTTTAAAGTTGATTCCTTCTGCCCTGCAGAGAGCAGGGTAGCTTTGCAAAGGAAATGTCTCAGCCTGTTTCCTAACCCAGCGGGTGAATCTCCACTCTCAGGGGCTGGTAGGAAAGTACAAGGAATGCACAAGGTGCTGAAGAAGTGTCATCCAGCCTGTGCTGCCCTGGGGGAACAGCGCAGGATTGCCTTTTCCAATGTCTGATTTAACACAATTTAGCTTTCTGCATGCTTCCCCATTTTTTCCCTGTACCTCCTGCAGTGAGATTCACAGGAGGACCACAGCCAACTTTGCTCAAGCTGGCTTTCTTGCAAGGTTTTGGTTATCTGAAAAGCCCAAGAGGGAAGAGCTGTAGCTTTTCAGTTCATGTGCCCTTTGCCAGAGGGAGGAAAGTGAGGAGAAACACCTGCCCTGATGCTAACGCTGCATCCCTGACCACCTCCCCCTTACAAGGTGACACGGAGGTCTCTGGGCAGTTTGTGTGCTGTGTGCCTTGCACAGCACATCTCGGGCAGATGTCGGTTACTTCAGTGCTTTCCTGCCCTTATAAAGGGATGCCAAATGGATTAGGAACGTACACTTAAAGTCCTGACAGGTTACCAGTGCCACGTGTCACCAGCTCCCAGGCTCTCTGTAGTTGGACTGCTTATGTTAGAATAAAAAAGCTTAATGCCCTTCCTTCTTTTGTAGCCATAAATAAAGGGGAGAGGCTGGTGTGCTCCTTAGGTTGTGAATTGGCTGAGGATCAAGGTCTTTGAATAAACTGTTTTCTTACAAGCAGACTGTGAGGGAGAGCGTGGCTCACTTCAAACCTCTGATTTAATGATCAGTTTTGCAAGTTCGTACCATGCTCCTAGCTTTCAGCTCCTTAGCATGCTGGGTGGAGGGGACTGGATGAAACTGCGGCTGGGGAACTGGCTTTACATCACTTCCACGATCCTTCCAGTAGGATTTAACAGCTTCTTTTCTCTCTCCTTTATTCTTATTTATTTATTTAAGACCAGCCAATTTATAACTTCAATTGATGAAGGCCTTAATTTAGCTTCTGGTGGGAGCAATGGCAGTCTTTCCTTTGACTTCATTGGGTGCTACTTCTGGCCAGAGAGACACAGAGCAGTAGTGACTGTGTACAAGCTTATTTTATAAATCAATAGGTAGCGAAACAAATTGGTTGTAAATCAGTCTCTTGCTTATTTGCTGGGTTTTAAGGCAGTTGGTGAAGCTGCAAGTTTTTAAGGTGGTCTGCCTTGCCTTGGGGCTGGCAGGAGTCCCAGCTCTTGCAGGGGGTGTGAATCCATTGCCTGCAGAATTAACTTCAAACGTGCCAGGAAGCGCACAGGACTTCTTTTCTCTTGGCTGGGAAGAACTGAAGTTTAAAGCCTGAGCTGCTCTTTCCAGGCAAGGGTTGAATAGCAGGATTCTGATGTGTGCTCAGAACTTGTGCCTTTCTGTTCCCCTGCTTCACTGCACCTCGGGGCTTACCTCTGCTCCAAGCTGTTGGGAGGGGGAAGAGGACAACATCCACGTCTGATCTGTGCACTGTGGTGGGACAGAGCAAACTCTGGGTTCTAGTCTTGGAAACTGTGGCCTAACAGATGTCCTGGATCAATATGCCTTTTGAGTATAGTAAAGGCTGCTCATCGCCTTGCTGGCAGGACCCAGCTCAAGTGTTTGCCTTTCCCTGGTGGCAGTAGCAGCCTCCAAAGCGGAGCAGGAGTTGTAGGTCACTTGGCTGTTACATGGCTCTTCCTTTCACTGAGCTGTATTAAGCAGCTGAAAATCAAAATATTCTTTGTTATACCTCTGGCAGAGGGCTGTAGGCTCCTGCCTCTTTTTATGTCACATGCTATGCAAGTAGGAGGTGGAACACTTGCATTGTTAAATTCAGACACTAACTTCAGGATAAGATCTTGTCTTAATGTGTTCATTCAACACCCCCGCTTGCAATGGAAGCTACAGCAAGCTTTTGGTCTGTAGCGTTTTGGGCTCTCACAGTGGAGCAGGATATAATTGTTTTTGAGGGCTCTGCCATAACTGCTGTTCATTAACCATTGATGCAAGCACGTCAGACTTTCAACTAGCATAATAGATGCTATCTTTTGTTTCCAATTACGTTGTGCTTGGTGGAATTGCCATGCAGGTTTGATATGTATGTGGTCAGCTGGTGGATAACTCACCTCTAGGTGCCTGTGAGTTCACGTTCTTGGGTCTGTTGTCGTTTTCAGTGCAGCATGTGGCACGGCCATGTTGCGCACACCGTGCCTGGGTGTGCCAGGGTCTGGTTGGATGCTACAGCACCTGGGGACTGAAAAATTCAAGTGCATTTTGGGTGAACAACCCTGTCTTTGTGAGAGGGGAAGTACAGAAAAAGTTCAGCGATGTTTTTGTTTTTTGTAAGCAGGCTGGTGAGCAGGACACATGCTGCAAGCTAGAGGAGCCTTGCTAATTACAGATTAAATGTGCACCGAGGGTGGAAGGGATAAACTTTCTGAAACTTACTTTTGGATGAAGGATCAAAGCTCTGTGCCGTGGGTCCAATGTTACTTCATTTCCCCCCCAAGCAGGGAGTGAGTAGGTTGAAGACATTGGGTTTGGAGCCCCATCTTACGTTTTGGGCAGATATTCATGCATTAACTTAACACTGCCTAACTCATTAAAAGACAAGAAATGAAGAACCTTAATCCTTCTCAGGCTTTACCCTGCCCCCCCTCCACTAGCATAAATGAGTATTCAAGCTGTATGCTGCCAGTCAGTAAATGTCAATATTGGATAAGTGTTTCCTTTATATCACTGCAATTTAGCATAAGCTGCTTGGAAACAAATGTCTTCCATAAGCATGAGGTGTTTCAGTAAGTACACAGTCAACATTACTATGAGGATTAAATAAATGTCAGCCCCACTTGTGTGCTCAGCAACAAGTTAAGACAGCCGAACCTGCATAATGGCCAGCGTGGCAGTGACAACAGGAGGGATTTTGCACGTCTCTGTGGAGAGCATGGGCTGGAAGGAGCTGCTTTGTGTGGAGGTAGCTGGGCTCCAAGGCGATATGGAGATGGGGGGCACGGATTCCCCTGCCAGCTGGGGTACGTGACTGTGTGGAGGGCAAAGGGATGCATGAAATGTCTTCCTACCAGACTAACAGGTCTGCTTTGGAAAGGGCTGGCAGCCCAAAGCTGAAAACTTGGTTCAGCCCGAGCAGGCAGAGCTGCCGACACAGCGTGCTTGCCCTTCTGCAGACTTGCCCAAGCACCAGCGCTCAGGTGGATCTGCCTCTGCCTTTTCCAGTGCAAACTGGGAGCTTGGTTGCAGTTTGCAGTCACTGGAAAGCGAGACCGAGGGGTGAGGCTTGGCCGCTGCCTGCAAGCCCCACGCTTGCCTACGGCTCAAGGCTTCCCAAAGCCGCCGTGGTGCAAGCCATCGTGAGTGAGGTTAGTCCATGCTGGCAAGGCTTCTGCATGTGAAGATAGATGAGGGGAGATGGTAACCTCTGGCTGCTCTACCTTCAGCTGTGAGTTTCTCTCTGCCAAACAGGCGAGGTGACCTGGCTTCTTTAAAGGGACCTAATCCAGCCAGCACATTAAGGTGTTGCTTGATTGTCAGCAGAGGCTCAAATCCTTTCCTCAAGCTGCTTGTTCAGGAAAACCCTGCTCTTTGCCACCCCTCGCTTTGCATCTCTGCCAGTCACCCAGAGATGTCACTCTGGATGCTGTCTTGGTCCGTGGCAATCTTTACGCCTTCTGCCAGCAAGGAGAGAGAATCTGGGAGCACGGTGGGGGCTGAGCTGGATGTGTCTCCATTCCCAGCAAGGCAGAACTGCTTCTTTCTGCCCAGCTGGCAAGTAGCTGACTGCAGCCACTTGTTCCCAGCTGCACGAGAATAGCTGGAGACAAAATCGTTAGCAGTCAGATGAGCCTTATCAGCTTCTGTAATGTCTGCCTGTGGTCCATGTGGACTTGTTACCCTGTGGAGTGTGTATTGTAATGACTGGCCATTGCTATTCCAGGTGACTTGAGCAGAGATCCCAGTCATGTCCTAGGAGCTCCTGTGAGCGGTCAGAGGCTTTGCTGCTTGTTCATGAGCGGAGTCTAACTGCAGCTCTCACCTCGTTAGGCTGCGCATTTATAGTGCTGAAGAAACAGCTTGTGGACATGTGGGGTGTATTTAGTTCAGACTATGGGTAGCGAGCACTGGGGGTGCAGAGGTGTGGGAATGCCCAAGTATTTTGAGTATCAAACCAGGTCACCTGGCAGAGCTAATGCAGTTTTTATCCTCACTTTTTCGGTTCAGCCTGGCGGTGGCAGCAGCAGCGCTTGCATGGAGCCAAGCAGACAGCTCCAACCTGCCAGTGCCGGGCTCCTTTGGAGAGGTGCAAGGAGACTTGCTGGGCTCCAGCAAGCCTGCAGCTTGGCGGTAGGCACCCAAGTCCCTTCCCGGTCCTGGGTCGCAGGGAGGTTGCTGGAGGGATGCGGTGGGGAGAAGAGTTGGGGGTCATCTGAGGTTCTTGCCCGTCTCCCAAGGAGCATCTGTCACCCCGTTGCGTGGTTGCACACATCTATCTCTTGCAAAGGGAACAGGGCAGATCTTGGGGTGACCCTGGCAGGGAGCACATAGCAGTGGTGCAGATGCAGTCGCCTTGCTCAAAAAGCAGAAAGGGCGAGGGCAAAGGAGGGAAATCTGGGGCTGCACCTGACTCACCGGTGATGCATGGGCATGAGTCTGGTGGCACAGCGGGCAGAGGTGACAAACAGCCCATGCGCGTTGGGGGTGAGGGGGGCACGGGGTAACCCGCTGCAGCGAGTGGATGCCGTCGCTGGTCAGCAGTGCCTTGCTGGGTGGTTGTTTTACTCTCTTCCATGAGCTAATCTCAGGGTGAGATTTAACACTCCTCTCTTCTTCTGGCTGTGTCTTTAATAAGCTGGGAGTGACAGGGCTGCCCCCCCTGCCCCCCCACAAGTGCTGAAGAAACAGGACCAGCAGATGCTAAAATTAGGCACAGCTGTTTGCAGTGTTTTGTCCTCCTGATCACAGTCTGACACTGTCTATGCTTATTCCTCATCTTGTCCAGAGACTGGAAAGGTTTAAGATATCAAAGCTTTGAGCAGCTGTGAATTAACTCCTTATGCCTAAGCTGAACCTGCCTTACTGGTAGAGGGTCGATTTCTTGCGATTTCCTTTATTTGTGCTTATAATAATGGAAATTGCCCGGTAACCTCAGGGTAGGCGTATTGTGTCAGTACTTGAGAGACAGTACTGTTGGTTTTCCCTTGCTCACAAGCTTCCCCAAGGGAAACATCTTCAGCCCTGCTGTCCCTCAGCCTTTACGTGCACAAACCCAGTGCCCAAGTGCAGCTTAGAACCGCTGCAGTCCAAATCAGTCTGCGGGTGCCCGAAGTTGTCCTGACCCAGCACCGCATTGTAGGCACTGTGCCCTGCTCCTGCTTTGGAGAGGTGGAGGATTCACTGAGTGCTTTTGCTTGCTTGGTATGCAGAGTTGGCATTAGTGGTTAGGTCATTGGGGTGGGTGCTATCCCACGTGGCTGCTCTTCCCCTGCTGTCTGGGGTGTGTTTGCTCCTGATTGTGAATATAGCAGTCTTTTTCTTTTCTTTAAGAGATGACAGCTGTCTCTGTTGCCTGCTGCCCCTTGGAAAATGTTCCTTCCCCTTCACTTGGGTTGCAGCATAGGGGCTTAGTGTCGATGATGCTGAGATGTACGCTTCAGAAAGGGCAGAAGGGGAAAACTTCATGGCAGAGCAGAAGTGCCTTTTTCTGTCAAGCCCAGAACAGTGTAAATGTCACCTGCTGACAGATCTGTGATGATAGCAGCAGCACTGTTGGGCTGAATGCGAGTCGGGGTCTTCCTGTAAATCTGAGGGGGTTTTTTGCCTCTTACGTGAGTGTCTGTTTCCTGCGGCAGGAACAGTTTGTGAAGATTCCTCTTGCTCTGGTCATGCTTAAAATGATAATATTGGTTTAAGATAGACACTTGCGATACACTAAGAAACACGGTGCCCTTTGAAGTCTTCAAAGTCCCCTTCCATCAAATGGGCTGGCTAGAAAGGCAAATGGCAGGGTATTCGGATTGCCACGCTTTGGATGCAAACCTCCTCTTAAGGTTGTGTTCTCTTTTGAAGAGCTGACACCTCTCACCTTCCCCTTCTTCTCTGGGAGTTGCCGACTGCATCAAGGTGGCGTCTGCTACACTTGCTCAGCATCTCTGTGCAGCTTCTTGTGTAGTATCTCTGATCTCCCAAATATGCCTGCCCCCCCAGTTTCTGGGGTGGAAGCAAACCAGAAGGGGGACCTGCTAAGCACTCAAAGCAGGTTTTTCCTGGGAGCGAGTAGGGGGAGAGAGTAAAACACTCTCTTCTTGAGGAAGAGAGAAGGGCCACGTGCACTTGCCAAATGGTTGGATGTCCCCTGATGTCTCTATAGTGGTGTTTGTAGCAAACTCTTCATCCAGCATCCTGATTTTTCTGCAGCAGGTAGATTTTTCTGGATGGTTTGGCTTTCTCCCAAGCATACACAGAAATCCATGTAGTGCTTGTAACCTGTGCAAGCTGCTGCTGACTTGAGCAGATCAGAGTTGCTGTCCCAGTGGAAGCATCTCATTCAAAATCAGGATGAGAAGTCGAAGTTTTGAAACTTGCTGTAGAGCAGGAAACATCCAAGAACTGTGGGTTAGAAACTTTGAGGTGGACTTGCCAAAATATTGTGCCTTGATATTTGCAATCTTAGCACTGGGCTCAGGAAGGTGCTTTTTTGTGCACAGAATATTGCAAGTACCACTGTTGTCTGAGGGATGAAGGGGAACTGGGGAGCTGTTGTAGAAACTATTTGACTAACGATTGCCCGTCACCCTTCTCTCTCTGGGGTTTGGAAAGGGGATGCAGATCTCTTCTTGCCTTTGACCTGCCCAGTGAACTCACCATGATGGCTCTCATGGTGTGCTGATTTGTCACAGCGCGTTTAATTCTAGGACAGCGTTAACCCGGTCTATGTGTCTGTAAAGCATCTTGTGGTAGGTTCAATGCACTCAGGTGTTGTTTGACACAGTTTATTTCTCTTGGTCTGTTTGCGTGCTTTTCTTACCCATTCTCCTGTATACTATCAGGACATCATGTGCTTGCCTGGGCCCTTCCTGCTCCTCTCTGAGAGCCACTTAAAATCTGCTTATAATTATTAGAAAATATGAAAAGATTAAAAAAGGCGCCAGTGATATTCGTCTGGCCCTGGTGCATTGAGCAGGTAAAGAGAGGACCTTAAGAGGCAATTGAAGAGATTGATGGGCATTAATGGGTATAATAGTAATTCTTGTCCTGTGTTTTTAACAGTGATTGACGACAAACGCAGCTGGAGCCCCCGTGTGGAGACCAAGAGATGCAGTTAAATTACAGAGGCTTCTTAACTTAATGAGGCCATGTAATAAAAATGAGGCATAATGAGCAAAGTATAATAGTACTATTATGCTTATGAGTGCTCTAGCAGAGGGCTGAGCAGGCAGTAGGGATGCTCTCGTGGGGAGGAAAGGCTTTGGCTGGGATGAAGATGAGGCTGGGGCACATTTGGGATGCTTGAAAAGTACTGGCTAGCCATGTCACCTGCTTACCTGTCACCCAATGGAGATGGGGATGAATGAGCAGGTAGATGCCAGTCTGGGCTACGTGGAGGTGGATCCCCTGTGCTTTTGTGTGTCTTCTGTATGGTTTTGGGCACGTCTCTGTTGCTCTGGGTTTTAGTCACTTCATGTAACCTTGGGGAAGTCCACGTGGGCATTGTGGCTACACAGATGAAATCACAAGGGGTTCAGACTTTGTGGCAGGAAGGTAAAACAAAGGGGTTTTAAGCAGCCTGGAGGCAGGATGTCTGGGAAATTGGTGGGCAGGCTCCAAGGCTCACCAGGGCTGCAGCAGGCTGCCATGCCAGCACCTGGATTTGGAGGCACCATGCTGCGTTTTGCGTTAGCTGGATTGGGGCCTTTCTGGGGGTGGAGGTGGGAGGTGGATTAGCGTCTGCAGAACAGTTACATCCCTGCTGCTGTTAAATGTAGTTAAACTTGAGCGACTTCTAATCTAATAATGAAAGGAAGAGAAATAAGTGTTCTCAGTGATGCATGCCCCTCATGGTAAGTACTAATTGAAAACAGATATTTACTTTAAAATGAAAATGTAATACGATAAATGGTGGGTTGAGAATTTCGCGCACGTAGGAGGGAGAAGTGAGCACAAGCAGCCTCCCATCTGCTCTGCCCAAGCTGTGGGGCTGACTAGGAGCAGGATTTCCCACACCATGGGGTCAGTGGGCCAGAAAGCCCAGAGAAAGGACCTGAGGCTCGTGTCAGAGCAGAGCTCAGAGCCTTACTCTGCTAAAATTGGGGTGCAGTTGGGGTCTCTTATCTGACCTTGGTCAGCAGAGGACCTTCCAAGCTATGCTGCTGTTTCTCCTCCCACACCTTGCAGATCTTTTCCAGCCAAAGCTCCTGGGGAAGGAGATCTTAAGCCTTTTAAGACTGGGGGAAGCATCACCGCCCTCATCATGAGGGCAGTGGTGGTGACCCCCTTCCCCATGGTCTGTGCTGCTCGAGGCCCCACCTTGCTTTCCTGGCTTGCAGCCCTGTCTTGGTAGGTGAGGTGGCCAGTGCTGGAGAGGTGCTGGCCACTGCTGTCTTTTTGTGTGCTGCTAGAGCTGGGTTGGGCATATCTCTGGTCCCCTCAGGCCAATATGAATGGTCCCTGGTCCCTTTTGGAGACACTTGGCTGGGAGTGCTGAGGCTGGAGCATCCCTTGCTTCTCAGGCTGTTTGTCCACCCACCTCTTGTCCCCTGCAACCTGTCTCTAGCAAGGCATTGCTCCACCAGCTGAAACCGGAGATGCGCTGCTTTTTAAAACAGTTTGTAGGCAAAGCTCAGTGCTGCATGACCAGTGACCATTAAAGGATGGTCCTTGACAGAAGCCCTCCCCAGCACTGTAGTCTTCGTAGGGAAACAGTCTGGCCCTAATCCCTTCATGCAGAGCTTCTGCTCATTTCTTCATATGGGTGCATTTGTATAATTTGCATTCTGCACTCTGATCATACGCATAGAATTCAAATTGAAATGGGGGCTTGAATAGATTTGCATGCTAATGAGGCTCTGGCTTTATTTATTTATTTGGAGCCCTTTCAGGCAGGCAGCAGCACTCTGCAAAGCAACTTGTGTAGCTCCATCAATGACAGCTCTCCAGCAGCGCGAAGACCCTCGCTTTTCTCCAGACCCGCTTTCCCCTGTTTGAAAGCAGTTGCAGCTGGTGGCCCCTGCTCTGGTGGCTCTCAGCTCAGTCCTTATGAACCCTTGTGGTGGCAGCTGTCCTTCAAGATCAAAGGATAGTTTCACCTTAACTAACCAGAGATGCCTCTTTGAGTATCCTGGTGCCAGCTGGGGCTGGCCATGGACATGCCATGCGGTGAAGTGGAACCACCGCTGTGTTAGAGCTGGTTATAGGCAGCATGAGCCACTCGATGCTGGATGCAGTTCTGTGGGCAAAATAATCAGTGTGTGCCCCTGTTCTCTCCTTGACTTTGCAGTAGTGCTGGGGGTGGGGGGGATACCTGCTGGCCTCAGCTACCTGAGCATGACCCCTCTTCATCTCCGGGCTGTTCCTTCTGGTGTCTGCCAGCAGCTGACCTTGGGGTGTTGCATATGGGCTTTGTTGGTGAAGCCCATCAATCCTGCTCTGCCACAGTGTGTGGTGCTGCTGTGGTCCACCCATGCTGTTCTCTCTCAATGGGAGCCTTTCAGCCTCTTTCAAAGTCAGCAGTAGAGAAGAAAGTTTGGAAATCTTGAGGAAACTGTCAGGTGGAGAAGGGGAAGCAGAGAGCAAGGAGAAAACCAGTTCCCCAAACTACGTGCCATTACTGGGGAGGAAAAGCACATGGAAGCCCAGGTGCTCTGTTGAATTGCAGTACCATGTTCCTTTGCATTCCCCCTCTGTGCCCCATATCTACAGCAGCTGCACCCACTGTATACTGTAATGCTCAGTCTTTCCATGCCAGCTCTCCCTCCCCAGATGACTTCTGCTGCAGCTGATTTTACTGCTGGCGTGCTGAAAAACAGCCAAGCGAGGGCATCAGAAATGGCAGAAGGAATTGGGTCACATTGCACTGCCCCAGGAGAGCGAGTTTCTCTCCGAGCAGTCTGGCATCCAGTTATTATTGTACAGGGGATGTTAGAGTTTGATAAGGGAGCTGTTCTTACTGCCAGTGGGGCTTATTTGGGGCTTATTGTATGTTCCAGTTTATATTTTAATATAGTCAAAGGTGACTTACAACTTTAATATTAATTTTAAAACTGATTGCTTGAGTTTATCTATGTGAAACCAGATTAATCTCAGCCTTCCTTGATCCTGCTGGTAGCTTTTTTTCCCCTGGCTCGAGACACATGTGGCTTGTGTTGCACCAACAAAAGATGAGGAGGAAGATGTTTGTGCGGTGATAAATAATTGTCACGGGGTCTACTTTTCTTCCAGAGAAATCTCTGCTCGGAGAGCTTAACAATGGCATCAGTGGGAGCTCTTGCTTTTGTATGAGGTTTTCTGCCTCGGCTTGTGGAATGGGGATTTGCTGAACAATGTCCAGCTTTGTACTTCCCACAGAAACCTCATTTTTGTTGTTGTTTCTCCCTGGTTTTGCAGGCTCTCCATAATACAGTTCCTTCTGTGCCACACTGTGCCACTTGCATCCCAATTTCTTGTATGCTCAGTGTGCATATTGCATGATGTTTTGTGCCAGAGAGGTCAATATTTTGAGGGTGGAAGGTGGCCTTGTGGCAGGGCCAAGGGGATGGGCCATGGGGGGCTGGAGTTGAATCGCTGTCCTGCTTCTGGCACCTTGAGCATCCTTGGGCAGTCGTGCTAGGCTGGAGGATCCAGTAGCCACCAGAGCCTGGAGATGCTTCTGCCTATGCATGCCTAATTCAGGGTGCTCGAAGCCACCTTTAAAGCCACCAACACTTTGATTAAATGTGATGTATTTTAAGGTGGCCAAAGTCAGGCATATTAGTTGCTTTTGGCAAAATTCAGCATTGATTCCAGGCTACTGGGTTTCCTTCTTAAGTGGAGACTTGTGCTCTCTGACATTTTAATAGACATAAACCTAAATCTCGTGGTTTAATGAATCCCCTCGACCTAGCTCCAGGACAAGCGGCGGTTGGTTGTGTTGCTGTAGGTGCTCTGGGTCTGATAGCGGACTTTGCTGGTGCTGCCAGTGCATGGAGCATCAGTGGGTGTTTGGTCTTTGTAATTGGAAGAAAAGGATCAGAGTCGTGTCTCTAGAGTCCTGTGGTCATGAATCTTAATGTCTTAAGCATTGGTCAGCCTGTATACCAGTGTCGCTTGTTATATTTACCAGAAATAACGAGTTTGCAATGGGCTCTGTTGGGTGTATATTCCATAACCCAGTGAATGATTGCTTATTTCGTGTGTGGATACTGTTCCACTCTTGTGGCCCCTGTTCTCCAAAATACGTCCAAAATACTGTCCATAGCTTTTCTCATCCCAGCCTTATATATAAATGCTTTTCAGGACTTATTGTTTGCATGATACAACTTGCTGTATGGAAATATTCAGTTCTTCGTCCATCAATCTAGCATAAGCTCTGCAAATCTGACAGTGGTAGATAACGTAAACTGAGGCACAGAAGTCTTCAGCAGAGATCATGCTAGTCTGTATCACAAAAGGGGGGGGAAATAGGGGGCTTGCTTGCCAGAGCTACCCCGTCTCCATCTTTCCCCATGTAGTGTTTCAGGCTGGGGTGGGAAACCATTGGGCATTGTGTGTGCTCACAAGCACACACAAATGATCTCAAGACGGAGATGAGACTGGAGAGCCATTAAAGGCAAGACTTGACATTGTGCAAGTGAACACCAAACAGCAGCCACATAAATCCCGTTTGTTTTACATTTCAGAGCTTAATGAGACAGAAATCGCATGGCAATTGTCATATGTGCAGGCAGAGATTGCTAGTTTGCATTTAACTAAAGCAACTGCCGTATGTGGCATCAGTGCCTGAAACTGAGCCGTGGTACCTGCTCGCTGCGTTGCTGCTGTAGTGGGGAATGCTCCTTGTGCAGCTGCGAGCAGCTGGTTACCCTGCCACTCAGCACCCATTTTGTGTGTGTGTGTGTCTATGAATGTGCACACACGTGTGTAAGCGTGTGTAAACCCACTGGTAGCTATCACTAGGCTGTCTTGCAGTCATGGAGGTCACCAGCCTTATGTTGCATGTTCTACAAGTGGTAGAGTATCATGGTCTTTCCATGCAAAAAAATTGCATGCAGTAGTCAAGTCCGGGAGCCCAATTTTTGCATGACTTGCACAGGTTATGGATATTAAAACCCCTGGGATGTCCTTTGGTATGATATGTAGGATGTTGTACAGAGCATGAATGCTGTGGGTCCAGAAGTGGGCTGAAGCTGTGACCTTTGAGCTGTCCTTCACCAGTGCACATCTCAAACTGCTTCCAAAGCTCTGTATGCCACAGGCTTCTCTGAATACTCCTCTTGGCAGTTTGCGTACCAGATGGAGTGAGATTACAATGGTACCTTATGAGACTGTGGCAATACTTATCAGCCACAGCCTTGTCCCATGGTCAGGAGGTAATATCAAGCCTGCTTTTTCTAAAGCAGCTGTTATTTTTAGCAGGAGTGGTGTTTCTGCCTTAGACAGCTGCTCATGGTAACCCTGGTTTGAAAAATACTGTGTTAAATCACCTAGGCAGCACCTCTAGCACAGATGTGTGCTGTGCCCACCAAGGGGTGGAAACACTTCTGGGAATACTCTCTAACCTGTAGAAACCATTAAGCTTTTTTTTTTTCCCAGTGTAAACCTATATCTATTTAAAATTAGTTGAACAATAGGAAGGCATTAATGTCAAAATGCATTATCTTGGGTAACTTGCTTCATCTCAGCTAATTTGTGCCTTAGCTTTCCAGATAATGTTCATAAATTACTAAAGCAGTATTTTAATATTAACATAAGCTATAGTCTTTTTGACAACTGTTACAGAGTGGGCTGTGTATGGAGCTCTGAAATGGATTTTTTTTTCAGTCTGTCTGAACTGAAAAAGTGAAGAAGCAATGCTATATTAGATTAACTGAAAACAAGACTGAAAATATTTGTTTCAGGTCAAATAAAACATTTCATCTGATATGATATGTTCTTTGTTCAGACTTTAAAAAACCTTTTTAAAGTAAATTTACTTTGGAATTGTCTCAGGGGAAAAAGTCCAAGTGTTTTATTTAGACATTTTCCCCTCTACATGAAACACTTTCACTTTTGACACTCCCAACACCCCTTTTCAGTCTGTGCAACTGAATGGATTTGATGGGAGTTTGTGAGTAGCATCAGTTGACCCACATCTGTACATTGGAAGGACTGCGCCGAAGATGCAGGGCGAAGAGCTAATGAGTCATTTTTCTAATGGGTATCTCGGTAGGTGAGAGAAGGACTGAAATTATATATTTGAAGGAATAATGGGACCATAGTTAGATGACTAAATCTTATTATTAATCATCCTGGGGGCGATGAAGAGTGGAAATTGTGAGCTGGATCATCCTGATTTGAGAAGTTGTGGGTGAATAATATTTTGCAGCTAGCCTAGAGCTTTGGGGAAGGGGGGGAAACCCCAAACCACTCCAAGCTGACAGTCCCGCTGCATGCATTGCAACAAAGCCAGCTGGGTCGTCCCTGGCATTGAACCTGAGACTAATGTGGTCTTTTCTCATCAAGAGAGCCCTCCTTGATGGTGTAGTTCAGTGACACTTTGGGTTGCTGCTGTTGATCATCTTTCATCAGTGATTCCTTCACAATGTTATTAAACTCCTCCTGGTACAAGAGGCACTCTAGTGGTTCCCATTGCATTTGGCTTCCTGGTGAGTGTTTCTGGTGAACTCTTACTAGAACAGCTGAGACCTTCCCAATGTCATGAAAAGCTCCCAAGGCCCTTTGCTGCTGCTGTAAAACATGTGGAGAAAATCCTCGCATGAACTGCTGCCAGTTGCTGTAATGTCTTAAAAGTGAAGTGAGCAATGGCTTGGAAAATAATTCGGGTAGGACCACTGCACTGGTTCAGGTCTTCTGAGCAGGTGGTGTTTCTCTGGGCATATACATTTGGAAGCCTCACTTCCAAGTTTGTGCTTGGGGTGCTGGGAAGGATGCTGTCTGTTTTAGTGGAGTAATCGAGCAATCACATTGTCCTGGACATAGCATCTGATGACTTTTTCTGTATGATAATGCATCTTCATTACTCCAGGGAAATCATTTGCTCCTCTGAAGACCGGCTTCTCATTCCTTTCATTGTGTGGGTTAAGGGGGAAGAGACTAATGGCTTAATTAAAAGGTTGGGGAGAGAAATCTGTCTTAACCCCCTTTTTTTATTTAAAGAGTGCTGCTGGTAGGAAGATAACATATGAAGGCATGCTGCAGCCCAGTCTTGTCTAGCGGAGCTATTTGGTGCTGTTGCATAAAATGAGACACCCATGTCAGGCCTTCGATCCATCACCCTTGTCTCCTGTAAGCCATCTGCCTGCTGAAGTAGGCTGGGGTAGGCATGCGCTGCGCTTCTTTATGGAAAATGCTGAGATTTATTCTGTGTGAAAGGGGAACGTTATTTAAATCTGCACATTTTGCAGGATGTGAAAGCAGCTCTACATAATATACAGCCTTCCTCTCCGTTGGGACTGCTCTATTAACATCTTTCATTTGTGTAGTTGGATGCTTTGCAGTTCCTTTTAGCAGCGATAATCCAGCAAAGACCTCTGTGTTGTTCACACTGTAATATTTATGGAGCCAGCCTTCCTTTTAATTTCCATGCAGAGTTTGACCATATGCAGAAATATAATACAAACAGCAGCTTTAGTCGTACAATAGTTCAGGCTTTTCCCTCGCTGGGATGTAGGGCTGTTCAGGGACTTATTTGGAGCTGTTTGGGTTCCCTTTTGGAAAGGGAAAAGAAAGGTTTTGAGTGTCTGTTGACAGCGATTGTACTCTCCCAGGCTGCCTCCAAAGGCAGATATTAGTGGAAAGCCCTTTGTTGGGAACAGGTGAATGACTTTAAGCAGAGTCAACAGGACCAATGGTTCAACCACTGGGATTTTTAGGGTGGAGGGAATGCACTTTTATGTAATCCTTCAGTCCAGGCCTTTGAACAAAAGTGTCAGCACAAGGCATGTCTCTGTGAATGAGAAAAGCCATCCTGCAAACGAGCAGTGCTCTGTCTGCTTTACAAACCAAACTTTTTGGGGTGGTGGCGTGGGCAGAGGGCAGGGGAGCCCTTCTCAGGCAGCTTGCGCTTACGTGTGTTTCCGTGCTGGGACCTGAGCGGATGGAGCAACTGCTTGGTTCAGGCAGCTAAGGCCCTGTGGGGCTGACATTTTACCTGCTGGATGTCACGTACATGCCCTTGGGACTGGTGCATGTGGTGCCTTTGGGTCTGCCCGCTCTCCCAAAGCAGAGGGGAGAGCCCATCTCCCTATGCCAAGGAGGACAGCGGGAGGGAGCCTGGCAGTGGTAAACACCATGAGCACATCCCAGCCGGTGCTCTTGAGGTTGGTACTTTGGCTCGTTTAGGCACATGGCTTGGCACAGAGGCATCAGAGCACCCGACGTGCGTGTACGTCTCTATCTGCAGCTCTGATTCCCCAGCTTCTTTCTCTTCGTTTTTGCGCAATTAAATATTAAAGCCAGCAAACACTTTAGTTTGTCTGCACAGCACTGTCTGTCCAATTATCTTCATGCAGGGCTGTCACATTGTGCCAGTTCTTCCCTGGGTGCTGGCGGCGTTTAGCCTGTATGCAAGTTGTAGCTACGAGGAAAACCCCTGCTCTCCGAGCCTCTCTTCCCACCTCTTTTTGCAGCTCCTCAGTGCCTTGGGGTTACCTCAGTGTGAGATATCCCAAGGCAGTATTGGACTGCCTGAGTCTTTTCAAAGTGTTGTGGGGCCAGAAAGAGCTGTTTGTTCTCCTAAAGCTGTTTTATGGGTATTGACAAGGGAATAAAGGGAGAATTTAGATGATGGTTCCCTAGAAGCCTGAAAACATAGGTCAGACCTGCTGTAGTGGTGAGTGCAGAAGCTGTTCTTAGCTCCCTGAAGCTACAGGATGGCACTTCTGCAGTTTGGTGGTTTGGATCTGAGAGGTTGTTGACCAAAGCAGTGTGTGTTTTTTTCCCTTTGAGAGCAAGCCCTTAACCCTGTGCAACAAAATATATATTTGGGTTGGTCCCAGCAGGCTTTGGTGCTTTTTGTGGATCTGCAGCACCTTAGAAATCTTTGCTGCCTCCCTGAAGCAGCGAAGTGCTGTTGAGGGTGAGATTTTGCTGCATCCAAAATGTTGGATTTAAGGTATTAGCTTCTCAGCTTTTTAAATGTGATATTGAATCTCTCCTCAGTCCCTGTCTCAATACTGGAGATGCCTTTTTGGTAATTAAACTCCCTTTTGTATTTTTATACAGCTGATGAGATTTTGCTGACAAATGAAGGGAAATTGCTACAACCAACTCTTCCAGCCTCGGTCAAGCAAAGATGAGTTTATTTTTTTTTTTTGTCTTGCCTTTCAGGGCCTTGATTTTCAGCAGAGTCCATTTCCAAGAGGGATGGGACAGTATGACTAGACTGTGTGGTTTGAAAAGACATTTTAAGTACTTGAACTCCTGCCATCACAGAGTTACACACCTGAATCTGGCCTTGACTGTGCAGGTTGAATTTCTTGCTATGATTTTCAGGGTAGTCTGTATTAGCAGCTTGTCCTTTGCCAGACAGATCAGTGTTAACAGCTAATAGGGTTTCTGTCTTCATTCACTCAGCAGTGATGTGCTGTCCCAGACCTTGGCATCTGAGATGGTCAGTGTGAATTTCGACAAAATAGCAAAGAGTCCCTGGCTTGCTCCTGGGCTGTGATCATCAGCATGTGCAGAGAACTGGGTTTTGGCCCTAGAACAAAATTCAGACCGGAATTTTTTTGGTCTCTGTTAAAACTTATTACCTGTTGGGGCTGTTATTGACTAAGCTTTCTTGCCAGTCAGTATTTCCTTCTTGGATCAATAAATCTTGGTATTGATCTCAAAATAAGTCAGTGTCTTAGAAGTACAGTGATTCTGGCTCCGGTGTTCAGCTCAGGGCTCTGCTGCTGTTTGAGATACAAATCTCAGTTCCCCACAGGTTGTATCTGCAGCTTGCCACTTCCATAGTCAGCTGTAGGATTTTGTCTGCGTCTCAAACACAACCTCTCCCTTCAGAGAGGGGATTGGAAGGTACTTTAGTAAAAAGGAACAGTCCTCTTGCATCACCACATTTTGTCATCTGACATCAAGGACTCCCATTTACCTGTAGTGCTTGTCCCCTGTGGTGCAATTCCTTCTGCCCATCTGTGCTTGGTACCAGTGGAGGTACCAAGGTCCCGACCCTCCCAGCTGTCGGAGGATGCTACCTGCCGGGGTGCAGGTCTGGCAAACTGCAGGCTCTTTGGGGCAAGGAAGGAAAATTGCTCCTTCTGTCTCATGTAAGTTTTTCTTGGTGCATTACAGCTGCACAAACAGCTTCAGGGTTCCCAAGGTGGGAGTCTTTTGCAAGCATGAGACCTTCATGCTACCTTCCTTTGTGTCTTTCTGTAACACTCTTGTGACCATAGCCAGCCTTAGTTGCTGCTTTTCATCTCTTGCATCTGTGTAGTTGCAGTGCATGGAGTTGTTCTCAGCTGCCTCTGCTTTTTCAGAGCTGTTGAGCTGGTGGCTGGCTCCAGCTGTCCTTGTCCCCTTTGTATGCTTTGTTCCCCAGGGCCTTGCTTTCCCTACCAAGGAGAGTCCCTGGAAAGCCAGTTATTAACATGAATCTCTCTAGACTTGATGAACTTGCCCCTGTGGTGGCTTTTGTCCTGTATGAGATGCTTCGTAAGAAGCTTTACTGTTTTATACCAGCACCAGATCTTCCAGGCTTAGCTGGCTTAGAAGCAGCTGAGGCATCAGGCAGGAACCCTTATGAAATCTGTTGGGAGTAATGAACCGCAGAAGACTGTTTTCTGAATCAATATAGAGCTGCTGTTTCTAGAAAGTTGCCAACCACACAAATGCGAGGTTAGCAGTGGAAGAGCACTCCCATAGGGCAGTCAGGAAAGCTGTTGGTGCTATCAAATGTCTACGCTTTCCACCCAAGAGGCTTCTCTATTTCTGTCTTGGGTAAAGTGGCTGTTCCTGGTTTTTTCCTCTTGTACCTTCCAGATACAGTGAGGCTTACTGCAGTTCGTGCTTGCAAAGCACTTCTTGGGTAAAGCGTGCTTGAAAAGTGCAAAGTATTTATTATTATTTGCATAGCAGCCTCTGACCTGCTGTGAAGAAGCAGCCCTTCAGCTCTGCTGAGTAAGCTTACCTTCATTTAAAAAAAAAAAAAAAAAAACAACTCTGGCTGTACTGCATTGAACCACTCTGTCTCACGTTCATCTGCTTTTTCATGTGTAAAAGTCTTCGGAGTATTTGACTTTAATGAATTTGGAGCATGCGAAGTACCTTCTTAGCCCAGCACAGTGCTGCATCTTGATCCTGACTGTGTCAGTGACAGACACGAATAGCATCCAGGTAGACTGCTGAGACACAGTACCCTGCGGAGTATCTCTGCACCAAGTCTAGAAGTTGCCTTATGGCTAGGAACCTGTAGGCTTCTGTCCAAGCTGACAAATCATAGGATACCCCAGTTTGGGGTAACTCGCAGGTGATTTCCAACTTGGCTTGCAGGAAAGTTGCGTGGACTGGGGCTGTTGCAGGGCTCCTTGCTGGGAATGCTGCCAGCTCTAGCCCTGCTTCTGGGGCATCACACTCGCACTTAAAAGCTACTTTAGTCCTGCTGGTGCAAAGCTGTTTGGATTGCAAATGGGATGCCAAGGTTTTAGATGCTCTCAGTGGCCCATAAAATCTTCTTGAGCTTTACATGATGTTAAAGCTTGAAGAGTCACTATTTAAAGCGGAGTGTTTTCACAAGTGCTTGAGGTTGGCTTAGTGCTGCTCTTGTTGCTGTTGATTTAAGTCTAGTTCAAACAAACTTTGTTCGACACTGAGCACACTCTGAAAATATTACCCCCCCCCCCCCCCCCCCCCCCCCCAGCNCCGCCTCGAGGAAGGCAGGCAGATAGCTGTATTAGAAGAGTATTTGGAAGCTCTGGGCTTTTGCTTGATAATACAGAAAGTTAGAGCAATTTTCCCTGTGACTGCTGGAGATGTGCAGGACAGAAAGCATTGGCCATGATCCCTTGGTTTCCTGGCCTTGGCAGACGTGGTAAATCAGGTACTAGGAAATACTGGGTGTTAAAGGGAGGGGTCATTTCTGCTTTATATTTCATTGATCGGCATAGACGTTCAAGTGGAAAGCTGCTTTATCTTCAGCATTCTCCTCAAAAAAGTTGCACAGCTCAACACATTTCCTTGATAAACTCCTGGAGCATACCCTTATCCTTTCCTCTTGTCATCTGACAAATGAGGGTTTTGTCTAACATTTCTTACCGACTTACTTGCTTTTAATGCAACTGTGTAACAGTGAATGAAGAACCCAGGCAGCAGGAGCACCTTGCTTATAACTTTGGGGATCTTATTTTGAATCTAGGAACTGGGAGGCTTTCTTGCAGTGTTTAATAATGCTGATTTCATTGGATGTTTTGTTGCAGATTAAAAGTTCAATTTACGAAAGAAAAAAAAAAAGCCCATTTGCTTCCTCACCAGTTAACTCTTGGTTTATACTGTCATATTTCTGGACCCTGACTTGTGCAACTGCACCTGTTTACCTTTGCTTCCCTCTATTCAAGTGTTTTACAGATGTGAAATCTAGACTGGGACCATGTGAGCCATGTTCACTGCAGTTGTAGATAGAAAGTCTTGTAAAGTTTCCCAAAACCCCAAGAATAGGCCAGGAATGGAGAATAAACAACAGATGCTGCAGTGCCACTGAATAAAAGTGGAAAAGCATAATCCATCCATATATGTGAGATGCATCTCATCTGCATCTCGCTTCTTGCAGCATGTTGGTTAGCAGTAGTGTTGAGAGCAGTGCAGCTATGTTTTGCAGTTCTTGGTATTTCTACCCAGAATGGGATGCTGTGAAGGACTTGTGCTTCTGCTGGCTTGCTCACTAATCTGCCATAGATGGGATTTGCCAAAACACTTAAGAGCTGAAGTTCAGCTGGTTTGCAATAGGATTAGAGCTTCTAAAGAGGTGAGGATTTTCAAAAGCTGGCGTTACTGTCACCTCTGTCTTGGAGCACGCAGTCTGGGTGTCTGTTGTAGCAGTTTGGATATAGGCGGGTTTTCTTGCTTTATTTTTTTGTCTTTTGGTCTCCTGTTGTCTTTCATACTGAACCACCTTTAAGTCAAGATCATTTCATTTGCCACAAATGTGATCAGTGTTCATGTGGAGCACAGAGGCTGCCATCTTCGCATACTGCCACATCTCTCATGGGTTTACGACAGGTGGAGGAGAATTAAAACCCGGGAGGATTACAAGTCAAAATGCAATTACTTAAGGAGAAATCCACTAGGATTCTGCTGAATACCTTGTCTTAAGGGGACTTTGGGTCGTCTTAGCCATTTTAAAGGTTTGGGATCCGCTAAGACTACTTTGAGAAAAGTCATCTTAAGTGCGCAGCACCAGGGAGGAGAAGCTTGCTGGACTGGAGATGACATGGGGAGTGTTCTTCACTGGGACATGAAGATCAGGCCCTGAAATCTGGGGCAGCAGCTCTTGCAGCGATGCAGCCTTTGGTGGCTTTGTACGCCAGGGGAATGTTGTCGAGTGCAAGCGTGAGTGCATAGCCTGCCTGGTTGTATGCACGCCCCTCTAGTGGGTCAAACCCAGGCACACAGAATTGCATGCTGATTCGTAATTTCCAGAGTAAGGAAGAGACAGGCTGTGCTCCATGTGCTAGCACATCTGCACGTGACAGCTGGTGGGCACGCAGGGTCTGGGGACTGCAGAGTAGGGGGCTGGAACAGAGGAGCAAAGCAGGTCAGCTTTGCCTATTAGAGAAACCCTCAAAAGGTTCAGTTTCCTCTGGGCAAACAATTAGCTGCTGTGGGTGAGTTGAAAGAAGAACTGAATAGTGTGGTGGACCAACTTTCTGAGAGCATCTTTTTCACATGCTTCCATTGCTGGCCAGCCTGCTTCCAGGAC
The DNA here is from genome assembly GCA_013399475.1 of Chauna torquata. Classification (NCBI taxonomy): domain Eukaryota; kingdom Metazoa; phylum Chordata; class Aves; order Anseriformes; family Anhimidae; genus Chauna; species Chauna torquata. The sequence goes on along the minus strand of VXAL01014304.1, from coordinate 87,200 downwards.
CTTCCCCTCAGCCCTAGCGTTTTGTCCAGTTTCTAACAGTAATTTTCTTCCTCCTGTTTGAGTGATGCTCCCTCTCTCCCTCCCCCAAGTTCCAGCACCATATGTCATTAAAATGCTTAGACATGTGGAAAAGGCCTTGACAGAGATTCAAGGAGACAAGGGAGATGCAGACAAGCGGAGACTTTGTCAGATGGAATGATTCTGACATTAGCGACGCTAACCCAAAGAGAAAGATATAGCTATAGGAGGAGGTTGAACAGGTCGGGGGATGTGAATTGACAGAGGCATGGAGATAGGCATCATGGACAAGGGAGACTGAGACGGTGGAGAGGCAGAGGAAAAACAGGAGCAATTTCCAATAGCAAATGAAGTGAGAAGCAGAGGTGAGGATGGAGGACGTGAGCATCATCTCAGTTTCATGGGCAGTGCAGGGCAGTCCGTGATCCTGCCTTGCCTTAAGTTTGGGATCATTCAGCTCTAGACCAGCAAAGCAGTATTTATTTTTTTTTTCTCCCTACCCCTGGGCATCCCAGGAGGGTTTTGGAAGCTTGCTTGGGAGCCTTGCCTCCTTGACTGTCCTTCTACAACCCTGTGAGGAAAGCTGTTAGCTAACTCACGCCTCCACCCATGCCTGGTAAAGGTGCAAAAGTAACCCTGTGAGCATCTCAAGGATGGAGGAAGCTTTCTAACTTCATTTTCTCCTGGACAAGCATCTCCTACCTCTGTCTTCTGTCACCTACTGTTTTTTACCCATAGCAGTGATAGGGTGTAGTATTTCCCCCTGCCGTCTGCTGTTTGCATGGACAAAAAGACAAGACAGCACTGTTTTGCTGGTTATCATGCTTTGAAGGTAGCTTTTGCCTGCAGAGAACACCTCCGAATTGCTTTGTGATTCTGTAAAGAAAACAAATGAAACCAAGCCTACTCTGCTCCCACTGATAGGAGGAATTAGAGCATCCACGTAGGTGGCAGGCATGGATGTTTTGCCCTGTTTGTTTGATATTCAGGGTAAGAAGTCGGTGGGGAAAATCCAGCAAAGAATTGCTTGTATTGTTAATACAGATATACCTATGGTTGTGGGGGGAGGGGGGAACAGAGGTGGAAAAGGTGGGGGGGGAAAGCAATTCCCAAACTGCAACCTGCAACAAAAAACTGCAGCTTCTGTTGTTTAAGCAGACTTGGCCAAAAAATTCCAGGAGGAGTGCCATCTGCAGTGTGGAAGGGAACAAAGAATCTGCTTCGGGTAACAGAAGTCATTAGCAAGCCAGGGAAAGCGACTGTATTGTAGGGGGTGCTTCTGCTTATCCCTCCTTGCTGTCCCTGTGCTGTGTGTAGGGAGAGGCTATTTTTATTTATGTACAAAAAGGTGGAGGCTAGGAATCTCCAACCAGCAAGGATTTGCCTCAGTTTTGACTCCCATGTTGTTTGGGGAAGGATTACGAGGCTGCTTACCATGACCTTCACTGGAAAACTTTTTTTTTTTTTGAATGATCCACATGGAAGATATTATCACGTCCTCTTGAGCAGTTGAATTAGTATCTGAACACAGGGCATTTCCACTGGTGGCCATTCCTGAATGGTGCAGTGCTCTCCTACCCTTATTTTCTTGAGGTCTTACTGCATCCCTTGAGGGGTATAGTGACCTACCTTTGGATGTAAGGGCAGCTATTTCCTTGAGGGTAGGAGATGTTCGTATAGAGGCTGGGTGAAGACAGCTTGTATGGCTTTCTCTGGTACCTGGATGTGTTTATACAAGTTTTCCAGGACTTCATAGGGTTTCCCTAATTTCTGGTCTGGCAGCTACAGCCTTGCAGCAGACTACTGCAGTAGCGAGGGAGGTTGGTTTTTTCCACCTCTTTTCTGGGTGTATTTCTCCTTGTTTTTCAGCACTCTTCTAAGGTATTTCCTTAGGTATGAGTCACTCCACAGACAGCCCATTATTTTCCTGCGAGTAGCCTGTATAGAACAAACTTTGTACTCTTAAGTACGAAGGGAAGCATTCTTAGGGGAGATGAGCCCAATTTGTTTAACACTGTAATTCACTGTTAGAAATCTCTCTCTTGTCACAGACAGAGTCACTAGATGCGTCAGCCTTTGATCTCAACGGCTGATTTTCTGCGTGTAAGAAATTTCAGCAACACTTTAAATTATGTCTAAGATACCCATTACCACCATGTTGCGCTTAGATTTAGGAAGACTGTCGAGCAGCAGATAAACACTAGATAAGGTGTTTTTTAAAATAGTTTGTTTTATTATACCAGCATTTTCTCTTTTCTGTGAGATGCTCTTAGGAACTCGGAAACTGCATTTCCTCTCCTGCCATTTTAAAAAATGCCCCACAGGCATGAGTTTATGGTATTGTAATTGCCTAATTTGATAGAATTTGATAAATGGTATGTCCTATAACTAGTAGCTTTGAGTCTAAGTATGCTTCATGGTTGGATTCAGGTTTGCTTCTTGTTCTGCAACTAATTCTTTAGGTGACCTTGAGCATATTGGTTCATACGATATCTGTCTCGTTTTGCTGTATTATATAGAAACGAAGTCCCTCCATTTAGAGAGCAAAGTCTAAACGAAATTTCTGCTAGCAGTTGGGAGATCACCTGGTTGTGTGCAACAGGTTGCTAAACAGGGTTGCATTTCACCCTCCAGTAACATGTCCAAGTCTGTTGTGTTACCTTGGAGTTAAATCCTAGCCTTCTGCACTCATCTGTCAGGCTCCCGTGCTAAGGAGATCCACCTTGTTGCTTTTATACAGCTTCAGGTACCTGTGCTTCACTTAAAGGGATTGTCTGTCCAAGAGACAGCTTGGGGGAACTTAAAGATGTGCTTTCTGCCTCCAGTGTTCTCACTGTTGCCTACCTAGGAAAATCTATGGGAGAAAATCTCACCGGGTGCAGCAGGGAGTGCTTAGGTAACACACGCCAAGACTTGCAAGTCTCTTCCTCTGGAAGCATCCACCTGAGTGCCAACTGCATTTCGAAATCAGGCTGTAGACTGAAGTGCAAACTCCTCTTCTGAGAGCAGGTAAGCTGGAGAAGAGGCAGACCACCAAGGCTGTGAAGTACCCCCAGGGCTGGGAGAGGCTGTGGCCAGCCTGGGGACTTGCTTCGGACCCACCGTCACCTCCCCTCTCCCCAGCAATCACTAAGGGCTCGTGCCTCAGATCCAGAGCTTTTGGATTTGGTTCCTGCCGATGACCCAAGATAGGAAGCGGCAGCAGTTGTTCCAACAGTGCTGTTGGCTGCTTTTGAAGCCCTTCCTTCGGTGTCCGCAGCTCCAGCCATCCTGGCCCTGACGTGCGCGTGGTGGCTGAACCTGTTTAATAACCTGCAGCAGCAGAAGGGATGCTCCTTGGCACAGCATCAGATTTGTAAGAGAAAGCCAACATTTTTCCAGGGCTAACAGCCTGTAGCTATTGCTAATAGCATAATTTCCAAGCTGACGTTCTCTTTTGAAATCCTGTGAATGGGATAGGAAGGGTCAAAACTGGAGCTTTTACCTACTTGACCTCCTTTTCTTTTAAACAAACCGTGCTTTTGCATTGTTAGTGGGCAACTGCAAGGGAGAGCGTTACAAGGCGGCACACAGGAGCGTGTGCCTGCACCACGGATGTCTCAAAGATTTATCGTCACAGCAGTCGTTGTTGTTGTTTAACAGGTGACTAAGTCATCTCTGATTATATTGAGACTTCGGTACAATGAAGTAGATTTTTAAAAAGGTGGGATGTATTGTTAAATATGAACTTTTGCTCTGAGCATATTGTATTTTTTGTTGGAAGGTTGCAAGCATCTGTAGGCAGAGACATATGTAGAAGGTAAAAAGATTTTCCTCAGGTGGGCGTGAGAGCACTGACGCATTGATTGTTGGAAGCAGTGAGGTCTGGTTGGCCACCTACCTGCCTGGGGCCTGTGGTTTTCCACCAGACTTTGTGTTCTGCGTTGAGCTCTCCCTTTTTGTAGCATGGGTATAGCAAAGCTTGCTTCCCTTTGAAGTGCTCAGAGAGCTGCAGGAGGAAAAATAAATAAATAAATGAAGAAAAGGAGGAGGTGCAAGAATCTCTTCCTACGGATCATTATTCGGTGTGTCTGGAAATGCGTCACTGGGGGACGCAAACCAGACCCTAAGACCCAGGAGGTGAGCAGGAGCTGGTTATGGAGTGTGATGAGAGTACCTGTGGCCAGCATACCTGTAAGCATGGCTGCTCTTTAAAGTTCATTATGGACTTATTGCTATTCCTTGCAGCTAACATAGGGGAATAGCTGCTGGAACTGGTAATATATCTGAGATAGTGAACTTTTTTTTTAAGTGCAGCTGCTGTACTGTGTCAAGACAGTGCTACACAGCACAGGTTAGCAGAGGTCCCTGTGAGCAATCGTAATGACACACAGAACCTTTCACCCTTAGCCAAAGCTTCTGTAAATTGCAAACAGGGATTAAAATGATAGCAAGAGCCCAGGGCCCTGTACCTCATTGTGCAAAACCCATGGTGAATTTTGCTCAAGCTGAATAGAGGGAGGGGGGGAAAAAAACACTAAGAAAACAAGTGTTATGTGCCAAAGGGGCAAACCTAATGAAAGTAACTGTGACCACATTCCCCAAATTAAATCCAGAGCAGTCAGTTTGCAGAGAACTCCCCGGCCCTGGTTACTTTTTTATTCTCTTTAATAAAGCAGTCATGTAGTATCTGAAAGGCAAGAGAATTGCAGAGATGGAGAATCGTTGGCAGGGGGGAGCACAGGAGGAGGAGATCAGAATGGGTTTGTCAGTGCAAAAATCGCATAGTGCACGACAAAGACAGGGAGAAGCAGATCACACAGGGAAAATGAGACTGAGAAACAGTGAAGGTGTCAAAGCAGGTTTGTTGCTCACGGAGCCAACTGGAAGTGAAAGCGTCACAGAGAACTAGAGGCAGATCGAGGCTGTCAGGGAGATTTAATTTGTCTGAGGACTGAAAACACTCACGGCCCCGTTGTGATTGGAGTGGGCAGGGGGGAGATGAGTGCCTGGAGATGCTGGAGGAGGTACTGATGAAGCGCCTAGCTTGGGAGGATCTTGTGCAGCTTGGGGTAACAAGCCTCACCGCTGCATGGCCAACCGTGATGTCCAGGAGGGCTGTTGGCGTCTCCTGGGAAGGGTTGTGCCCTCTGGATAGCTCAAGGGTCTTCTGGTGGCTGGAGCTAATGAGCAGGAGTGTGCTCTCCTCCCAGCATGCAGCAGTATGGCTTGGAGTCCTGAGCCCTGAAAAAGTACCTGGCAGCAGGTGGGTTTTTAGTCTGGTTTCTGCAGGGTAAGGGATGCCCTGGGACCTTAGGAAACACGCAGATGAGGTGAGGAGGAACACTTCTGTCCTGTGACTTATCTAACCTCGCTTGGAGACCTGCCTCGGAATGACATGAAAAAGCATCCAGGGGCGTCTGTTTTGGTCCATAAACCCTAAAGTTACTGGCAAACCGTGGATCTTGCTCCCAGGGCTAGGTTGGACGAATCCTGCTCTGTCTCTGCAAACACATTGTGAAGGAGCTTTCAAATTCAGTTGGAGCCTGTCATGCTTATATAGTCTTCTCTGGATTGTCTCTGACTCCTAGCCAAGTATTTTCCATCCACACCGGTTTCACTTGTGCCAGCAAAGATTTGTCTTTTTGCAAGTAAAAAGGAAGACATGACAATGAGGAGCTGGGTGGATGTATAAACCCAATTTTTACATTTCCCAGTGAATACCCTTATGAAGTATCAAAAAATCGTCCATTGAACTGATAGCTGGGGGGAGACTGCTGGCATGTGAGGGGCTGGTGGCAGTCCCCATGTGAAGTCTGAGCAGGTGGTGGAGGGGGGAGTGGTGCCTCCCCCCTCCCGATGGGGTTGCCCTCCTCCCTGCCTCTGCTTGCAGGCAAATTCCCTTTTAATATTCCTCCCAGATGCTTTTAATATGACAGCCAGGGGATGCTGCTGTGCTTTATTGCCACCATGTTAATGAAAAGGCCATAGTAACTGAGCCTCTTTTTTGTGACTTGAAGATGGATTTCCTCTTAAGGCGAGTAAAATGAGCCATCCTCATCCCGTGTGTAGATAAGAAATGGTGAAAGATGGTTGGGGCTTGAGTATATTTTGCTGGGTGCCAGCCATTCTTCTGCCTGATGACTTGTTGTTTAAAATCCCAAAGACAGCCCCTTCTTGTCAAGCAGCAGTACGGATGGCGCAGGTAGGACTTTTTGAGAGTCTGGGTCACTAAGGACCTCATTAGAGGTGGGGAGGCAGAAACCCTCTCCATGCTGGGGAGCCAAAAGAAGGCCTCCCTGTGATTAATGCCCCAGCTGCCGAAACCTGTGCTTGTGTTCGCACATCCCCCAGTCCTCATGTGGGCAGTGCTGCTAAACCTGCTCTCAGTGGTGCCGAATTAGGGGACCGAAGCTTGCAGGCTGAGGAGGTCTGCAAGCAGGGGGAGGGCAGGTGTCTGCTTCCCTTCCCGGTGCATTGCCAGGGGTGTAAATACAGCTGAGGAGACACCGGTGCCAGGTGAGTTTGTGCCCCAGTGTGGTTGCTGCCACTCACATCTGCTATAAAGCCCCAGCTGTGATCACACCTGCTAATTAAAGCTCATGCCTCCCTCTGCCTGAGTCTAGGTGCTGGGGCAGCTCCCTGACCAGAGTTCACTGCAGTTTTCCCCCTCTGGCTTTTCCAGTGTGGTTTTCTTGCCTTCCAGCTCCGGGATGGGCTCTTCTAAAGTGCCCCAGATCACTGGGCACAAAATACTTCACTGGGGATCTTTAGGTGATATTTTGCAATGGAAGCAAAAAAATAATCACAGCTAGCTCCTGTGTGCAACAGCATGCTCCTTCCCTTTAAATACCGTGGAGAGGAGCTTCAAAAAGATGCAGGGCAATGATGCTGAGGCAGCATTTAAGCAAATGAAGGGTCAGTCAAGGAAGACTTCAATTCCTATGCATTTCCCAGGTTTCAGTATAAGGTGGTGTGTTTGGGGTCACAGCACAACTGAATAAAGGGCAGAGACTCTGGAAGTAGTTGAAGTGGTGTCGAGTCCAATGGAGCTGTGCCTGCCAAGAGTTCGGCCCCTTACTGCTGAATTTGATGCATCTTATTCATTTTTGTACACTTCTACTGCAGAAGAGCTGGGTTAAAAAATAGGGAGGGGGAAAGTTTCTGATCTGCTTTAAATTAAAATAAATCCAGAGCAGAGAAGGCCTTTTGTAAGGTCTGCTGAGTTAATGGATTCATAATGACTTTTAAAGCTTCACTTGGGTAAGAAATACTGTTCATTTCATAATTGCATATAAATATACTTTCTCATAATCCAGGACAGCATAGCAAAAGGAAATCTACTGGCTTAATTATAAATCTTTTTATTAGCTGGAACCCCACTGGAATAAAAAAAAAAAAAGAAGCCACATATTGTTTTTATCTAAGAGGAAAAGCATGGGGAAGGAGGTGTGTGTTGGGGAGGTGTCTTGGAAATGAATTATGAGGAATTAAACAGGAAAGAAAACAACTCTGAGTGCTGAGGACTTCAGGGTAGCAATGCAGCTACTGAGGGCTTGTGTGAGCACTTCTCTCCATATCGATCTGTGGGCATTCAGCATGCCTGCCCTGGGTTCCCCGGGTGCTTGGAGCTAGCACAGATCAATTCAATCTTCAGTTGGTGGCTTCTTAAACATGTATTTTTTATCACTTTGACCTACCGTGACCCAGGCTGAAGCAGATTTTTTTCCTTAGCTCCCGTCCACCTTGCTGACAGAGGCAGATTTCTCTTAAAAAGATGGGTCCTGAGGGCTGGAGGAGTGTCCAGGACCCCTTGCCGCGTTTTGGGTGGCCGAGGAAGGAAGCAGATGCCTCTGTTCGTTGCTTAGTTTGAAAGCGAGCTGCCATGTATGCACTGCGTAAGGGACCAAATGTGAGCAGAGGGATGCTGGGGACGGCTGGGCCTGGTTGCCCGCTCTGGGGAGTAGTGGAGGTGAAGTCCGGCCGCTCAGGCAGCTGCCACCGGCGAGGAGCTCTGACGCCAGAAACCAGCTCCGCGTGCCCGCGGCGCTTGTGCGCAGGAGCGCGCCGGCTGTTGGAGGCTGAAGGATTGGGCTGCTGTGCCCACGCAAACAGCCCATCCATCATGCCCCGTTCCAGGGGAGCGCGGCACCCAAATGTTGCTTTTAAAAACAGAAAGGAAACTAATTAAGCACTTAAAGGTTGAGCAGCCCGTTTGTGCCTGATGGAGATGAACGAGGCTACCTCTGGGCACGGGGAAACCTGGCACTCTTCTCCTGCTCCCAGGTGGCTGCTTGCAATTACAGGCTCCCTGCAGAGCCCCGGTGGTGCCAGACACCTGCCTGCTGCTTCCTCTGTTTGCAGAGCTGGCGTGGCCGTGCTGCGCCTGGCATCCACCCGCTTGATGGATGCGGTGGTAGCAGTCCCTGGGTATCTCTATAAACCCTCCTAGTCGTGCTCGTGCTGCCTTGGCATCCCACTGCTCGCCTGCGTGGGAAGGGCTTCCCCCAGCCCAGGGGACTTGCTGTGACAATGGTGTTTCAGGACGACTTTTCACAGACCGAGCAGGCACCTCTTACTGCCTGCTTGTGGGCTGGGAAGTGTTGGGTTTTTCTCCTGTCCCTCTTATGCAGGCGTTTCTCTGGTTTAAAGGACTATTCTTGAAACTCCACAGACTTTGCAGGCATCATCCTGTGAGTTTCTCAGCTCGGTTCCATGTTGTGGCACATCTCCTCCCATAGCAGCCTTGCGAGGAGCAGCATGAGGCTTGGTTTTCTTGAAAAATATGAAATTACTCTCCAACTTGTAACTCCTGACTTTTCTCCCCCCCGACTGCATTTGGGGAGAACGTGTTTATGACATAGGGATTTCGTTTATGACAAGTTGAATCTGCGTAACGGAAGAAGCACAAAGACCTCCTGCTAGTCCTCCTTCTTTCTCCTCACCTCAGTTTGGGTGCTGGAGTTCTGAGCTGCATCTGAGATGAAACGCAACTGAGAAGTGTGTAATCTGAGGGGCTACGAGCAATCTCAGGTGGAACAATATCGAAACCTCTCCTCCTGTCTGGAGGTAACCCAGTTCTTCTAGAGGACTTAAAGCACACCAGGGTGGCTAGGCAAATAATTTGCCTGTCTTTTCAGCTTTGTACATTGAGAGATCTGACGTTCATTCCTTCTTAGGGGTGCCCAAGAATGCCTTACCCAAGCTAAATTGTCAACAGTTTTGGCTACATCTTCCCTGGGTCTTTATGTATTGATAGAGGTAGGAGGGAAAGAAAGCTACGGCAAAACCAGAGAATTAAATGAAAAGCAGGTCAGGACAGTAATTTGCTTTTAGATTTTTTTCATGTTTTGAAAAGGAAATGGGGGGGAAATAATCGCTTCTCCTACTCTTCCCTCCAGACCATGGAATTAAATCTATAACTATTACAGAAACATTTGCGACCCAGACATTTTTTTTATTTCTGCTCGTTCTCTGTATTCAAAAGCCTCCAAAGTGTCAGCATGTTTCCATGCAGGCGAGATGTGCATAGCATCTAAACAGCATAATGTCAGTGTGGTAGAGAAAATTCCCACTGAGGGCCCTGCAGGTCAAAGCAAGCTAATGTATGATGCCCTCCCTTGCACTATTGAGCGTGAGTTGTGCTGATAAGACTCTGTACATTCTGTCTATTAAATCTTGTCTACTGTATAAGCAACACAGATGCAGGGTTATTTATTTGTCCTGCCTTCGTCCCCCTGAAATTATCATCCTCAACCTGGGGGGAACCTGTTCGGCCATGGGAATGGGTGGTAGCCATCCTATTTTTGATTTCTATCCTGCTTTTTCTCACTCTGTGTGACGCAGGTAACTTGTCTGGTTGCTTTATGTACCGTGACTTAGCTCCAGGGCCTTTCCTCACGCAGCGCCGAGCAGTTCCTATCTTCCCTGCTGTCAGGGGTGTGAAATGACTGCCCGATACCCTCTGGAAAACAACCACAGCATGCTGCTGGTAATCTCACCCCTGTCTGAGGACTTTTGGGGCAAGGCTGCCCTGTTGTGGAGCTCCTTCCCCCGCCTTTCTCCATTTTGCATGTCCTCTGCTGACTGGGTACCCTCTCGCTGGTTTTCGGTGCTGCTGCTCATCGCGGGCATTTTGGTGCTGTTTCCCCATCTTCTATGCCTTTTTCTTATCCCAACCTTGGGGCTACCTGGCCTAGTGATGAATGCACTCTGTCCTCTGGATTGCGGCAGAAATGCTTTCAACTCTGGTCTGAGCAGCACTGCAGAAGGCTGGCTCATTAACCATGTTTGCTCCAGCTTGCTCAGCAAGGAGGAAGAGAGGTCAAACTGTGAAAGCTGCTAACATGGGGTTTTTGTAGGAAACTGTTGGAGCCTCTTGGAAAAAGAGGCCTTGGGGACTTATTATCTGCTGCTGATGTTGCAGGCAGCGAATTGTCTGTGGATCTGCTTTTAAACATAAACAGATGCATGAGTCCAGCATCATGGGTCTTGGTGTGCCTGCCACAAATCACCAAGACCATTGGACTGTCTGGGAGCAGAAGGGTGGGCAGCCCCAGAGAACCTGTGGGGTTTTGATGGGAAAGGTTAAGAGCAAGAAAAGAGACCTCCTTTTTGTATTTCCATTTTAAGGACCTGCTGTTCCCTGGGCAAGGAGGATGACTGCGCAGGTGAGATTGCCAAGACTGTCACAGGCAATGCTTGTGCCTTGGGGATAAGGATAAGTCTCAGTGGGGTGACAGGGGGCACCTGTGTTATGGAGAAAGAGCAAAAGAAACGGGAAGGCAGCCAGATAGACACCTTTAATCTTTCACATTAACTAAGTCTTTTTGCCGGTGGATTTGGGGAGTGCAGCTGGCTTCTGCGGAGCCAGGCTAGCGAATGGAAAAAAGGATGATGGGAGATCTGTGACGCCAGGAGGGGATAACGTGTGTAGGGGAGAGCATTAGGGTGGAGGAGCGGTGTGGGGGAAATCACCAACATCTGCTCGCACGTTCAGCCTTCACACTGATCCCTCCTCAAATCTGACAATCCGCTCCCCCTAATCCTTAAATCCCACCGATCTGCTGCAGCCACCCACCCTTCAGCTCCATCTCTGTGCAGTCCGCCTGCCTGCCCAGCTCTGCTGGCTCGTCTTTGTGGCAGGGCAAGGGAGGCAGCTGCTTTGCGTGATACAGCCCAAATGAGACTTTGGCCTTGTTGTCAAATGCTGATGACTTTCCTCACCCGGCTGATACTGGCATAGATGTGAATTAATCAAACAAGCATCAGATGCTGAGAGGAGTGAGGAGGAGTAGCTCTCAACTGCTGCCTGAGAGACGGTGGGGTTCAGCTGGTTTGTCGGGTGGCAAGCAGTCAGCCCGCAGCTCCAGCGTTCTGACTCTGCTTCTGTGGTCCCTGTCTGGTGATGGCAAAACACGTTAGTCAAAATAAGGGGAAGCCTTTTCCCTGTGGGGCTGGTTGTCCAGACGCTGCGCTGGGCCTTGACCTGTGCTCTTTTGCAGCTCCACAGCTGCGGTTCTTGACCTGGGTTTACGTCGCTTCATCTTTGCCTTCTCAATTATGAAATGAGCATTGCTGATGTGCCTCCTTCGGTGGGCAAGGCTGCTTTCTCCTCTGGGAAATGGCAGTCTCTTGAAAACCAAACTTTGCATGGAGACAAAGAATTTGTAGGCAGCCTTTGTCATCCCTCAGCACAGGGATGTGCTGAGGGGATGATGGAGGCTTGGCTTCGTGTCCTGCATCAGGCTGAGCAGGAAAATAATGTAGGTTCCTTGCTTGGTAGGAGAGTATCATTACTTGGAGGACAGAGGCATAGCTGTGGTTGCTGCAATGTTGTTTACATCTCAAGGAACACACACATGCAGCTTATTCTAAGGCTATAAGCATTTTCCTTTTCAAATGCATGTGTGCCAGTCTTTGGGACTTGCTTAGATTCCTTGAGACAGTACTTGGAAGCCACCAGGCAAATCATAGGCTGATGCAGTGGTGTTCAGAGATGGGCTGATTATATTATCTATTTCCCAGTCCCTCTTAAGGAAATGAGAGGTCTTTTGGGAGGAGGAAGAACTCAGCTAGCAGTCTTTCCACTGAAACCTGTTGGCGTGCGCAATGTGCTGAGATGCCACCAATCATTGCTTTAGCATGTTGTCAATAATCAAGTCTGCATCACCAACTCAGCTGGCTACTGCAAAATATCCCACTAGCATTTTTTAACATAATATCCAGGTTTCTTGGGTTTGATTTTTCTAAGATTTTTCTCCCACTCTGTCCTCCCAGAAGTAGCTGACTTTGCAGTGCTTGGCACAAAAAACTGACTGGAAAGATACTGACCCAAGCAGCCTCTTCTAAACCTCTCGTGACTCCTGGAAACATGTCTCTGTGCCAAAGAGAGATGGCTCTGGTGTCTCTAGGAGTGAAACCAAGTTTGCTTCCATTGCTCATGGACATATTTATGGCGTTTTAGGCTGGCAATTTTGCTGTTGGGGAAGCATGTAGTTGTAGCCTGTCTTGTCCCCTGTAAAAGTATGATCTGGCACCAGTGGAACCCTTTGTGTTCCCTGGGGGTTATATTGGGCCTGTTCAGTGCAACCAGCAAAGTGCTCCTGAATTGCAGGGGCTTGTCAGATGGAGGAAAGAGTTTGCTGTTCTTGGGGCTGTGTACCAGCTGTTTGCTTGCCTTCTTTTGCATGCACACCATGATTTATAGCTGCAGCAAGAGCCTGGGAAAAAAGCCCCCCTCAGGGCTGATGGTCATTAACTCAGGCCATCCTGTACCGCAGGTGTCCCGTAGATACTTGGCTCACAGGCTGACATCTAGGGATGTGTTGCTAATTACTCTAATTACTGTTGCCCAGACTGCCAAGGTCATCTCTCAGTTGTAGTTCCAGGCTTTGCTGTTCAGGCACAGCCCTGCCAGTTTAGAAGGAGTGATTTAAATGACACTCAGACAGTCAGATGAGATGGGGAGGGAGATAAAAAATAAAATAAAATGGTCCATGCATTGCAGAACTACTGCAATGCCAAAACCTGGCACTTGCACGGTGATGCTCCTTTGGTCTCTCACAGCTTTAGTGGGAAGGAATTAGAAACTTTAGGACTGAGATGGACCATGCTCAGGCTTGCTGTTGAGGTGGCTGGGCCATGAGAGCCAGAAATAACTCTTCCCACTTGAGCTGGCGGAGCAAAAGCACTGGCTGGCTTCCTGGCCTTGTCCCTGAGGTGGGTGGCGGGAGCTCAGTGACAGAGATTGCATTACGTGCTGAAGATGGACACTTACCTTTGTAACCCCGTACCTTGCCCACCCAGAGCATCGGCCAGGACCAAGGCTGCAACGTCGAAGTCTGGATTGCGGGGCTCAGCTCGCAGATAGGGAAGCGGTGAGCAACCAGCTCCGCTCCACGAGAGCTCATGGGCTGGGAGCGCCCGCGTGGCACGCTGCCTGCGCACGTTACCTGGTGGTGACTGAGGAATAGATGACTTCTGTAGTTTTGGGGGAGAGGGGGTGGAAATCACTGACACAGGAATCTTTCCTGAATCTGGCTATCTTGTTTAAATAAATCATGTTTACAGGCATTACCTTGTCTGTAATTCTCTGCTCGGCTTTGGCTGTGTAGCAGCAAGGCCTTAGGTTCTTGCCAAGTCTGGGGAAATTTGAGTCAGTCTTGGTTAAGAGGAGTTGTGTGGAGCGGGATTATCTCATCCCCGCCAGTGTTTCTCATTCACTCAAAAAGGGGAAGAGACAAGAGGTGCCTGTTCCTCTCTCCTCCTTGCCAACAAAAATTATGAGGCTCCTTCTTGCTCTGTTGTAGCCAAATTAGCTTAAGCCTCTCTTTTTGTTTAGCTAACCTTCGCTTATTTTAAACATACACCCAGCAAGCAGATTCATTACTTATTAACTTACAAAGTGGTAAATTTCAAAGCTGTCATAATGCTGAAGTCATGTTCACTTTAGTTATTCTGCATAATTAATTACAAAAATAATAATTTGTACATCATGATATTTTCATTCCAACATAAAAGGGAAAGACTCTGAGCCGTAGCCGCCTCGGGCACAAAAGAGAGAAGGCAGCAGCTTACAGCCGTGCCTGCGCGGAGAGGAATCTCAATGCAGCCTTGCTGGCCGCAGCATTGTGCATGGGAAGAAGATGTTTCAGGGGAGACTGTCCTTGCTTTTGTCCTTCGCGCTCGTAGAGGTTGCATGTGCAATTGCAGACCTCTCCACTTCCCTCGGCTCTGGCTCTTCTCTTTTGCCGAACTGAGTTTGTGTGCCACCGAGGAGTTGTTTGGGCCACCTACAGGGCTGGCATTGGTGAGGAATCCGAGGAGGACACCTCTATGGTAATAAATAAGCAACATCATGCAAATATAACTCTGTTTTGGATTTGGAAACCGCTGGGCTGTGTTTGGGTATAGAAGCAGAGTCTTCTATCATATGGCTCTTGCTTAATCCTTTCGTCCGCAGGGCAGAGTGATCTGGTGACTGTATCACTGGGCTTAGAGGTTCTTGAGTGATCTCCTTCTCTGTGCTCTCTTCTGTGTCTGTGGACGGAGGTAGCTCTCCGAAACAGTCAGCATCGCTGTGGACAGAAAGAGTGAAGGTTTGCATTTGCCAAACCTTCGCACCTTCTCTTGCACCTTGCTGTTTAATCTGGGCTGATAAGACTTGCGCTTTGCAGAGCACTGTTCGGCCCTGTCTGTGGGGTGCTGGTGCATCGAATGGCCGGGCAGCGGGTATTTTTAGTCACTGCATGTGCCTGGGTCTCGGTAGCGGAGGGCAAGGCAGGCACACCCCTGCCTCCTTTGCTGCGTCTGACCTAGGAAGCTGCTTGTGTGAATGTGCTCGCCAGGAAAGCCAGCCCGGGAGCTTGGGGCTTGCTTGTGGTGCCTGCCGAGCCTGCTCTGGTGGTGTCCCAGCACCGGCGTAACGCTGCTGCGACTCGGACCTCCGGGACCTGTTACCCCGTGGGAGCTGGCAACGGTGCTATGTGCTGGGTAGGGCGGGCCAGGGGTGGGGGGCTCTGGTGGAGAGGGGAGAGCGTACTGCAGGGCATTGTCGTTTTATCCAGGATGATGAAAAATAAAGTTGATTTGGGTGGGAAGAAATGCCTGTCAGAGGAGCTCCACAGGGAACAAAACCCACGATTTCATTGATTTGGTTTGTTGTTTTGATGCTCTTTTTGTTTTTATAAACAAAAGGAGAAATGGATTGTGTGAAACTGCCTGAGACCTGAGCACTAAAACAACGAATGCAAGTATATAAACACATCTCCAGGGAAGGGAGCAAGAGTTATTTCCACTTTCTGCAGAGGGTACAAAACCACACTGCAACTGAGGTTTATATGCAATGCTTTTGTTGGTCCATACTGAGGGTGCTCTTAGGTTGTTTTTTTTCTCCTCCCGATGTTGCTTTGGAGGGGATTGATCACATTTCCAGACTTCTCAGTGATGAGAATTAAAAACTTTTAAATGACAGCTGTGAGGACTGGACTCACCTGACCTATGGAGCTGGGGCTTTGGGTAAAACTTCAAGAGATCCTCGCAAAATGCCCAGTAAGTTCAGTGGCATTGATTTCACTCCAGACGTAATGAGCCTTAGCAGCTCTGTCAGTTGTGTATCTTTGATCTACACTTTACTAGTAGTTTCCCTCTCTCTCCAAAAAGCTCTGACTTTTGGTTCCCTGTCAGTTGATTCCTCTGATTTTTAGGTATCCCTGAGACAAGCGCATGATTCCTGAAGTTTCTTTGCATCTCTCCCACCCCTAGAGGAGGCTTTTGCTGCTAGTCCCCAGTCCAGTTTCTGCTTGGCAGACGTCAGTGTTTTGTGACTCCCCATGGGGCTGCTGTCCATCAGTGAGGTCCCAAAGGCAAAGCCACCTTGCGACTTGGCCATGTGAGACTCTGAAGGCCCTTCAGGTGATGTTGAAGGGACAACGTAGACAATTAAGATCCCAGAACTGCATTCAGCTGATCCCGGATTTCAACTGATTCCACAGAGAAAGCTCCGTGTGTGCTCAGTGGCAGTGTGTGCTTACATTTAATTGCCCAGAGAGCAGTGGTAGATGGATCATTTTGGACTCGAACCTTTGCATGGGAAGCAGCCTTCGGTCCGGTGCCACTGTCCCACTGGGTCACTCTTGTGTTTTGTTGCATGTCTGCCCTGTGCCCGCTGGAAGCCCTCCTCTGCAGTGAAGCCGCACGGGAGAGCCTCCGAAGGAAAGGGTAAGCTCATAAATCTCCCACGGCTGAATCCAATCGTTGTTGGAGTTGGCTCCGTCGGGAGCGTCACTTACCAGTCCTATCACTGAAAAATATTCCTTCTGACAAGTCTAATTCATTAATTGTGGTTGATGATGTCACGTGTGATTGCTACAGCAAGTGGTGAAGGGAATGTTAACAGCAAACGTTGTGAGGATTTCTCAGCCGCCGTGCACTTCATGTCCTTCAACGTAGCCGGTTTTGACATCCCATTAGCAGTGAATTGCATTCCTACTGATACAGTAAAGGCTTTGCAACCCTCTGGAAACAGGACTGCAATTTTTATGAAGTCTGCCTATGTTTATTTGGTGAGAAAACAAAAGCAAGATATTGAAAGCAAACAGCTTTCAAAAATGACTGGTGTAACATTAAACTTGTAATTTGGGAATGGTTGTTATATTTACCATTGCAAAGATCAATCAATAGCTTTTGTGAACTGGTTATTTTGCCCAGTCTGGAGAACTTATTTTAATCACTGAAAGCTAATCTCATTTCTAAGCCTGAAAATGGTCCCAAACATTGAAATTATATGTTAATATACAGAGATTGACAAAAGGAAGCTGGTTGTATCGACTTGGA
Organism: Chauna torquata; assembly: GCA_013399475.1. Taxonomy (NCBI): domain Eukaryota; kingdom Metazoa; phylum Chordata; class Aves; order Anseriformes; family Anhimidae; genus Chauna; species Chauna torquata. The sequence goes on along the minus strand of VXAL01014304.1, from coordinate 70,367 downwards.
ATTAATGAAGCGATTCAGCGATGAACAATAATGCTGGCAGGAGGTGTTAAGGAGAATTGTTGCAGTTGTTAAATTTTGGCACTGAGAGGTCTCCTTGCTCTGAGGAGACGGTCAGATCACAGTACAATGAAAATTACCTCGGAACTCCGGAGTTATTTAGCCAGCCTGAGTCATTTCATGGAGAGTACAGGAGGAACCGGGAAAATGCTGGCCGAGGGACTCCTATTTATCTGTAAGTGCTTTACTGTGCTGATGAGGGAAGAGTCCTGTCTGCATTTATTTGAAACAGTCGAAGTAACACGTTACTTATTGAGGCTGGGCTGTAAACCTGCTGCAGGCCGTGATGATTAGCTTAATCTTACCCTGAGTTATAGCAAAGATGAAGCTCCAGGCAGGACAATCCTGGCAGTTATTCATAGTTTGCAGCTGTGGAGTTGCACATCCTGAGATAAGGTGCTTGCAAAGCAAAGGTGTCTGGTTATCAGCTGGTTGCAGGTCAGGTGCGTAGCCACGCACAGACAGCAGCAGGACCCTGTGCAATTTTACAGGGTGGCTGAAAACTTTGTGGATTTTCCCTTTTTTGGTGGGACTCTCGCTAGCTCAGGTTGGCTTTGGGCTTCCCACGCACAGCACACAAGCTGTCTTTTTGTTTTGACTCATTGCAAGTGGTGCGTGTTTTTGTTTTGGCTGCTGACAGCTGGAAAGTGTGTCTCCTTCCCGAGGATTAAATTTGTTAACAGCTCTGGTCAGCAGTGCGAGGGCTGGAAAGTGCTTGAACCAGGCTTTGATTCCTTGACCGGCGATCAAGATCAGCCAAGAGAGACAAAGCGTAAAGCTTCATGTCAGTAGAAGAGGAAGACTTGTTAAGAAATAGTTTCTTTTCTTTGGAAAAAAAAAAAATCTCAAGTAAGACTGTACAGAAAGATGCCAAGATGTGTTGCTGCTGTTAACATCTCAAGCCTTTGAACTCATACATGCAATACTTGAGAGACCAATTTGAAGAAACTGAATTCAAGGCACAGCAAAAATGCTTTAGAAGCTGCTTACTGACAGTGATGAACATGTGAAAGAAACAGTGGAGTAGTTGCCCAATGGATTTTGAAGTAGCTGCTGGTGAAACTATTCCTTCAAGGAAGCCAAAGTTGAAAGTTGAAGCATGTTTACCAATTATTGACTTGTTGATTGATGGCTTAGTAAGGTGAACGAGACGTGAAAACATCAACACCACTTTCCTTACAGAAGAGGGAGATTCTGCACACCACTGCAAAAGCAGAGCAGGACAATCAATGGGAAACACATTCCTCTTTTTCTTAGCATTGTGGCTGGCAAAAGCATCTTGTTTATGAATGTGCATCTTCCTAAGCACCTCAGAAACAGAGGAATCTATGTCTGTGTCCAGACTTTGCTCATCAGTCTTCAACTTCAGGATTTCATGTTCCCTGGAGTTAATTCATGCTTCAGGGCTCTTGTCCGGATGTGCTAGCATAAAGGTTTAGACTTGCAGTGCAGTTTTGGGTATGCAGAAGACTGTCTGAAGTCTTTATTTTTTCTTCTTTCCATTACAATAGAAAGGCTAGGACTGTTTCTGTATCTCACTGGTAGTGGTTTTTTGTTTGTTTGTTTGTTTTTTCCCTGGAGCACTAAATGTTAGCAGTAAGCCTTTTTGAGGTAAAAATGCAGAGCTCCTTGGAATTATGGCCTTTTCTGTTTTGGTAGTTGGTTGAGGGCCCTGCGGGGGGTTGAAACCTATTTTGGATGGATATTAAATATAGGTGGTTTATTTTCACCAAAGCAAAGTGAAGTTTCATGTTGATCTCTTGCGTATACTACAAACAAAATATTTACTTTTTAAATTATAAAGAAACCCCAAAAAGTGGACTTTTTTTTTCTTGCAATGAAATGTAAAAATGCTGAAGGTTGAAAATACTTCTATTTCATGAGCTGAAGATGTTCTCCAAATGTAGTTTGGATTTGCAAAATTATTTCAAGCCCCCTCTCTGCCTCTTTTTATTTCCAAAACCCCCTCAAAAACCTGAGCTCTATGAAAATGTCAGTTTGGGGCAGAAGTTCTTTGAGTTTCCTACTGGAAGGAATTCAAAGTCTCCCTGTGAATGTCTCTATCAGGGTCCTGATATCCTCTTTATCGCTACTATGCATGTGGATCTGGCAAATATAGCTGTGTTCTCTTGACATAAGGTAGCGTTTTCTTTTTTATTTTTTTTTTTTAAATGATGATGGAAAATGGAAAATAATTTGTCTGGGGTCACAGAGTGAATCTGACTCAGGTAGGACTTCAGTTCACAGCAGCTGTGTTCAAGCTGTGGGTTTTAACTACAAGACCATCCTTCTGCCCTAAAAATTAAACTAATTTGGGATCAGAGATGTAATGGGGGTTTAAGCTCTATTGAAAGGTGTGATTTTGGTGTGAGGCTAGCGATGGCATTGAAACCTCCACCCAGGGCTTGTTCCCAAGTGCTGGCACGCTTTCTGGGTGCTGCCGTGTCTGTGGCTAGGAGCACTATCTCTGCTTCCTGAAAAATGGATGTTCTTCACTTTGTTTGCTTTGGTATCTGAAAACTCAGCAGGCAAGAGATTTGGATGTCACCAAGATAAAATGCCGCGTTAAATGCAGATCCATGCCACTGTAGATGTTCTACAAGGTGCAGATATACCACCTGTGAGATGGATGGCTTGCAGTGTTTTATTACAATAATGAGTATTTCTGGTCCTAACAGGCTATCCATTCAGAGGGTATGACAGTGCCCTGTGAAAGGCAAGCTGGTAATTAGTTAAAGCTATGTCAGTACAAAGGGGCCTGTAAAAGAGGGGAGAAATGTGCTCTTAGTCTGCCCCAACCTTGGGTGCACAAAACCAGCCCCACAGCTCGCTGGTGTCAGGCACAGCAGTCCAAAAATTGTTTATGCTGCGTGCCCGTGAAATATGGTGCCTCTTGGACAGTGCAGTATGGATCTGTTATAGGGGATTTCTGTTGACTTGAAACCTTTTGCCAAATTAGTGGCAAATGGCCCAGGGCTTGCTGGCTGCCTGCAGTTTGACCCTGTCCTCCCTAGTACCTCAGGGAGGGGCTGCTATCTCCTAATTCATGCCCTCTCAGCTGGCAGTGTTGCTGGCATTGCATTTCTGCTGAGATCCCTGCGATGGCCAGGATGAGCTCGTTGCATCCGTGCTGGCTGCGCGGCCCATCCGCAGCTTGCTGCAGGATGCCCGCTGCAAAGGCAGGGCTGCCCGGGTGCCAGCCTCAAATGGTCTGGGCTCAGATCTGCGAACGGCGTTTTCATCTCTGATGGCGATTATAGGCTTAGCGTGGCTGCGTGAGCGTGAAGTGATGTGGTTCATGTTGGATCTGATGCCATACTCGTCAGGCTGGGCACTAACAGGTCCTTCTGGGGGTGGTGGCATTGCTCGTTCTTGGGGCTGGCTGTATGTGCGCATCAGTGTTTTGTCCTTGCGTATTGCAAGGAATCGTTTATAAGGGAGATCGTATCTCACTTCTACCATTGAATTTGAAATGACTGTTTTCTTTATTTCTACTGAAAAATAAGTCCCATTAGGGAAGAAAGAAGAGTCTGGGAAAACTCCAGGAGATGAGTGATGATTACAAATGGATGTAGGTATGCAACAAGATGTGATAGAGTCCAAGGTAAGGACAGAGACTGCTAGAAAGAGGATGTTTTTATTTGCAGTGCTGGTTTGAAACCAATGAAATGAGGAGTGAGGAAATGTTTATTTTTCTTCTTAGCAGAAATCTACACGTTTAATAATAGCGAGGCACTGAAATACTTCAGCCAAACCCCCAAATGTTTCTGTTCTCCAGGCCTGTTATGTAGTTTTGGAGTGCAGACCAGTTCCATGGCTGTCTCTGTTTCTGGGTCAGATTGTGATGGTCTCCAAAATCTCCTTTGCTGTCTAATGTGCTTCTTCATAAATCAGTTCTGAGAGATGCTTCTGTTCCCCCACCGGCAGCCTCAGCCAAAGACAGACAGTCTGAGCCGTTTTGGTGCCCTTTTTTTGTTGTCTTTCTGTGATATTCAGTCCCCCATTCTCTGAGCCTTTTCCTGTCTCTGTTTTCAAGTACACAAACACAATACTGGGCAAGTGGCTCAACCAGTCTAGTGGTAAGAGGTAGTGGATAGGAGGTAAGCCTTGTAGGAGTCCTGGGGATAAAGCATAGCAGCACATCAAAATCTCTCTGTTCTCAGCTAAATAGTTCAGGATTTTGCTGTTGCCTTGAAAAGAAAGTCCAACTTGTCACTGTTTTCATTCTGTTGAATTTTTGGGGGGAGGGGGGTGACACCAATATCTTTAGCAAAAGTCAGCTTTTCAGTCGAATCCCACTTTTCACCAGAAAATTGTAGGAAATCAATTATCCCTATTGAAAACCTGCCATTGCATCTTTGTCACCAAGACTGAAATGCGTGCAAAGCAGCAGTTACCCTTCTGTACTCCCTCAGCTGCTCCAGTGAGACCCTGCCTGCTCCAAGCACGCACATCAACAAGCATAAGCCATGTCTTTGCAGCCAAGGATGACAAATCCTTCCGCTGTCCTGCTGTGAGAACCTTGGGTGTTGCTCAGGGTGGTCTGCTGCTGTCAGGAGAGGGATAAGGTTTGGACTGGGTGGGTGAGGAGCTCTGCTTATCTGTCTGATGAAAACCCAACCCTCTCTACTTACTTAATTAGGCTGTCCAGAACCTGGGATTAAAGACTTTGTGTTATTGGCTGAAGAAAAATAAAGATGGTTTAATGTGACTTCATCAAGCGACCTTCAGCAGCATCTGTTACTGCCGCAAATCCCTTGTGCGTTTTGAACCCCTGGCCCTGAAGCGTGGCAGTGAGTTTAGTACTTAGAGATTTGTCTTGGGCATCTATTCTGAGTGCCCAAGTTGATGGCCATGAACCTGGCTCCTGGGGATGCTTCATCTGTGTCTGGCTAATCGGTTTGATGGACTGTCTATCATTTACTTTTATTCATTTGTATTTAGGGGAGAGAAAAATTCTTGTATGGATTCTGTGGGCAGCTGTGTGCAGTGGCAGAAAACAGTATCTGGCTTGGACCTTGCAGAATTGCAGCAGCCTAAAATAAAACAAGGGGTGTTTCTTATGCAGAGTTGGTGTGAACCAAAGCAAAAAGAATGAGGTGTTTTTCTGTCCCATTCAGGCACTGCTGTGTGATCAATAAGCATCATGCTAAGCTGGAAAATTCCACTGTATTTAGTGGGGTTTCTGGAGAAGCATTCTGCTGCCAAGCACAAAGACCTACTGACTTGTCCCCTAAGAGCTGAGACTTGGAAAACACTCTCCTGATTTGGGATTTAGATGAGGTTGCACCACCTTGAGTGAGAAACCAAACTTTCTGCTGCAGGCAGACAACCCTCAACTGCAAAAATGCCTGATGGTCATGAGGAAGGATGGCAACCTGGGATGGGCATGAGCTGGATTTATTCTGCTGTTGCTTCCAAATGGCTGCAGTTCATGTAAAGGCTTTTGTAGTGAATGCCACGGGGTTTTTTTTGTATATTGGATTTTTAGAACAGGATATTTATAAATGGTTAAGTTGGAGTGGGGTGAACTGGTGGTTTTATTTCTCACAGTGATTTGCAGACTACAGTTAGGGCAAGACGAGAAAAGCCTCTTCTGCAGCATTGTAATAATAAATAGGAAGCAAGTGTGTAGAGATGTTGAGCATGTTACTGTGCTCCTTAAAATACATATGCCTTGAAGTCTGCCAGGCGTTTTGTTCTACAAAGCATATGGTTTAACAGATAAAATGATTTCTGACCTGGAGACCTGAACTGACAACTTTGGAGACAAACAAAAACCAGGATGGCTCCATCTGTCAGGCCTGTTTCATCTGCATGCTGTTTACTGACATTTACGTATTTGCATCAGGAAACTGCTTCAGTGCTCCCTTCCCTCCTTTTCCCCAGAAGTCAGGCAGCATCCATCCTCATGTGTCTTGGCTTGGTGCATGCATTCAACCCCAGGCTCCTGGCTGCAACCTCTCCTTCAAAGGGCTTTACCATCTCTGAGGCTCGTTGCTTTAGCAGGTGCTTGCTGGTGGAATGGGCTGGTTGCTGGATCCGTCTGGGAGTGCTGAGCAGTGAGTACCTCTTCCTGCCCTCTGGGGGGAACAGGAGCTTGTCACAAGTCTTTGTGAGTCAAGTTAGCTCCATCTCTGTCTTGATGCCAAAGAGTAATTCATAGTTGTCACTCTAGTGATATATTCTTCTGGATGACAAAAGCTTTGGGTGCTGGCCCTTGTTTTCTGCTTCCATGTCAGTTTGTTGTGTGTTTTGCTAAATTCAAGATCCCCTCTCAGTTTTCTGGAAATATTTTGTTTGATAGGTCTGTCTGGCCATGTATCCATTGACTGTGTATCCTTGCAATTCCCTGCGATACCTTCTGACTCACGCAGAAGTCGAGTATCTGTCGCGCTTGCTGGTCTGATTACTGATGTCACTGTTGAATTCAGAGGCCAAATGATGGTCTAGATAGAAAACCCACCTGGCCTCTTCTTGCAAATGACAGTTCTTCATCAACATCTGCGTGATCACCGCGTTCAGACCTTGATTAGAACAGAGTGATAGCGCCCAAAATTGCTCATTTGCCTCTATTCCCTTGAGAGAGAGAGCAGTGTTCCTTGAGACCGTGCTTCTGTGTGTCCAGCCAGCTTGGGCAGTAGTAGTGGCTTTACCTCTGCAGAAGGAGGGTGGAAGACAGGGAGATGGGATCAGAGGTGTCCCAATGTACACTTGCTAGGTGGGGATGTATCTGGGGATGGACAGCAAGGGGTGGGTGCTGCCAGCTCTGTGAGGCTTTGGTGATGAACTTTTTCCATGTTGCCTCCTCAAATCAACTTTGAGTTCTTGTCTCATTATTCTTTCAATACCCCCAATCTCCCTGTGTACGCTCAGTGGTAGAACAGACGATGGCTTAGGAGAGGGGGATTATTTCTGTTTTTCCCAGCAAATACATACCCACGTAGTTATTTAAAGCTGAAACTAAAAAGCCAGTAGCGTCTGAGAACAGAAGCTCTGCTAAGAAGTTTTAAGCAAACATTATTAGATATGACCTCTTATTTACGAAAGACTTTGCAAGCGAAAGACTGTTACCCTGTTACTGCCTCAGCAAAAGACCTGTTTTCCCAGCCATAATATCCCTGCCAGCAATCAGTCTGATTAGAGTTTAGGATGATGCAGTAAATATATGAAAGCTCAATTTAACCAACAGCACAGAAGAAAATAATAATATGTTGGGGCCTTTGGCCATAAAAATTCAGACATTTACCTTGAATGTTGACTTAAACCATTTCAATTTTGTGCCAAATGAGGCTTGAAATGCATCACCCAACATACAGTGTCCAACCAATAAAAATTACATTAAATATTGTACCTTCCCGCTGGCAGCATGCTACGGAAGCTAAACCTCTCCCCCTTTGTGGGGGCTCCCTGGAAGTGATTTAATAACTGATGTGTTTTTTGTTTGTTTCGGTGTCTCAGAGCACGCTGTGAGCATTCACCAATGCCGAGGAGGTTCTCTGCCTTCACCTGGACCATGTGGCGGAGTGAGGCTTTGGCGTTGCTCTGCTCAAACATATCCCAGCCTGCAATTCTAGACTGAAGGAGCAGGAAGCAACGATGGAGGAGTAAAGATGGATAAAGCAAAGCTGCAGAATCTTCATCTCTTTGCCTTACTGAGCTTCCTGATTCATTAGCTGGCCAGATTATGCAGTTCCTTGGCTTTAATCTCTAATTAAACGCTACCACAGACAGCATGTTTGTGCCAAGCTGAACATGAGTGGCCTCTTCTTAATAAATGTGTAACTCTGATCTCTGTACTGTTGACCAGAAAACTGTGAGAGCCTGAAGTTCTCGGGAAATGGTAACTGCCAAAGAGATTTGCATTTTTTCCCTTTAAAATGCACAGTAAATGACCATTAGGCTTTCAGCATCTCTTAAATAGTAATTCCTTAAATCAAAAACATATTTAGAGAAACGAAGGGGAGGCCTCTCTGGAACTGCCAGGCAGCGAGGTGCTAATTAACGTCTGGAGAGGAGTCCAGGACCCTGGCGTGCTGCCTTTTGTTTTCAGCTCTCGGAACACCTTGGTTTCCCCTCTCTGTGGGGACAGAATGGTGCCTGAGCAGGGCAGGTGCTCATTCCCGGTTGCCCGGGAATGGTTTGTTATCATGGTAGTGGTGTAAAGATGTTTGAGCTTCTCCTCCATTTTTGAGTCATGTCTCTGTCCAGGAGGTCCACGTGGGAAGGTGATTTGGGGGAAGAGAGGGTGTATGCTTAGGGTGAAGCAGCTACTGCATGGTACCTTACTCTGCTGGTTTAGCACAAACTGCTTGAGAGAGGATCCCACGCCCTCTGGAAGGGCAGTAACATCTAAATTGGTCAAATTAGACTTCAAAAGCACAGCTGATTATGTCTCACCCCTACATGTGTATGGGCACTTTCTTTAACTTCTTCTAGAGCGCTACCTAAAATAACTTCTTTACAGAATGCCAAAAGCACCAAGAAAGCAAAGGTTTATGGCTGATGCGTTGATGTGTATATATGGCACAGGGCTAAACCAGTGCTGCATTTTGGTTTATAAAACCTAGGATTGGTTAGAAAGCTTTTGGCTAAAGCATTTAAGTCTGAGGATGCATGCGTGGGTCAAGATTGCATCCATGTGAAACAGTGCATGCCAAAAAGCTCGATTGTGTGTACAGCTATGCCTGCCTATCCATTTGGGCTGTCTACCTTTTNNNNTTTTTTTTTTTTTTTTTTATCTCTGCATCTTAAATACCTGCTTCCTTTTCCTTCTGATAATCTGCAAAGTTGGGCAGGGGGCAGGAGCAGACCCCCTGAATGCCTCAGGGAAAGGGTTTGGGTGGAGAACAGGGAATTGCAAGCACGGAGCAAATGGGCAGAGGTTTTTTTTCCTACTTTACAACAAACCTGCTCCTTTAAAGTCACAGGGGGCTCGTCTTGCATTGCATCCCCCGGGCGGTGGTTCAGCTGTGGAGGCAGCAGCAGATGGAGAGGCATCACTATAAATTCCCCATGCCCTCGGAGGCTGCTGCCATGTGGCAGGCAGCTCTTTTGGGCGCTCTGCGGTGGGGGCACCGGGTCAGGCTGTTCTCCTCCATGGTGAAAGAGGGCACCTGCCCTTAGAGGCTTGGGCTGGGCAGGGTGAAGCTCTGATTTTGCAGCCCAGGTCCCTGAAATGCCGTGTGGAAGTGCTGATATCCGCCTGCCCAGTACACAGCCTGAGGGACCAGTCTGAGCCTGTGCCCCCCAAATCTAGATGTGTGAGGTGAGGCCACCCTGCCTGTTTGCCTGTAGTAGGATAGCTCTCGGGTTTTGGGTTTCAGAAGGGATGGGCTTTTTTTAATTAAAAGGAGAAAAAAAAAAAAAGCAGATACATGAGGAATTGCAAGCCTCCCCCAGCACCTTTTTTTTTTCTCCAAGCAGATGTGAAGATTGTGCTTTTGTCAGCTTTCCTCCACCTCAAAAGAGGGAAGAATTTGAAAAGAATATTAAATCGCGTTTGGGAAGGGTGCACAGGAGGGATGGGGGCAAGCTTTCCTATCACACATCAGAGCTGCGTGTCCCACATTCCCCTCCTCGAGGCGGATCCTTTGCCTTGATTTCTCTTCTTCACCTTTTTTTCTTTTTTTCTGTCATGACTCCTGGAATAATTAGTTACTAGCAACTGTGCACGTGTGGTTTTAAAGGCATCTTTTAAATCATCAGCACGCGTTCCTTTTTGCCACAGCTCTCTGCAGTGGCTCATCCCTTGAAGATATGCAATCAATACTTCTCCTGAACCCACTGATATACTTGGCCATCACTTAAATATCATTACAGGAAAGATTTCAACGAGATCACTGCACATTATACTTTAAAGTTTGACTTTAAAAGAATGCCTGGGCTTTGCTAAAAGGCATTAGTAATGGGATTCTCTATCTTTGAGCTTAATTTATTCTGAAGAGAAAAAGGCCATTATCTTAAATCTCTTTTTCCCCTTTTCTTTCTCTTACAAATAGAAAAAAAGGAGAAAGCAGGCCTCTAAAGTCCAGTACTTATGGCAAAATCATTGTTTAATTACTGACTCTTTTAACCCTTTGGAGGAAGGAGAGATTAGGGGAGGTGAGGTGTCATGTCTTGTGTTGCTCTGCACATGATGCTGTGGTTGGTACGCTTTCCAACCCCTCCTCCTCCTGACCTGCTTTGCTCTAGGAGCAGCAAGTTATGGGCTCATCTTTTCTGAAGAAAAAAAAACCAAAAAACTAGAGTCATTCACACAATGCAGTGCTGTGCTTTGCTGTGAGTGTGCTTTGGCTAAGCCAGAAGGTTGGATAGCAAAACCTTTGTCTTCTCAGTGTTAGCCAACAATTACAGGATGGGAGCCTCTGGCTGAAAGACATCCTTATGGCAGATAAATTCTACTTTGCAGAGTTCTCGTTAACTATGCAAAAAATCAGACCAGAGGTGAATACTTGTCCATGGGTGCATTTTGTGTGCAGGATTCTTAAGGATTGGTTCAGAGAGCCTCTGAACCTTCCATTAATGCTCAGCCAACCTTCAGTTTTTTTGGTGTGTTGCTGAAGCCTATGTTGTGTTCATGCCTGTGCTTCAAAAATCAAGCAAAAAGCCTTACCCTGGGTTTCATTCCACTTGGGGAAGGGTCTTGCCTTGGATTAAACCATGCAGAGCTACTTGAGTTAGGCCAGAAACATAACCCAAACTCAGCTTTCAGCAACAGCAGGTTTTTTTTTTTTCTTTTGCACAACTGATGAGCAAAACTGAGGAGAGCTTTTCAGTTCAGAGCAACACGTGGCTCCCCAGAGGGCTGGGATGTTGCTTAACCACGAAATCTGTGGGGCACTGGAGCAGAGAAGAGCAGAGGCTTTGCCCCAGGGCTGTGGGAAGTGAATTAACTCCAGATGTCCTGCATCTTGGGCTGTGGCTTTCCCATTTCACCTGAATTGGTTTCTGCTCTCTGGGGCAGAGGCAGGACCCTATCCCTTAGAGCTATAGCTGCTGGTGCCTGAGTTATCATACGAGCTTAGGATCAATTATACATTAGAGACCTGGTAATGATGAGAATTAAATGAACTTTTACTGAAGTGTGCTGTGCTTCTGTTCACCTTCAAGTAGAAACTGCTCCGAAGAGCACCAACATCTGCACAAATAATCTGTCTTCGGGAAAGCACGTTGATCTCCTGTTTGCATAGGGGAGTGCTCTTCTGTTGTCTCTCCTGGGACAGTGAGCTCTGCGTGTGAGAATGCAGGATACCGTGGGTTCCTAAAGGACCCTGCCTGGTGTAGGCACATTACCCCAAGCTGCCGCTAACGGGGAGCATGGAGGAGCAGGGTCCTGCACCCAGGGCTCAGCCTCCTTCAAAGCTGTGCAGGCTTTGCCCTGTAGCAGCATGGAACATCTCTCTGGCTGCGTGTGGATGCTCCAGCTGCTCCTTCCCAGATCTGTAGCGGGTTGCCAGCTGTTGTCAAAGGTGCAAAATATTGTTTCTCGTAAAGCACTCCTTGGTGAACACAGGAACCTGTCTCCCAGGAATGATTGTTTGAGCACCTTTTGTGCTGGTATTCTTCTGATGTTCCTTCTTTCCGCAAGGCTGAATCAACCAAGCTGAGTTTGTCGTCTCACTTGTGCTATGCCTGGATGGTTATAAACAGGGCTGTGACCCGAGGGTGTCTTGAGTCATTCAAGATTTCTTGTTTTTCAGATGTTTTCTCATGGTTTTAGTCCTAAGCATGTCTTAAACCTAGGTCTCCTGTCTTAAAACAGTGTCACTGGGCATCTGCAGCATAACCTTTAATTTGTGCAACTTGTAAGGTTGTACAGATTGATGTAGAGTTCCTCATGACAATCCAGTCCAGTGGTTAAAGCAGCATCAGGCACTTTTCTTCTATTTGAATCCCTTTGACTCAGTTTCTCCCTGCAGTAAAACTGTATTAATGATGCTTACCTATTTCAATGCAGTTCTGAAGGTTAATTTATTTTTTTCCAAAGCACTTAGCAAACATTAAGTGTTACATAAATCTCAAGTGTTGTTATCCACAAGATGCATTGATTTGCAGAGTGTGGTCATATTGTCTGGATTTCTTTTTTTCCTTTAAAAATTTCAATCCATTAAAAGGTGGAGGGGNGGGGGGGGGGGGGAACACATAGCTCTTATACTAGATCAAATAGTTGCATAAACAAAGAGCACAAAATGTCTAATCAATGATAAGGCAAATGGGGCCAATTCCAGTTGGAATTATGGTTCCCACGGACCACGCTGGACAGCCAGGGCTTGTTGGGACCAGTGCTGCTGTGCGCGAGCGCAGTGACAAGCTTGCGGTGCTGGCGCTGCTTGCAGCTCACCAGGTGTGCACTGCAGTATTACTTTTTCCCATTTTTCCTCATTTCCATGCACTGTATGCCACTCTGCATTGCCTCCAGTTGCCCTCAGTTATGAAAGGGAGCACTGTCGGGAAAGTCAAATTCTTCCAGCAGAAAGCAGTATCATTTACACACGGCAATACAGACTGGGTTTTTTTGGGGTACTGAACATAACCACAGGGAGTAAATCATCAGGGAGCAGCGGCAAGGAGCAGAGTTGCTCGTACAGCTCCTCAATGATGCTGTAATTTACCCTATCGGAAACAGCAGGACAGGAGAGATAACTGAATGCTTTCTGTTACGGTGGGGGAGCCAACAGAAACAGTAGGTTTGGCTGAATGGCACCGTAATGGTAAGCCTTGTGTTCTCCATTTTTGCTTGGTAAGCCAAGATGGAATAAGCAGAGACTATCCATTTTTTATCCTGTTCAGAGCCATGAAAGGTGTCCCCTGCCTAGTTCCAAATCAATCATAACTCTCTTAGACTCATTGATTTACAGACAGCATGAAACCACCTGCTCCCTACATCCCCAGGTTATTTTCTTTTTTTGCGAGAAATTCTGGATTTATTACGTTAGTGTAGCAAGAAGCAGAATGGCTGTAACCAGGGGCTGAGCTGGGTGAGTTGCACCTACCTTGACCTGCTCGTGTGTCCTGCAGAGCTCAAATCCTTGCTGCTGATGTCTGGGCAGAGACCACGCAAACTCGTTTCATGCAAGCCTGTAAAATCGTAAGCTTTTGAGTGAATGAGACCTGAGTTGCTGGTGCAGGGGGAACCAGCTCTTGCCAGCGGTCTCTAGCCTGTTGTTGGTGATTCAAGAGTGGCTCTTCCTTGGGGCACAGCTCCTGCTGAATCCTCTTGCTGCTTAATTCAGCCGGAGAAAGGAGATGTATGGTGGTTGCACCAGGCTCTCAGGCTTCTTTGCCTCCATTTCTCTGTGTTCCCTCATGTGTGATAGGCCCTTGAGTTTTGCCATGGTGCACAGGTTTCTGAGATGTAGAAAAGTGATGAAGCTATTGCTTTTCAGCAAGCCAAAAAGCATGCTTTTGTTACCATGTTTGCTACTGGATGGGATTGATGTTTGCAGAAGTGCTTTGACATTCTGGGCAGATGGACTCAAAAGAAGTGTGAAGTACTGTTGTTCTCATCCTACAACGAGATCTGAAAGCTGAAGATGCACTTGTAACAAACTTTCCCCAAATCTGAAGTGTGCCACGGGTTTCAAAGCTGATCCATTCAGCGCCTCTGCTCTCGAGCAGAGTGGCCCTTCTGAGGCAGTAGATTACGGCAGTAAGTGTGTACTGCTGAATGGGATCTCTCTCCTGCAGTACACGCTTTCATTGTCCCAACCACATTTTGGTATTTGCCATAAGCCATGCGCTCTTATGAAAAACCATTTGCAAGATAAGTAAAGGAAAATGTAATCCCTGAGTGGAATGAAGGGTGCTTTGAAATGAATGGGGGATAATCCTTTTGTTGTCTGTTACAAATGCACTTTATTTCTGCATTATCTGAGCATGAGAATAGACTGTTCGCTCAGCCAACAAATCCACTGCAGCACCCTCTCCCCAATGCGTCAAACCCAAGAGGCAGGCGGCAGAGCAGCCTCTGAACTTCCTTAGGTCTGCGGCTTGCAAAAAGGTTTCCTTTGAATTTCAAAATCCTGTTGGCGTGATTATTTTGGTGCTTGCAATGCGCGCAGAGTGTTGGCTTATGTCACGCTGAAAGACATGGATCGAGACGCACAAAGCGGCCTGAAGGATTTATCTGTCTACCTGCCCTTGATCTTCTATCAAGATGGGTAGGAAAGTCTGCCTGAACTGCTTTTAAAATCCGAAAGCCCAATCTCTGCCCCAGGGAGCTTGCAGACAGGGTGGGTAGGGACAGAGAAGAATTTCTTCCTTTTTCTCTGTTTTTTTCCTTTCTCTTATTGGCAAATTTCTCATAGCAAGTTCAAGCCCGGTGACTTATGCAAGGAGATACCCCCAGCTTTTGCACAGCGTGGACTTTCTGAACCCTGTGGCCAGCAGCCAGGCGCGATCCATCTGGCCATGCTGTCAGAAAACAAAGCTCACAGCTTAAAGACTGAACACTATGTAGTCTTGAACTGTAGCAGCTAACGTTAAAGTCCTTTAGTTACTGCAGACATGGATTCTTAGGGCTTGTAGAATGAGTCACAGCAGGGCTGGTTTTCTTTTCTTTTCTTTTTCTTTTTTTAACCTAAGTCCAGTAGATATGTCATCAGGATATATGTTTGCTCTGATTTTAGGGCCTGCCATACCCAGTTTCCAGACAGCAATTCAAAACTTCCTTGGGCTCCTTGCTCTCCTGGTTTAGTGCATAGTTTGCCATTGTATTTCCGCAGTGTGTTGAAGACAGGGTACAGATTTTTATTTATTTATTTATTGAGGAAATTCCCTGAAAGTGAGGTCTGTCCCAGGTCAAACAGCATTGCACAGCTTGCCACCTGGGCAGTGTCTTTTCCTGGGTAAATTGTCAGCGGTGATGCTTGATGCTCCAAAGCATGGGATATAATGGGGCCCCGTCAGAGCACAGCTGTGTGGGGACCATTGTGATTTTTTTTCCCTAATCAACAGGTCCCAGCCTGGAACTCCTATCAATCCCACAGCCCTTAACCATGGACGGTATCAGTCTTGGAATAATCCACTTGCCTTTAGTAAAACAATTATAGCTGGCAGAACTTGTCTTTGCTTGCATAGTAATTAGGGGAGAAAAGGAAATTAATTAAAAAGCTAATTATAAAGCCCATGAATGTTGTTTTCAGATCTTTAAATAAATTTACTTTTACCAAATGCCACCTTTTTTTGATTTATTTGGCTCCAGTGGTGGTAGGTCGGGAAACTGAGGGAAACAAAACATTAGTTCCTGACACAGCATGATGCTGTGCTGTCTTGTAAGGAGATTATGTCATATATGATGGAAAAGACACAGGAACAGCACTAAGCTGACTGTAAGCCTGTTGTCTTCCAGCTTTTTCCATTATGAAGCACAAAGCAAATTTAAGTTTTCTGCCTCCTGGAGTCTCATGCCATTCTAATCTAAAGCTAATCCCTTCATACAAGCATACCGTCTGCCCTCGGAGCAGGTTTGTTGTGGGGTCTTGCTTTCTTGGGAGCTATGTAGCACTGCAATTAGTCTAGGTGGTTAGGTGGCTTCTTCTAGAGCACGTTTCGCTCAGCAGCAATTTAAACCAAGTGTCCACTGGTAAATGGTAAAAACTACCTAGGGAAAACGTGATGTTCCCATGCATAGCAAATGTATTCATTAGCATCAAAGCTATTATGCAGAATATCAAAATGACCTTGCAGTCATCAGAATCTAGGTATGTTATGACTTAAGTTTAGAGTGACTTGCATTACAACGTATAATCTAATTAGTGTTACCTCTACTAATTGCTACATATTGCTGAGGTATATAAAGTAAATGCATGATTGATAGCAGGTACCACCAATGCCTTGGCTAGCCCCCATTTTTAAACAGGAAGATGAATTTACTGGGATAGTAAGTAGCAGTAATTTAGTTACCTTTGTTGGCACCTTGTTAATGCAGCTGCTGTACTGTGCCTGAACATAAAGATTTTTGTATGTGGGTTGTGACCGTAGGGTTCACCGGTGCCCTTCATAAGGCTGAATCAGACTGCTGGATCCATCCCGTGGGTAGGAACAGCAGAGGGAGCAGGTGGGGAAGTAGGAGTGGTAGCTGGTGGTGGGTTTGCTGATCGGCGGATCCGAGTGCCTCGCACAGGGCTACAGCCATGGCTTTGGGATCAGAGAGGTCTCCTGTGCTGCCAATAACAAGTGAAAGCAAACGCTGAGGTTTTTATCCCCAAATCCCTGTGTGTCCTCTCCCCAAAGCTAAAACTTTGTTCTTGGGGGTAGAGATCTTAGTGTGAATTCTCTATAAATAAGCTACTAAAGTGATGGCTTGACCAAGGAATAATTTCTGTAGGAGACTGTGCTCAGTGTAGGCAATGGCTGTTTTTTCATATATCCAGGTAATTTATTACTGGTTAAATAAAAGAGAACTATTTTCTCTTCAACCTGCCTTGCTAGTGAACAGTATGTGTAGAGTAAGGCAAGCTGGAGGAAGTGGGCAGACGCTACAGGAAAGGAGCAGAAATAGATTTGGGGTGACCAGGGTGGTACCTCTGTGCACCAGTACTTTGTTTCCACCCTACATACAAGTAAAGGGGAGGCTGGTGCGTTAACACTGGGAGAATCAGCTGTGAACATGTTCAAAACAAAACAGCGAGCAAGAACAACTGCAGACAAAAACTTCCTGTTGGAAATGGCTGTGCATACTTGAACAGTGTGCCGACTTTGGAACACTTTTTTGTTTCTCAGCTTCGCGCCACAGACGTCTTCCCAGCTGTCTTGGTGGGGATTTTTGGTTGGCTGGTTTGTTGCAGTAACCAGGTTAGGAGACATCGAACTACAGATAATTAAAATTAAATCTTTGTTCCATGGGATCTCCTCTAGTCCTAGGAAGTCATCATCAGAGCCAGACAGTGATATTTTGATATTCCAGACTCTCTTTTTGATATCTGGATTGCAGTTACAAGGCGGGGAA
Source organism: Chauna torquata (assembly GCA_013399475.1). Taxonomy (NCBI): domain Eukaryota; kingdom Metazoa; phylum Chordata; class Aves; order Anseriformes; family Anhimidae; genus Chauna; species Chauna torquata. Next base: position 53,359 of record VXAL01014304.1, on the reverse strand, counting down.
GGACGGCAGGCCTAGCGGTTTTATAGTCGCTCTTTCTAATGTGCAGCATCATGGGACACCTCTTAGATGTCTCCACAGTGGCTTGTGCGTGCTTCAGACACGTGTGCTGTTAAATGCAGAGACCAGCTCTGAATTAATGAATGTGGCTTCAAAGGACCCTCCCCCCTTTCCCAAGCTGGAGATCTGAAGGCGATCTCGAAGTGGGTGACGTGCCTTTGAAAATTATGCAGCGCAAACAATAAACCTCATTAAATAAAGTCAGCAAAAGCAGCGCAGAAATCCGACATGGAGGAGAAATGGAGAACGGACATGGGGGAAATGACACTGGGCTTCCTTACCAGGTCCGAGGTAGGCAGTAAAAACAAGCGCGTGTGCCACGTGGGGAGCTGGGGACAGAGCAGAGTGCATCTGGGTGCCCGTGGGTTGTAGCTTTCCCTCTGAGGAGTTTTTGGATGCAGAAGCTGAGCAGAAGGAGCCTTGCAGCGAGTCTTATGTTGCAGGTGAGTCCAGCAGAGCAGCGGGCAGCTCTGCCAGCTGAGGGTTTGGATGGGATTTTGGTCTCCTGTCTGGTGAGAGGAGCGGGGCCAGGTGAGGTGCAGCCCCTCCCCTGCCCCTTCGTGCTGGGGATGGTGCGGGGAGCGTTCTATGCAAGGGGAAATCAGCATCTTGGCACGCTACGGCTGCATTTATATCTTGGCTTCTTCGTGTCTGAACGTCCAACAAAACCTGGTCCGCTCAGCTCCGCCACCACTACAGAGGGCCCACCCTCCTGCTGGGTGCGGGGCCAGCTTGGCCCCGGTGCCTGCCCATTCGGAAATGAGGATTAATGAGTTGTTCCATCTGATACTTGTTTGAGATTTGCCATTTGGGTTCATTTTAAACTAATTTTATTCTCCATGTCACTGGCAATTTATGCAGCAAATGCAATTATTGGAGATGAACGCCTGCCACAGCTGAAGGCTAAAGTGCCACTTCCTCGGATGTGTGAGGAGCGGAGAGCTGGGGGACTGGGGCAGGGGGAGGGAAAAAGAATATTAGAAAAATAATCTTTCCCCACAATACTCTCAGAGCTGATACACACACCTTCATAAAAAAGTAATTTAATTTTCCCAGTGCAGCACGAAACGGAGATCTAATTATCCACTTCTAAATTGCTTTCTTAATTTTTCAAAACATGGCTTTTTGTTTATGTCTTTCCCTCAGCCCTGCTTAGAGGCTGCTGTGGAGCTCACCTCCATATGGAGGTCAGCGATAAAGCCACCTGGAAATGTTCTTTCTCTTGATAGCAGGTGTCAGAGCTCCTAATGCGCCACGTGAGCCTTTTTGTCCACTTTAATGGTGCTTCTCTGCAGAAACCTGCTTTGAAGGCATCATCCATATGACAGTGGAAAAGGCAGGGCCATGCTGGTAATTTGGGAAGCAGCCCCTGGGGCTTGCCTGGGAGCTTGCATCAAATTCACATCAACCGTTTTCTTGAGGTGTGCGGGAGTTTTACTGCCTCAGAAATACACTTTTTGCCGGTTTCTGCATTTCCACACTTGGAAGCGTTCATACGTCCTCGTGGTCTGTTGTGCAGCAGTATCAAAGACCATAATCCTCTGTAATGAAATTTCCAGAGTTTCCTGGAGATTCCCGCAGGCGCTGCCTTTTAGGCTGTTTATTTACCTTGTACCTGGACAGTACTTTCTGCGGAGTCCCCAGAGGCCCGTGCTTCTACAGGAAGCTCTTGTAAAAATCATCAGCCAGTGTTAGAGCAAAAAGAAGTGTTTGAAAAACTTGGTTTTGATCGTATTGCGTAGTACCCTCTCCACACTTCATGTATTCTTCACGTGAATTTCCCTAAAGTTCAGCTAACAGGCTTGCCGTCTGAATTTAAGGAGATGTACACACACCATCTCTAATATTTATAGGATAAATGCTAAGCTGTACTTTAGCGATTATCACGAGTTTCCGAAAAGCAGATTTCTGATGTTGGAGATAACGTGACACCTTCAATTATTTACCAGTAACTGTCTTCAAAGTGCCAGCTGCAATTTGTCAGTGTTAAGGTATTGAGGGTAACACAAAGCAATTCGGATGTGATGTCCGTGTTTTGAGCGTTCTTTGTGTTGCATCCCGCTGCTCAGCTCTCCTTCTCTGTGCTCCCCTGCGTTGCGTTCTTCCCACCTATGCGACCCAGCAATAGGTTTTGTACAGAAAGCCACCAGGATGATTTTTTCATCCCCAACTTGTCTTACTGGTACTAGTGTGGTTTTTTTCTGTTGTTGTTGTTGTTGTTGTTGTTTTTTTAAATGCTCCAAATTTAACAGCAGCAAACCAGCACCCAGAGCTTTTCGGGCTCAAACTTTTCAGTTTGGATTTGGCTGGCTGCAACAAGGGATGTGCAGCTGTAGGGTCAGAACTGATCCCCACACATCTCCAGCCGGATGCGTGCAGGTCAAGGGCTACGCGGAACCGAGCTGTCAGCTCCTTGTGAAGCTCGCCTGCAGAGCCTGCCTGTTCAATAATGTTCTAATTAACTACTGCAAACTTCAGAGGACCCAGCTAACTATAATTGAGAGATCAACAAAGGCTGCAATGAAGTTAGATGTGCATACTAATTACTGAATTATCTAACACCTGCTTTTGAGAGCAGCACCAAAATATAAATACATTTTGCATTGTAAGGCCCTTGCTGTAAGGAATGCAAGATGTGCGAGCAAGAGATGAAGTGCCTTGTCAGACAGTTCTTAGATCCCTTTTAGTACCTGCAGCTTCCTAGAAGCAGCTGCAAGACCTCATTTGACAAACCTCTATCCTTTATTTTTAGTCAGGGTATTGAGGCTGTCATGTTGCAGGCTCAACCTGCAAGGAGCCAATTAAGCAATATTCCGAACATCAGATCAGGTGCTCCTGAGGTGGTGGTGGTGATGACGATGTACTCCGCGAGATCCTGGTGAATTCTTTTGGCCCTGCAAATTTCATGTCAGTGTCCAAATGACACTCAATTTGCTACCAGCTCCAAAGCCTCTCGGAGGAAAATAAATAAAAATATTAGGATTCATTTTTCACCTGCTGCAGCCACAAATATATCTGGGACGTTTAACCTTCATTAGTATATTGGTCTACCGAAGGCCTGTTGCCAATCATTCTTGGTACAGGGAGGGGGAGCAGCGGAGGGGAGAGAAAAAGCTGCTTTTTTCTCCGTTGTTCCATTCTGCTTTTTTATTTATTTATTTTTAGTACTGATCTAAGGTGCGATTTCCACATCATCAGCTCAATCAGCCATCACCATCAGCCCTCTGAAGGCAATAATTTTCTGCTAAGCAATTTTGTCACTGTGCTGGAAGAAAAATGAAAACATTTCAGTGCTTTGTCCAACCTGGAATCAGCACGTGGCACAGTTCACCATCTCTCCCCCTCAACAAGTGGCTATTCACTTTTTTCCTTTGAGGATTAAGCCACTTACCATGGAAAATACTTGAGCTTTGCTATTTCATACCTTTTTTTTTTTTTTTCTGAGTATCCTATTTGCTCAAGTGTCGTAAGACTTGTTGGCTGTTTTGATGGTTTCAAGTAGTATTGTTTAGGCTGGTTGCAGAGCTGGTTGCGTACTTTGCTGTTCACAGCCAACTATTCCACCCTCCTGAAAGGCAGGAGCTCACGTGAAATCTGCTCTTGAAACGACGCTTGTAGTCACTGTTGCTGTGATGCACAAAGCCTTGAAATCCAAAACTCTTGAATGTATTGAGCCAAAGCCAAGTAGGTGAGCAGGTTGGCAGTGTAAGGTGGTTTTTTCTTTTTTTTTTTTTTTTGCAGATCTGTGTGTTTGCAGAATGGGGCTGCAAATAGCCTCTTCTTTGGAGTCCCATTGACACCTGGTCCTGAACACAATGCTTTTGCTATTGACCTCTTGGAAAGATAGCGATGACTTGCCCATCGCTGCCTTGCCCCGGCGACTGTCTTCTCTTGCTTCTGGCCAAACAGCCTCGTGTGAAGCCGCATTAGGTGTTCGCCGTGTTTATTTGAAGGGGGTTGTTTGAAATCCCTCTCCTGCTCCTCTTATCAGAAGCAAACCTGGGATTATTGACTGCTTGTGATGCTAAACTTCCCATACGCTGGCCTCAGCCCACTGCTTACTTTGAAAATCTTTTTGTAACCACAGTTGCCAAGCAACTGTCAGCTGTGTCTCGAAGATGCTTACCACCTTCAAGATGCGGGGGTCCAAACGCTGCCACTACGCTCCGCAAGATTACCGCTTCCGCGGGCAGCAGGCTTTGTGAAACCCGGGCAGCATTCCTCCGAATTCTGTCCTTATCTCTGCTTGCTTTAGTAGTGCGTTTCACAAAGCTCTCTGGCCACTCACCCTGCTGATTATCTTACCAGTTAGGCTCTGAGGGAGTGCCTGGCTCTCCCAGTTTGTCCTTCCGGCACGTGCTTTGACACCAAGTGCATGAGAGCTGGCAGTGCAAGCGTTGCCCCTCGTAACCAGTGAAATTTTTTAATTCCTATGGAGAAAAAAATATTGTCTTTTTGGTAGGAGGTAGGATTGGGGGCAGGGGGTGGGGAGGAGAAGAAAGAAAAGCAAATATTGTGGCTTGGGGTCAGTGCCGGCAGTGCCTTGTGGAGGGTGAAGCTGGGGTGCTGTTGCCTCTTGGTGTGGCTGTAGACTTTTCGGCCAGGCTCCGCTCCTCGCACCGGGAAGCAGGAGCTCGGGGTTGTTTCTGCAGCAGCAGAAGCCTGGTAGCATCTCTTGTGGCCTGAACAGAATGAGAGGGCCAAGGGGAAATTAGAAGCCCATCAAACTTTGCCTACAGAAGTGCTTATTAACAGACTCCCTCTGTACATGGATATGCATGGTTTATTTCATTTTAGTGCCAGCCTATTCCATTCGGGTTAATAAAAGAAATATCCGTTCTATTAGGTGCATTACAGTGACAAAGCACCAAGGGAGAGGGAAGCTGTGTGCTTGTCAGCCGCCTGAGTATTGGGCTGTCAGTTGTGCCATCAAGCCTTCCTGCTTATTTGCAATTTTATTTTCAGATGTGATTGACATCTGGAGGCTCTGACATTCTCGGCACAAACATACAGCCTGTTATTATGCTTGCATTAACATTTTGATAAACACACAGTGCAGCATTGAAAAAGTAATTACATGTCATCACATCTCTGCCTCATCAAAGAAAACTTTGCTGTGTAATTGCTCCAAGATTTACCCAGGTACAATGTGCAGCTTCCAGCAAAGGCTCCTCTCTGTTGAAGAGTTTACATTTACCTTTTAAGATGCACAATATCCTTTCCCCATGGGGCTTTCTTGGGCTAAAATAAACTTGGCAATATAATTTAGCTTTCCATAAATATGCTTGGATATTTGAGTGCAGTACTTTTTGCATAATAGTTATTTAATGCTTGATGTAAATATGTTGTGTATTATATGGGCTAAGCTATCAAGGTAAGTTTTTGACGACTGGGAGAAATAGCACATTGTTACATTGGTTTCTGCATTAGCAGAAGGGTCCTTTTGCACTTATATTTATATCAGTACTTCTCACAATGACATCTAATTTTACAATAAAGTGAGCCTAGCTGAAGCGCCTCGCTCCAGATTCTAAAATATTGTCTATTTCCTTGCTTGTAAAGGACTTTTCTGATGTGTCTCTGAAAGAGGTATTATACAGAAGAATACAAATAATTCCAAAGGTTTTTTTTTTTTTTTTTTTTTCCTTCAGAGCCAAGTAAGGAAGAGAATCTCATTGATGTTCAGTCAATAAATCTTGCGAGGTAGACACTGAAAGACCTGAATGAAAGGTAGAAGAAAAAAAAAAAAAGCTGTATATGATGATAAAACAGGTGAAAGTGGTCAATCAGACAATTGCTAGCCACAGTGCGTTTCCAGGTTATTTAAGATGCTATATGCTGGCCAAGTCAGCTTTCCTCCTTGCTGGAAAGCCTAGATAATATGAGCCTGTTTCTACTATTGACTGATGGAATTACTCCTTTTGCTCAAATAGTGCTCATCTGGACTCTAGAATTAAAAGTTTTAGGTCGTGTCCCCCGTTCTGGCAGGGTCATGTACCTAACCCTGGTACTTCCTACAGGCAGGCAGTGTGTCGAATGCCTCATCTGGAGAGGAGAATAATTCTCAGGGTTGTTCATGAGAGGAGCTTTATGACCAAACCCCCCAAGATGTCTGTTCTCTTAGAGCAGTAAGGAAGAAGAGCGAGGAATGGCCTTAGCAGCCCTTTCTTCCCACCTTCTGTCTTCTGCCTTTCATCATCATGGCTTCCACTTCCAAAGGAAAACATGCCCTTCCCTCCGCAGGAACAAATTTTCTCTCTTTTCTTTGGCTTGACGTAAGGGGAGTGATGTCTGGAAGCTTTTTCTCCTCAACTAGCCTGCCTCGAAGCAGGTCCAAACCCCTCGCTGCCGTGCAGGAAAGGAGTTATGCCCACCGGATAGCTGCCACCACTCGAGCACATAGACTTTTCCCAAAAGCCAGCTCCCTTTTTCCCCGGGACTGGTGCCATCTCCGGCAGAGGTGCCTGGCTGTGCTGAAGCAATCCAGCACCTTCTGGGGCTGGGGACCACGAACACCGTGCCTTTTGGTACCCGTTGCCTGTTCAGGAGCCGTAGCTCCAGGCTGAGGAGTCAGCACGGCTGTCCTTGGTGGGGGGATGACTTTTATAAGAAGCATTATAGACGGGCAGAATGGCATGCGTTTCCAAGTGTGTTTAATGGTTTGATAATGCGATGTTAGTGTCTATTAATCCTCTAAGGAGATTTGTATTAGCTCAGCTTTAGCAGTAGACTGAATAAATATGCTAACAGGATGCACCCCGGCTTGCGCCTGGAACATCTGTATCCAGCATCTGCATTATTACGATTATAGGCTTGTGGCCTATATACGGTATCTGTGAAATCAGATCTGGTATTACACCTTTAGTGCAGCCCGGATAGGTCGATTCCCTCCCATTGCTGCCAAAGACAAGCTGAAAGGCCGGAGGAGCTATCCTGGGCGATGCTGAGGGTCTCCGCCTGGCTCCGGAGAGGCGCGGGGCAGCACTGGATCAGTCCCGTGGGCTCTGCAGCGACCGGTGGGGGGACCACATGCACTGACCTGTGATCAAAAACTGTCTGGGTGGGTGAAGTTGCGGTGATTATGGCAGAGGGGTCTTTTTGGCATTGCTTTTGACCCTCTGCTTTCGTGCATTTTGTGGGGAGCAGCTCCCTGCGTTTTGATCTTTTCCAGCCTCATGGATGCCATGAGCAAAGGGCAGCTTTCGGGCCAGGCTGCTTCGTCCAGAAGCTTCAAAGTGTCTTCCCACTAACACGCAGCTTCGTGTGCATGAGGAGCTGAGAAACTTGGGCTGTGTCAGACCCTGGCCGTGGTCTTCCAAGGGGCTTCGGGCAGGAAGGTACCCACACCTGCGCACGAGCACCGAAGTGGGGGAGTCCCACGCACTGTCCCGCTCTACCACGGTTTATTATGTTACTTATCCCAAGGAGCCATTAGAAGTGGCTCATGATTCCTATTCATCTTTTCAGCCCTCACCCATTTACTTTCAGGGCATTTACATTTAAATACGTGTTTCTGCAGAAGCTTTACAGGAAAGCAACATTGGACCAAAAAAAAAAGTGGTTTAAAATGCATTTTTCATGCGCTTTCATACTCTATCGATTTTGTTTTTCTCATTTTTTCTTATAAAGAGAAGGTTTTCTAATACATTTTTCAGAAATAAAGGAGTCAGCAGTTCTACCCTCCTAAAGCAATAGTTATTCACCTAGATTATAAACAGAATTTGTGAGGGAGGGATATTTATATAAATTTCCTTTTTCAATAAAATGAATATTGTGAAAAAGCAGTAGCTCACAGCGAATGGTTCCCAGGCGGAGAGTTTGGTGGCTGAATTTCTGCCTCGCCTGGGCTGCTGGTGATGGGCAAGACGCTTCTTTTTGCCCACGCGAGAGCTGGCAAGGAGGGAGCTCGGCAACACCTGCCTCTTCCCTGTGCAAGCAGCTTGCAGGCAAAGATCAGTTTTGTCTTGTCACGTGGCAAGACTTTTGGTGAGCGCTGGATTGCTGCAGTTTGACATTGTTGACGTCCAAAATTCCAATTCTCAGTTTGAAATGGCTGTTCTCAAATGCTGTTTTGTGTTTGTCTTTTTGAAGAGGGGAGGGGGAAAAAAAAGAGAGAAGTCATGCAGCATGTCAGCGTTATTGAGAAGAATTGCTGTCACTGACTTGATTGTCTAATCTCCCGGAATTTTTTCTTCCAGTTAGGTTCTATTTCTGAAATGTTGATAGGGGTTTTTTTTTGCATTTGTGTGCACGAATATTTTTGCTACCTCCAAAAAAATATTATAGAACAGGAAACCTCTCCCCAGCTGTATTTTGATGTTGACAACCATGCATCTTGGTTAAGCTCTTAGAGTTTGTGTGAAGCTGCCAATGATAGTCAATAATATGCCCTTTTATATAAAATCTGCCTTCTCAGTTTGGTGGAAAACAAATGGGACCACATATACTGAATGACAAACTTTGACTCAGAGGCTTCTTTTTTTGTTGTTGTTTTTTTTTTCTCTGTAAAATTTGAGCCAAGGGACGCTCAGTCTCTGTCAGAGAGGGAGGACCATCTTGCTCTTATGCTCCCACCCTGGGCATGTGCAATCGCAGGGGTTTGGGCAGACAGCACAGTGCAGTCTGCCATGGGTTGACATCTGGGTGGAGGGGGTGCAACAAGATGCCCCTTTCAGTCTTGTTTTACCATTCACCTTTGACTTAAATCTCTTTTTCTGTTTTTTGTTTTTTTTCCTTATTTCCCTGCTTTTGTTATTTATTATTATTTATTATTCCTTGCTATGTGCCTCTGGAGCATCATCCTCCTTTCTTGCTTTGAATCTCTGCAGCCTGTCCCTATTTACTGCAGATGAACTCTGCCTTACTGGCTTTTTGCTTAGGGTTATTTCTTCCTCCCTCACTTTTGTGGACCAAAATGTCCTTGTTGGTGGAGGAACCTCTCCGTTCTATTTATCCTCGTTCTTTGTAATCTTGTACAATATAGCTTAATCAACGCAGTGGTGCTCTGCTGAATCCTGTCTGGGAGGCACAAAAGAATTAAAGCAGTCGGGTGGTGAAAAGCCTTGCCCTGCCTCTGCAGTTGGCTCCGTAAGAGCAGCCCCTGTTGTGCCAAATGCTGCTGGGATGGAGCAGGCTGCACTCGCTGGCTGATGGCAACAACCTGGACGGAGGGGCTTTGCCAGCCCATGTTCCTGTGTTTTCAGATTAGTAGCTCCCAAAATGTGCCCAGCAAGCGGTGGTCTGCTACAAACAGAAGCTCCTGCAGACCACCAAACCCCTCTCGCAGCGAAGAGGAGGGTCTCTGCCCTGGTTGGTGCGCGGGACTTGCAGGGAAGGCTGGTGCTGCTCCTGGACTGGTGCACCTATTTCTGCACCTCAGGTGTTTTGGAGGTAGCATCACTGAAGACAACAATGCTGCTCCTGCACGCACTGCTTGCCATCTGTCACTGGGGGAAATACTGGTTTAATTTATTTTCTGTCTTCTGTTCCTTACCCCTTGGTGCCAGTCTCAAAGCCTACCAGTTTGTAATAACTTGTAGTGAAGGGCGTGGAGTTGCCCCATGGGAATATCACTTTCCTACATCCCATTGGATTCATTAATAACAACATTATGTTATGATGTTTTCCCCTTGTATTATTCTATAGATCATTTTTATTATGTAGATATGAACCCTTTGATATTGTAATTGTGAAGTACACGTTATGAAGACAAATGTGTTTGGCTTAATGAGAATGGATTGCCAATAACAGCTGAAACAGAAGGAAGCATTTTTTTAGCGTTAACCCTCATAGAAAGCGATGTCAGACTGAGCATTCAGCAGAAAAGATCCTCAGATGCAAAGAGAGTATTTTTAGTCAGTTAATAAAGCATTGACTTCTGGAGCATCATAATTATCTGATAAAAATTAAAAAAAAGGAAAAGAAAAAGCCACCTTGGCTAGTTCTCTGGGTGAGGCTGAGACAGTTGCTGCAAGAACGAAGCATAGCCCGGTGTGCACATCGCGCGGAGCTGGCCCAGCCCTGGTAGTCTGTGGGGCAGGAAGCGCTGCTGGGAGCAGCTGGGGGCTGCCCGCCAGGAGAGCAGCCCATCGCGGGCTGCACTTGCAGGGCTGTCTGGAGGGGACGGGACAGGCGTGCTTAGAGTGATGTGCTGGAAACCCTCCCTGCTTGGAGGGGCAGCAGCGTGGTCCTGCCACCTCCTCGTGCCAAGGCCGCTGTGTCTCTTATTGGCGCCAGTGAATTCTAAGGTAGGCACGGATAAGGGATGATCAATTGCTGTCATGCCTGCTACTTGCTGTGTCACCAGTGCTGCCTTTACGGGACTCCGGCTGTGGTGCCAGGAGGTGTTTAGCCTTCCCAAACCTATGGAGAGCAGAAATGCAATGCTGCTTATCCCATGGCAGTGTTCTGTGGGGGTTTCAGTAGTGCCCAGACCTTTATTGAACCGTCAAGCTGTGGGGAAGGGAGCATCCATATTCCTGCTCTGCAGAAGGAAATGGAAAATCTCACTGCATTAAAGGAAGGACTCGGAGATTTCAAATTGTGAGAGGGCTTGGCCTAGGTATGGCTTGCACAATGCAGGCGAGAAATCATCCCGCAGCCAGCTGGAGGAGAGGGATCTAGGAATCTTGGCACCCAAGCTGGGATCAGTATGCTTTTCTCTCCCTCCATTTCTGAATTTACCAGATAAGAGCTATTTGTGCAGAGGAAGAAGGTGTGCACAAATGCACGCGTCTGGACACGCGCAGCTCCCCAGACACAGTCTCTGCTAACCTGTGGCTGCCAGCGCGAGATAACACGGTGATACCAGCCAGGGGATTCGCTGGTGAGCTAACAGATGGAAGGAGCCCTCTCCCCATCTGACGCGAGCACAGATTTAATCAGCTCACACTTCCCTTTTCCACCTGGCATAGACTCTGGGAAATGTATCTTGATTTGCGTCCTCCCAGCTCTCCCCATAGACTCTTGACATCTTTGTTTTTTTGCGACTTAACAGCAGCAATTGCAGCGAAGCACTTTACCACCTGTCACAGGGACAAGCCCGTTCCCTCCCTGTCTGTTGCAAACTGCTTTGTGTGTTGGGCTGTGCTGGACGGTGGGAGCAAGGCGAGGCAAGATTCGTGGTTCAGCCGTCTGGCATCACTGGTTAGAGCTGGGGATCAAACAGCAAAGCAGAGAGGGCTGGCCTGATGCTGAGGCTGTTTGCTTTTTATGTTGGCTGCCTGGTTCTCTTTCACGCTTCCCAGCTTGCTTTCCAGCTTTCTTCCCAGCTTTAGCAAAATGTTTAGGTTCAGTGTTCCTCAGCTGTTTCATAAAGAGCCAAAGCACTCTGCGCTAGTTAAGACGCATTGAGAGGTGCGGGGTCAGGCAGAACTTCAGGTGAGAGTGAATGGAGAGAGGGAGTCTCGACTTTGTTCTAGATATTGGTAAAAGTGAGGCAGTTTCATGCTTGTAGGTGCTGCAGGTGCTTGCAAGTTTCTTAATATTTGATGTCTTGTGTTCTTGAAACCCATCTTCTGGAGTTGGTCACTGAATGTAAATCTGTTTTCACAAAGAAAATGGAAGCAAAATTATTAAGATGCCCTCAAGCACTATATTAAAGCTTAAAAAGATTTTTTTTTTCTTTGAGATGGGAAAATGAATGAAAGCCCCAGCAAAGCTGTTCTGTTGCATGGAAAGAAAGACAGCTACAAAGCTGTTGGCTGCTTTATTGAATAGATCTCACCAAGGTCTGGGAGGAGGGAAGTCTCTGTTGTATGGGTGGGGAAACTGAGGCACAAAAGCATTTTGGTCAAGGAGGAGAGAAGCCAAGTCTCCTGTGCTGTACATGGTGGCATTTGCAAACGTTATCTTCCTGTTAGAAAGTAGATTAGACTAGTTCGTGTTGTCTGTACTGAATGAAATGCTAAAAAATGTGAGGAGGTGGGGGAAGTCATTCCATGGCTGTGATATCCGAGATATTTGTGCATCGCAGGAGGGCTGTCAGACTTAAATCCCAAACGCAACCATTGGAGGGAAGTAAATTGAGAAGTGAAAAGTATTTTTCTTAGTATTCTGGTATTGATTTCTTAATGGCTTTTCTTCCTGGAAATCAGGAAAATATTTACTCTGCTTTAAGTTGCTGGGTGCAGAGGCTCTTTGTAGGGCAGCAGGGGTCAGGTATGCGATGCCATGAAGCATGTCTGACACTGAGCCCGAGCCTGCCACTGCAAAGGAGATGCCCAGAGACAAAAGTATTGAAACTTTTCCAAGGTTGGATTCAGTTTCCATCCTCTGCATGCTCTTTCTCACTTGCACATTTCTATTATTTCAAGCTTTCAGTGCAAGGAAAAAAAAAATCACTTTCCACCTGCAAATGATTATAGAAAACACATCAGTGCTGTAATGCTAGGTGAGGAATCTGGGGTAATAAGAAAAACCTGTAAGGAGGATCATCAGTTTGCTTTGCCTACCCACAGTCAGTGGGAAAGTGATGCATTAGGTATCGTCCTGTTTGGTCTTGGTTGATACACTGAGCAACCGCGTTGCCGGGAAAGCTAAATACCTTGTTTGGTCTGCTCTTGACTTCTGATTCTTTTCTCTCTCCACCTAATTTTTTTTAGGGACTGTTATATGAATATCCTTGGCTTAATTTGCATTGCATTAGAGTAAACCGTTTTAAATTTCTTCACAGCAGAAGTAAATCTGACAGACTTTATGAAGCCATTATACCTGCAGGTATTTTATACTTTTAAAATACATTCTTGTCAAGCTATCTTAATTATATTATTATATGTACTTTTGAACTCAGATCCACTCTTGGGTGATACATTACGCTTCTGACAGTGCAGTCCTAAAAAGCTACAATTTGTATCAAAGCTCCTTGGCTGAACAAAGATGTATCTGTTATGGATTCAGGGGAATTTATTAATTTACTGTTTTGGAACACTTACTCATTGACAAAGCTTGCCGGCTTTAAATTTCCGTGGCGATTATTATGTGCAGCGTTTACGTGGCTTTCGGGGCTGATGGGATTGTAATTGAGAGTGCCAGGGAGCAGCTGTAGGTAGGAGGCAGCGAGCTCTGCAGACTTTGCTTGGCTTTTACCCAGGGTCGTAGTTTATACAGCATTATCTCATTCCTGCGCATGTGTCCACCTTGCAATCCACTTAGGGTCATTGCCAGTGCTTTAAGAGGACCTGCTCTGGCCAAAACATCTTCAGCAAGTACTTAAGCAAAGCCATTCGATGCTCGAAATCAATGGGAGTTAAGAACATGCAAGTTAAGTGCTTTGCTGAAGCACAAACCTTATTTGCAGGGGCAATTTTGCGCACAGAAGTAGGTCCCATTGGCTGGAATTGCAAGTGGAGCTGTTCGTTTGGGTGTCCCAAGGACTGGGCATCGGGAGGGGACACAGACGAGGGGGTGGCACGTTATTCCGAATGTTTCACCAGTAGTTTTGCTGTGAAATGCAGACCCAGACAAGCCAAGCTGGGCTCATGGAGCTGTGAGTTAGCGGGAGTAATCACCTTGGGTTTAAAATGGAGGATTTGGGAGAGCTTGTTCATCTGTCCAGTGGAAGAAGGGTGTCTGTCTGGGAATTTGAAGAAGGGGATTTGAGAAGGGAAGCCACGTGCTTATTTTAAATGCCCGCAGCTAGCCACGTAGCCTGTGGACGTGGAAGGGCTTCGTTCCTTGCTGGTGTCCGCAAGGAGAAGGACCAGTGACCTGGAGAGCTGAAGGTTCTCAGTCCTTCTTTCTAAAATCCTTTCTCACAGTGCTGAAACCCAGGTTTAGTGCCAGGGCTGGCGACAGAAGCATCTCTTTGGGTCTTTTTCCTCCTATTTAACAGCGAGAGATGGATGGATCAGCAGCAGTTCAAGCACTCATTAAATTGCTGTCAACTTTCTGGCTGATCAGCTCCAATAGATGGGAGGCCGCTAGCTAAACTGGCAGCAAGGTGAGGGACACATCTGCCTGCCCCGGTGTCCGCTTGCCAGCGCTGGCACGTGAGGGTCTCGGCGGCTCCAGAATGAGCCAGGAGCGTTTTTCCACGAGCCGCCTCCTCCAGCGACTGTTTTCTTCCTGCGGTGAATCGACGATCCCCGCCTCTCGTCGGATTAAGAAGGCGAAGAGAATTGGAGAAGCAGTGTTAGACTTTCTATTCTGAGCCAGCAATCACCGAAATCCATTCAGAAAGTTTAATTGCTGCAAGTAAAACTTGTAAATACCGATGTGGCATAAAGCATGGTCTAGCAGGCAATTTTCTCCTCTGCCTTCTGAGATTCCAAATGATTTTTTTCTTTTTGTTCTCTGTTGTTGTTTTAAAGGTTTGGAACAGCTCTGATTTTTTTCTTCAAACTCTGCGCTCCCCTCCAAAAATATGTTCCAGCCAGGCTCAATGAAAACATCTTGATATTGTCGAAAAAATCAGTTCGACTGTTTCATCTTGTAAAACTTTCAAAGCTAAAAATTAGCTGACATTTCAAAGTGAAATGTCATTTTGCGCCAAATAAATAAATAAATAAATCAAATGTTTTGACATTTTTGAAGCAGTTTTCCCTTGCAAAAGGAAAGGAGTTCTCTGAATGAAAACTGTGTCAAAACTGACTTCTTTCTCAGAGAGATTTTGACTTCTGTGGGTTTCTTCTCACGAGACAAAATTCACTGGTTCACCCTTGGGGTCTCTCTGGCTTGAAGAGCCAGCTGCATCCTCTGGGGCTTGTGCCGTTTTGTTTTCTCTTGTTATATGGCAGTTAACACGAGGATAAAGAGCAGCGTCTGAGCTAAAAGTCAGTGTCACCCCTGGCTTGCCAATTTTTACCCCCAGGAGCAGTGCTGGGACACAGGGGAGGGTGGGTTTTGCTTGCATTCACCCGCTCGCTGGGTTTAAGACGGCCCACATACAGAGCTGTACAGGGGTGGGTGTTTTTTTGTTTTTCAATCGACTGATGTGATACCTGCCTTCAGTGGAAGTGGCATGCCTCGCTGAGTGAGGCAGATCCAAGTGTATTAATTCAGACACCTTGCGTGACTCAAGGGGCACAGGGAAGCGCTGCATCCATGCACAGGCGCGAGGAGGGTGGGCAGAGCTTTGTAACAACGGCAGGGGCTGCAGGATGGGACCCTGGGGTCTGGGCTGGCAGAGCTGCAGCAGAGGAGCTGCTCCCTTTGCCTGTAGCGGGGAAGGTCGCTCGTGGCAGGGCTGGGAGATGCAGGCCTGAGGTGCTCGCTTGTCTCTTGGAGAAATCGAGAATAAATGCATCTGTAGCTGTTTCTTTTGCTTCGTGTTAGGGAGTTAAACCGACGTTTGTAAATCGCTGCAGTGTGTTGTAAATGATGTATGGAAGGTGAAGGGGAAAAATCCCTGCTCGGTGCAGGGAATGGTTTTGTGCTGGGGGAAACTTCTCGCAGACATTTCCTGTAACGACAGAGCAGGAAAAACTGCGACCAGAAACCTTTGACTCAAAAAGGGGAAAAACAGATCCCCCTCTCCCATTTTTTGATTTCCTTACCTTTTTATATTTTATTTCCCTGGGAACTGCCCTCTCCGTGTATTCACAGGTCCTCCCCACCCCCAGCTGTTGTATGGGGGTCAGCCGAACTTTTCTGACACGACCACTGGTTTCACCCCACCAGATTACCCCAATCCCCTGCTGATGAGATTTTTGTATAGTATTTGAAAGCCATGTCCCTCTTCCCTCTTTTTTTATTTTTATTTTTATTTATTTATTTTTCTTCAAGGCCATGCAGCTCCCATGCCCATAACATCTTATCTCCTGCTTTCTGAGGTGGTCTGCAAGCAGCTGAGTACAGAGAGTGGGGGGACGGCAGCAGCCAAAGGCTGCAGAGCAGAGGGGAATCGTGAGCGACCGTCGTGGGGAAGAGCAGTAGGCATGTATTTAAATTGCAGTCAGGGAGATTTAGCGTAGCATCTGGAAAATCCTTTTCTCAGTGAGGAGAGAGAAGCCCTGGGACAGATTATGTGGGGAAGATGTGAGCCCTCCATCCCTGGAGGGCTTTAGGGAAGCTTAGACACACATCAGCTGTTTTTATTGGAAGCACAATTCCTCCTGGACCTGGAGAAATGCAGAATAAGAACACTGGCTCAAGGGGACCCGGAGCCATCATCTCACCCATCTGTCTTGCTCGAAGTCCTGAGCTAGGCAGCTCCGGGCTGGCTTTACTGGGGATCAGAGACCACCATAGCCCTCTCCTCTGGAGGAGGAGGTCTCTGGCTGGGGGAGATACCTGTTGGGAACACTGGCAAGGGTGGGGCCTGACCATAACAGCACCATGCCAGGCAGGTGCTGTTATTTCTCGCCTGAGTCCCAGCAGTTGTGGGCCCAGCAGTTGAGGTCAACATAGGAAGATGCAGACTTAGCCGTGAATTGCAAACCAAAATCTAAGTGGTGATATTGCAAACTGCTCATTCTGGGTGCTGGCATCCTTGATTTGGGAGTGTAGAACTGGTTTTGTGTCAGGCTTTTATCTCCCACCCTCCTTTTCTTTTTTCTTCCTTTTTTGTCTGTGTCCTCTTCCCAGCAGGGACCAGCAGTGGGTTAGCCAGTGCCTGCATTTCAGTGGTCAGCAAGCCTTTAGCTGCTGCCTTGAAAAAAGGAAAGTGCTTGAATATTCCATGGCTAGGATTCAGATCATCTGAGATTGGCCAAAGTGTGAGCTGAAGCCCAGACACAGCTTAAGGTCCATGGTGAAAACCTGCTATTTTGGGAGGCGAATGAATGCAAGAGGCTATTGGTTATCTGTCAGTGCAGGCGAGCCGGTAAATGAGAGGTAGTCAATGACATAAGGGATGTCAGGTTTTATTTCCAGTAAGAGCCAGTGAAGCTGGGAAAATTGCTCATTAATGCTTTATTGATATTCATGTTACTATTGAAGAAGTCTGGGGTGGGGGTGTGGGGGGGTCTGTGCCCATGTTAATGGGGCCAAGCTGAAAATAGGCTCTTTTATGCCTGGGCAAAGGGTATGCACTGACCACGGGAGGTTTGACTATGTCAGTCTCTCTAAATAGAGAATAGATCGGTTCTGTGGCTGAGCCAAAAGCTGTGAAGGAAAAAGCTAATAACACAGGTCAAACTGCGGCAGAAGCATTCGAATACTTTTTTTTTTTTCCCCCCCACAAAATAAATTTTGAAGCAGATTGTTGTAAAACTATGCAAAATGTTCATCTTTGGGTTTTGGGGCTATTTAACCCTTATGTTTGCTTCAACATTCTATTTTTAGAATAATTTGAATTTAAAATGCTCTTTCAAAAGGAATTTATTTCTAAAATGTCAAATTACTTTAATTCAGAAGTGCTGACGCTAAAATGTTTGGATTTAAGAAACAAAGCAAACTCCATTAGTCGTTTGGCATTGTTAACATTCACAAATATTTTTCATGTCTCAAACTCCTTAGCTTGTGCATTTTTCTTTGTTCTGCCCACTTTTGTAGCTTGGCATTGGGCTGGATGCTGCAGCTGCTCTGGGAAAGACCCCAAGCCAAGCAATTCCCAGCATGTCTGCAGGTCCTGAGG
Organism: Chauna torquata; assembly: GCA_013399475.1. Taxonomy (NCBI): domain Eukaryota; kingdom Metazoa; phylum Chordata; class Aves; order Anseriformes; family Anhimidae; genus Chauna; species Chauna torquata. Next base: position 35,787 of record VXAL01014304.1, on the reverse strand, counting down.
CTCTCTGGAAATGTGACGTGCTGTGCTTGGTGCTCACCCACCCCACACCTGTTCTCCCAGGGTGCTCTCATAGTTCCCTGTGTGTTAGGGATGAGAAATGAAGCAAATCATGCACGTTTGGGAGCGTAGTATTTCCTTTAGGATTGCAGAGGATTAGGATAACACTTTTCCTGCCTCAGTTTACCTGTGCACTAAAGCAGGAACCATGGTGCCTTTCCCAGCTATGAGATGCTTGATGCCAAGGCTGTAAGCAAGGCTGTCGAAATTGCTTCCCAAGCCCTCTGCAGTTTTCCTGGCTTTGCAAAAAGCCTCATGCCTTGCTTCAACTGTGAATTCATGTGGGAGCCTCACCGGAGGGAAAGCCAACGCCGCTCTGCCTCTGTGCCATGCTTGGCCAGAACAAACCTGAAATAACTTAATAATTGAGATAGTTTAGAAGAGAAAATATCTCCCCATATCATGTTTAATAAAGCTCTGCATCTCAGCTGTCATCACGCAGCCTAATTTCCTGGGCTGCAGATCAGCAGGGAGGCAGCCGATTGCCGAAACGCTGTTGGTGCAGCGTATCCATCTCGGAGGCCCACCGTGTCTAATCCCCCGCTCTTCAGGGGGTTTGGCTTCTTGTTGTTCTTGTTGCTGCTCCCACCCGTGTTCATGTGCACAGAGAGTGTTTGATCATGGTAAGATTTGTGGAAGGGCAGGATATAACATCCCAAAGGGCTGAGCTTGACCCACAACTCCTTGCTGAACTGTGAACTGCTCCTTTTGGATTTTATTTTAAGCACAACATGTTCCCTGGTCTCCTGCATTCAGTCTGATCCTTTTGTCTGCTGGGATGTTGTCTTAATGGAGCATTGGGCATCCCACCATTGTTAAGAAGCTTATCCTTGTTGTTCCTGGGATATAAAAGCAGAATCTCTCTTCTCGCTTCATAGGTAGAGAAAATTTTCCCTGGTGACATCTCCTGTCAATCAGCTTTCCCAGGCAGGAAGGGTTCCCATTGCAGCTGTGCTTCAGGAGCAGTTGCTGGTAAAGGGCTGGGTCACCCAGTGCAATGGAAACTGCTGGCAGAAACGTTTGAAAATGCCCATTTCGTGTTTGTTATACTGGGGGAGTCGAGGCCTGGGTACTTGGTTTTGTTTTGCACTGCTGCACGTGGCTTCCCTGTGCCAGGCGGTTCCCGTGGTGTTATGAAGTGGGTCGCAGCACATTTGGAGCGTGGGGCTTGGGAGGGTTTCCCACTGGTCCTGGAAGAGCATGTTGAGATGTAGGGGGTGAAAGGGAACCTGGGGCACATTGTATAGCCCCCCCGGTACAGCTCTACTGCCTGCTAAATGGGCAATCATCTGCTCTCCCCAGCCTGATGTGGAGAGAGGGGACTAATTAAAGTTTATCGGCGCAGAGACGATGAAAGATGCAGTAGTCAGCGTTACGGCACTGCTGCTCCCAGAGCTAAACAGGGCATGGAAAAAATAACACGCAGAGTAGTGCTCTCTGTTGTTTTACGGTCCCTTTCACCAGCAGAAAGTTGGTTTGGTTGGAAGTTGATCAAACTTGCAGGGAAAGATAGTGATTTATTCCAAACCAATCCTCCCAACCACTTTGTAGCCATGATGTGAATTAAGGATGATTAACATTGAGGGAAGGCTCCCTTCTGCCTCACCTAGGCTTTTGGATCAGGCTGTGAGGAGCATCCCTCTATGCTTCGGCTCCACTGGGTCCGTGGCTGCCAGACAGTGATGGGAGAGGAGGGCATGGGCCAAAACACAGGAGCACAGCAGTTATTATTCTAAATGAAAAGCATCTCTTCTCATTAAAGCTGAAAATTATGGTCCGCAGATAACTCTGGTGGTGGTTCATGGAATCAATATAACCCCAGTTTGTTTTGAAAGCCAAGTTGCCGATATGCCAAAATACATATTTTGCAAATTGCTTAATTTACATTTGAAAAGATCAAACCTTATTTCTTCAGAAAGCTGAGAGTTGGGGTGGGGGAAGAGACATGCACGCAGCAATTCAAATCTTTTTGCCATCCTGCAATATACGTAATTTGACTGAAATCGATAGCAATTGAGAAACATTTTTTTTTTTTTTTAAACAGCAACAGTGCAGGGAAGCTGATGGTCTAAGTTGTCAGGGAGTTTTTACTAATTCTGAAGCAGTAGTAGCTATTCTTTGAAGTTACGTATCTAGCTAGGCAGGGTGTCTTCATTTGTAACGTCTTTCTTCTGGTGGAGGCATGATGGTCATCTGTACTCTTGAGGATGCTCGTTACTTCTGTCAAAGTTCTGTACTCTTTCCGAGAAGCTTTGTTGACACTGAAAACGTAGGATATAAAAGCATCTTTTACATGTGGCAGAGATGCACGCTGGCAGGAGCACAGCAACATGAAATCATTAAGACCCGCTTGGCAGAAATGAGGAGGAGCTGCAGGCTTGGAATGGGACCCAAAGTGTCGAGCCTGTTGACTGTCAAGTCGTTTGGTCCCAAGCTGGGTGCTCAGACAGGCATCAGCGATGCAGTTTGCATCTGGAGCTGTTTTAGCCCAGCTGTGGGATACGTGGAGCTGAGCATCCGATCAGCCCCTGGAACATGTCAGTAGCAATTACTTGAATTAGTTTACTGTTAGCTGCTGACTTGCTCAGAAAGGGGGAAGAAACGTACCGGGTCAGAGAGGTGGTCTGAAGGAAAGAGTCCTCAGAGCATCCGCATGCAGGGAGAAACCAGGAGCTGAGCTCTGCCCTGTGCATTTTTGTTGACCAAGCCAAGGGCATGACTTCTCTGTGTGTTTCAGGGACTCTGCAGACCAGGCTGGAAAATGCTCATTTGAGGGGTAACCCTTCATGTGACAGAATTAAAACCAAACATTTTCAATTTTGACTTGCACATGTACATAGGAGTGGGAAGGTGAGAGATGAAAACTGTTGTGCGAGGGAGAAAGTTGACGTTTCAGTGAGGTTTAGGTTACGTAGAGATCTGCCGATGGCAGCCGTTGTGGGGAGGAAAAGCTGAACGTAATGGGTTGTTTGAGAAAGGGACAGCCGGCTATTTCCTAAGGCAATAAACTGTCCACTGCTGGTGACTTTATTGATCCGCGTGTGACAAAACCCTCGCTGGGCTGGAGGGGCCACTGGAGTGCTGCGTCCAGCTGCCCCCTCTGTGTTTGGAGGGGGACGTGGGCTGGTTAGAGAGGTGTTTAGAAAATAAGTAAAACTAGTCTCTCTCTCTTTCGTAAAGCACAGGGAAGCACTGGGAGAGATACTTGGGGCTGCAGTTACGTGAGCTCCTCGCGGACGAGCATTGGTTGAGCAATGGGAGGGCGTGCAGCGCTCATCCCACCTCGAGGCAGCAGGACGGGGAGACCTCGTCATCTTTTCCAGCCTGGGAGTCCCCCTTTGGCCGTGCTTACTTACTCACCGATCTTGCGCGGCTTCAGTAAATGCTTCCTTACCGGAGTATCAAATTCAGCAGTGCTCGCTGTGTGCCGATGGGCAGCTCGATAAGGGCAAGGGCTGGTCCCTAACCCTCCTGCAGGCTCCTGCTGCAGCTCTGCTCCTCCGTAAAAAGCTAGGAATGCCCCTGTCCTCGTTAGGCTGCATGATACTTCACCTACCAGCCTTATCCTGGGCACGCGGTGCCTGCTCCCTCCCGCCAGGCACCCGCGGTGCACACACACCTTTCCGCCGTGTGCATCCCCTCCCAGGGGCTTTTCTTTGTTCATAACCAGCCTCCCTACCCACTTGAAAAATAAAGATGTATGACTCCCACTTGAGGAGAATAGATTGTTTTCGATTGCTATTCATCTATTATTTTAGAAAGTAAAATGAATAAAACTTATGCAGGTCACAGACATTAAAGAGCCTTTTTATATCAGTTTGGGAGCGCTTGTCAGCTTTGATTTATTAAGTAAAGTTCCCAGACCGGCTACTAGTATGTGTTGTCAGTCTCTTGATAATGGATAGACCTCACAGCTGAGTGCTCTGTGATTAGACTTCTCAACTATATATTTTTAAATAAAGGCATTGCTTTTTTGGGTTTGCTCATTTCCCTCTCTTAGTTGATTTCATTCATCTTCCCCTGCCCTCTCTCCCTCTGCTGTAAATTTGTTTTTGTTGGAAGCTGTGAGGAAGGCAAATGGGACGCATCTTTAAGATTTCCCCCCCAAAGCCTGCTCCCGAGTTAGCTTGATTGATTAAATGTCACGGGGGACAAAACCGGATAAGCAGAAGCTATCTAAACAGCTTTCCAGAGAGACCCATTCCATACGCTGCTCCGCTGCTACGACTGCATCAGCATTTTTGCTATCAAACTTCTCTTCCTCGGGGCTTATGGATGGAAATTACCAAAGCAGCGTGGAGAGGTGACTGGCGGAGCCCCGACCTCTCCAAAGAGAGCACGGGCCAAGCAGAGACGCTGCTACTGGTGCTGGTACCTCCCGTGTAAGGTTGCTGAGAGTTAATGGGAACAGGAAGCATTGCATGCATCGTGCGGAGCGACGCAGGATAGCAAGTGGCCCTGCATTCAGAGGCTTGGTTGTATATCTGCTAGCCACAACAATTTGCCTTCCCTTTGGAGGATGGACCTGTACTGCCAGACTGAGCTTAAATCCTGGCTGCTTGCTCGCAGGAGCCTCTCCTAGGGTGTCACAGGTCCTGAAGGGCAGGGGATTTGCAGTGCTGCTCTGAGCTGCTGTTACTAGGCATGTGCTGTTGTCTCCTTGCAGCGGTGGCAGCAAATGGGTATTGCAGAGAAGTATTCTGGACTAAAATCCCCAGCTAGAGCTGTAATTATGCCTTTCATAAAGAACTGAGCCGGAACAAGGATGAGATTGTTTCCCCAGGGGCTGAACAAGGACTGGGACTAATTCATTAGCATGGAATTGAAATAGCACAGGTGGGAGGCCACCAAGTACCTTCAGTAAATGAGTCTTGTAGATCCTTCAGGAAGGACAAAACTCCGACAACTTCCCTGGGAGGCTGGGCTGAGACAGTGGCCTCTGGTTTTGTTATCCGGAGTCTCAAAACTAAACTGATCCATGTAACTTGTGAGAATGCAGAATGCACTGAAAGGAATAACAACAACAAAAAATCCAATTGTACCAATTTCATAAGCCTTTTTGCTTTCGTATAACTTCAGAAATCGCTTTGATTTAAAGGCTAAGATCTGACAAGCTAACAGACCTTAAAGAAAGAGCTTTTCTTTCCCCTCCTTTTTTCCTCCCAGTTTGTTCAAAACTTAAAAGACGAGGACATCTCGATGGGGAGGGTGGGAAGGAATTCATTAGGGAACGCGCGTTCTGCTGCCCCTCCGCTGCTGTTTCAGGACACAGTGCTGGGATGAGGACTTGGTCCTGCTCTGCATCAGCCTCTGCTCAGTCCCAAAGCAAAATCCCTGCCTGTTGGCAAGGGAGGAATGAGTGACCACATGGGTCAAGGATGGGTGGCACGAGGAAGAGGAGCGTGAAGAAATGGCAGGGCAGAGTTTGAAGTCATGGTCGTGGAAGTGCAGGCGATGTGGCTGTGGTCATTTGATGTGGTGATTGACCCCGGCACTGGTGCTGGGGTACACTTTGAGCAATATCTTTTGCAGTTCATTAAGTGTTTCCATGTTGCTCTTGCTCAGCCTGAAATGGCACTAGTTGCTTTGCACGTTCCAGTGCCACTGCCATTATCTGCTAATAACACATGCATTAATTATTAAGCCAGCTTGCTTATTCTACACCTTTAAACGATAACCCTGCCATACGCACTTGCTTAATGTATGCAACCCCAGTGTGCTTTGAAATGGCTCATTAGGGGTGCTCTTAGCTTGTCCCTATTGACTATTGTTTCTTAATCTACCACAGTGACAGGTAGGAATATCACAGGCAAATAAATGCTGGGGCTCACATGCTAGTGGGGTGCCTGCTGTTGGGAAAGGGGGGTTTTGCTTCTAGGGAGAGGGGTGGGCTAGCAGCCCCTGCGCAGGCGCAAAGTGAAGGGTCCCTGCTGAGCTGGGGTGGCAGCCTGGGGCCAGCCTTGGTGGAGCTGGCGGGCAGTGCCCGCTGAGTCCCTGCTGGTGTGCCCCAACCCTGGCCGCGGTGGCAGCAGCCGCTCGTTTCATCGTGCCCACCTCCCGCTCGACGAGGAGGTCTCTGGCCACGCTCAGCAGGGATGGCGCTTGCTGTTGAGAGATGGTGTGGGTGTTGGTGGGTGCTACGCTGAGCTCTTCCAGGGCTATTTCACGTGTGCCTGAGGGCCTGTTAGCCTTTAATGCTTTAGAGCCAATGTGAATGCAGGTAAATCTCCATATCCTAAAGGGGAATCCACCTAGCCAAGTCCTTTATTCTTTTTTTTTTTCTTTCCCTCCCTGAAAAAAATTGGCTACATTTCATCCAAGGTACCAGGTAAAAGCCCAGAGCAATTCTCCCTTTGTCATTTCCTGAGAACCTGTAAAATAATATTCCCCTGGAGCAGGACTACTTATCCTGCTTCTCTGTGCCAGTGGCAGGCTGATGGCTCAGTGCTCTGATGGAGTTTGTCTCACCAGCTGAACATTGCAAGTTGGTTTTTGTCCTCAGTGTGCCCGTGTCCATCCTTTTGTGAGCTATCTTAAGGCTTCCAGGTCAAAGACAGCAAGGGAATGTAGATGTGTGCTAGAATATACCACTAAATGAAAGCTGCCGTCTGGACCCCAGCCCCCTGGTTTCCTGCACAGCTCCTGCTGGAGCACCAGATGGGGTTTAATCAGGACCGCCGCAGTGCCGAAGGGGTATTATTAAGAGACATCTAGTTCTGGATGAAAGAAGATTATCCAGGGTTTATTTCCAGCTGATAACACTCTGCCCTTCCATAACACCTTTTATCTGAGGATCTCGAGCTCTTTACAGACTTCAGTTAATTAAGCCTCACATTGCCCCCTGGTGTCGTGGGTGAGACCAGGGCTAAGCACTGGCAGCCTCGCAATTAGGAGGGATCCGCTCTGGCAGGGAGATAACACAGATGATCTCCTGGCTCTTCCTTGCTACCTTATTTGCATGTTAATCTCCACTGCGCAATTGAGAAAAGCAAACCAGAGGTTGCACTGCTCGCCCAGAGTCCTGCGCGAGTGCTGCTCCGGGCCAGGACCTGCGGTCGGGTGCGGAGGTGCAGCGGCCGCGTGTGGAGCTTGTTCTGCCCTCAGCGGTCCCCTCTTCTCCTTTCCCGGCGTTGCTTTTCCACTGGGCTCCATGCAACTTTCCACTGCGCTTCCTCTCTGCAAACACTATTGCAAAGTCTTCTTCTGGGAGAGAAAAAAAAAAAAAAGAAAACCTGACACGACAACAGCAGCAAAGCCCTCACAGGCCTCCAGAAAAGAACTCTTGCTGCCTGTCTCCGTAGGGCCAGATCTCTCAATAGTGATTTCCCCAGAGAACAGTTGGGCCTGAGGATTCCTTCCCCTCCTCTTTTCTTTTCTTTACTTTCCCGCAACTAAAAATCAGGAAGCTTTAAAATCCTCTTTGAAGTAACACTGTATGAAGAGGATTTATCCTTGTCCACTTAAATATTCATGACAGCTTGCATTTCTGTTCAAAAAGACACTTGTTTATTTAGATAAGATTTAATTTATTCATAATTTACCTAAATTTGCAGGAGCGTGCATGTACATTTTAGCTTATAAGCAGCATAATACATAAAACATTATTGAGGCATGCAAATTACACAAACACAGCATTTGAAACTGCCTGCTTGTTTTAGGCAGATAACTAATTTCTTACCCTGAGTAGAGAGACAAACACAATTGCATGGGCTTGTTGCCGGGGATTCAGCGACTCAGAGTTGTGCTCCCTTAATGGAAGAGGCACAGCTTTTCAGTGGGGCCGTGGTGAAGCCCACTTTTCTTGGAGTGTGAACCATAGCAATGCTGAAGCTCTTTGCTGGTAATCTTTTCCTCGTTCTCTCCCTGGGGGCTCGATTCTGGTTTGCTGAGGTCTCTGAGGAAGTCACTGCTCATTGCCGCGGGATGCGGGTGGGATTTGTGGCAGGGCTTCCTACCGGCGGGGTCTGCACCCACCCCTTTCACGGGCACTGCGGAGTCGCTTCCCCCGACTGATCTCCGCATCCCTGTCCGAGATGCGGCTGCTGGTTGCTTTCCTTAGGGCAACCTCATGACCTGTTTTCCAGATAACAATTGCACAAATTGTTATCTACACAGTGAGCCAGGCCCTGATGAACTGGGTTTGGCTTCCCCCCAGATCTCGGACCACCACGTGCCGCAAGGACGACGGCACAGTATGGACGAGGGCTCAGGGCTGGAGACATCGTGGGTTTTTTGGGGTTATGCGTTTGGCGGCTGGGCAAGATGCACTGACAGCACCGTGAGGACTCTTAGCACTGTCAGAAATTGTTTCTAGCAGGTCCCAGTCAGCAAGTAAATGTTCACAACTGTATGTATGAAATCTAGGGTATGGAACCTGTAGTAGCGGATATCTCAAGGACTTGCACATTATGCAAATCTCTCTGTGTATGGCTGCGTTACCGCACAACCTGTTATTAAGATTGCCTGACACTTCACATAAGATTCTGCTTTCCATTGCTTGTAACCATGCCAAGCTGTAACTGTTTGGGCTGAAATTTCCATGGCCAGATGTCCTCCTCGGGCTCGCAGGCTTTGTTTGTTTGTTCTGCGGGGAGGGGTAGAAGAGGAGAGATGGGGACAGCAGAGCTGCTTAGTGGTTTGTTTTTTTTTTCTGTTTGAAATCATAGCCAATATTTTTGATAGTTTCCAAGACTGAAGCTAATGGAGAAAATATATCTTCCCTGGCTTTGTAAAAATGACCTATGCATAGCTCCGAACCCGAGCGATTCAGGGGAGGGACTGGTACTTTTGTGGGGTCACAAAAATGCTTTTCTAACCCTGGACAAGCCCTTGCACATTAGAAGAATCTCTTCCACATCAGAAAAAAATCTCTTCCCTGCATTGGGCCTGGTGTTGAGTGTGTGATACTCTGCAGGTTGGTCAGAAGAATCAAAACTGGCTGGATTTACCTGGGAAAACCCACAGAGGAGGCAGTTTGTACTGGCGATGTCCCACGTGTCCCTTATCCTCGCAGCCTTAAGACTGCCAGGTAAACTGGAGCAGGATCTGCCTTTTCTCCATGCTACCTGCAGGGTCATGCAGCAGGGAGGAGGAGGTGGCTACGTCTGAATGCAGTCCGTATTTGCATTATAAGAGACTCTAATTACAGAAGCTTAATTACATGATCACAGCCTATTTGTTTTTTTCCACGGGACTGTGCCCTTGCTCCCTGCACAGGATGGGCAGCATTCGCTTAATGAGTTGCTTGCACTCGGGTGCTGCAGTGATGAGCACCATAGGAAAACCCAGGAGAAAATTAACACCCCGTCTATGAATAACATGCAGCAAAATAAAGCCTGGGGCCACCCACAGAGCAGCAGGGAGAAATCGCAATATTCAGTGTCTCCTTATTAAGGGAACACTGCCTATTGTGTGTACGCTGCAGATCCTGAAATGGAATGGTCTAACAAGTATGCACAGGGAGTGCTTTAGTAGCCTTAACTTCGGCAATCATTATTTTCGCATGAACAATCATGTTGTCTGACCACAGTCTTTCAATTTATATATCTGTGTCTGCATAGAGGTTTGCATATGAGGATTTATGTAGGATTAGTCACCTTACTGCCCTTTTGCACCTGGACATCACCTGGTATTCATGCATGACAGTATTTTTAGGTGGTGTATTGTGATGTAACAGCAGTGCTCAAAAGAGTTTGGTGGTTTGGTTTTTTTCCTGTTTGAAATCATGGCCAATATGTACATTGGCCCCAACAGCTGGGGCTGTTGGAGCTACACGAACACAAAGAAGTGGCATCAGTGGTGTTAGGCTATCAGCAATGCTGTACAGGTGAAGAAACAACGCACCTCAAAAAAGGGTTCTGGGGGAGAAGCTGGCTTTGCCCTCTGTTGGAAGGAGTTGAGGTGAGGATGTGTGTGGAGGAGCACCTGTGGAGGAGAATCTTTGAATAAAAACTTCAGGTTTCAAATCGTTTCACTTCAATAGCTCATAATCGTGTGTTTGAATGACACAATGGTTGCACCCCACAGAACAGGGGAAATACAATGTTTTGGTATGCATGCAGTTGCATTAATAATGTGGAGACGTGAATATTTACCAAATATCACTAAGCGTGGTATATCGGAGAAGAATAAGCTATTGATTGGAGTTGAAGATAAATAAAAAAATCTTCCCTCCCCACCACCTGTAGATGTATTAGGGAGAAAATATTGAACTGGGCTCTCCTGGCTCCTATGCAGTTGATGCAATTTATTTTCAATTTGTCAAACGTGGCATTGGAGCAGCAATTGTTTTTGGTGATTTATTAGGAATTTTCTAACCAGGGCACTCTGTCATTGGAGTTACTTCTCTTGTGTCCCAGTAGATTTTGTCTTTCTGCAAGCTCAAGCTGTGAACCCAAGGAGGTGAGTTTTTCTTTATTTTTTTATTTTTTATTTTTTCAAACCAAGAGGGAGAAACGAAAGAAGCTACACCAAAAGGGAAATGGGGAAAAAGTAGCAGAATTGACATATTTTAAACATGATGACAGGATCGGCTGTTTCAATTGCCTCTGTGAATTGATTTAAAACGTGTTGGTAGGCATCTCTATTTCATTAACTGTCTTTCTCCTTCGTTGCAGTCACTGGAGTCATTGCCTCTTATTACCTTCCAGGCTCATGATATCCATCCACATGGTTATTTTAGTTATTGCTATCTGTATACAGAAAATGTAAGAGGCAATTTTGGGACAGAAGCAGCTTGGGAGGGATATGGGGATAGTGAAATATATAATTTCAATTCTGTGTGACACCCATGATATAAAGCCATCAGGATTACGATGCGTTAGTGCTAGGTGTGCATTTTGGTCAGAACCTGTGGGAAAAGTGTGGGAGTTTGTGGTATCAAGTCTGGACCCGGTAATAAAGTGCCTTCCCACCCTGTGCAACAGATAATGACTCAAAACCAAATTCTCTCTTGGGTAATTGGTGGTGCAATGTGTGCACAATATTTTTCAACGTGACTGCCACAGCATCAGGAGTTTGGTGAATGTAAAGTGTGTTTTCACTTACCTCCCCCTTTCAGATAGTGTTTGGGGAGCAGGGGGACCCCATACATGTCCACAGGGAAATTGATCGTCTCATCCCTCCAATACATGAGGAATGTTAATATATCCCTTAAACAGCAGGGATGGTGTGAGATATGTAATGCCTGTAGAGGTTTCTGGGTGTTACGGGGCACTTTCCGTGAAGGTCTGCCTGCTAGAACTAGCTGGAAACAAAGAGGAAAGCTTTTTGAGATGTCTTTCCCAAAGCTCAGTAGCCCAGAATCCAGAGATTTCTATCACTTCTTTTCAGATGGAAAAGAAAAAAAAAAAAGAGAGAGAGCATTCCAGATTATTTTCACAGTTTCAAAAATACCGTAGTTTACAATATTTTTTTCTAGCACTTTGCAGAATCATTAGCTTGCTTACAGCACTTAAAGGGAAAATGTGGTACTTAGGAGACTTAGCTTCTGTTCGCTGTCTTTACCACCAACTAATTGGTTGGATAACGAGCAAATATTTTTCCTCTGTTCCTCAATTTCCCAGCATTTTGACTTGTAAGTAGGAAGAGAAAACCTGCTAGTGTCTGGCAGATAGCAAAGGGAAGCGTGTTTTGGTGAGGCAGCTCGAGCCGTTTGAGATGTGGCTTCTGTTCTTGCTTCCAGCAGTTGCTCATGCTGCCCCCTCGTTTCGTGCCTCTTCTTTGCCTTTGCATCGTATAGGCCAGGTCTCACTCATCATACGGGCCTTCAAAGCAGCCGCCTGGTGGGAATGGAAGGGGCAAAGCTCTGCAGGAGCGGTGCCGCTGCTGCGTGGGAGGAGGGAGCAGCGTGCTGTGACAAACAGTTGCTGTTTGGAAGTGGTCAGAACAAAGCATCGAGGAGGCTTGATAAGAGCACTCGAATAATCCTATTATCAGGGTAACCGCAGTGGGAAGAAATGGTTCCTGACTGCACGTACAAGCATTACCTTGATTTAAAGGCAGCATTTGTGACTTTAAACTCTGAATTCCCTTGGCTTAATTCAGACCCTAGCAAAGCATGCTTGGTGTATTGCAAGAGAATGCTATTCACCCCGATGCCTGTTAAAAGCAATGCTGCTCCACGCACGTGGACACAATTAAATACACTAGTGCTCTTAGTAAAGCGTGCTGTAAAGGCATCAGCTTGTTGAAAGCATGGGCATCTGAGCGCCAGGAGGAGAACAGATAGCTGACCCAACAAGTGAGAGCCAACCTCTTCGAGGAAATACCTATTGCACGAGGACGCTCTTGCTGTAAACACCAAAGCTTCCTGAAAGTGTGACCGTGAGCCCGAGTTGCAAAGCACTCATCCAGACTGAAACCTTACCCAAGCTTCCAGGCTCTCCGCTTAGCGCTTTGCTAACAGCTCAGCATCCACACCCAGCACCTAGGAGGATCTAGTGCCAGGATTTCAACCCATCCTCTTGTTGAAGTGAACCCCCCCCAAAGCAAAGCCCAGCCCTCCGGAACGCTTGGGAGCATCGCTTGAGCTCCCTCCTGCCCTTTTAGTGCTCCAAGTCATGCTGTACGTTCAGGCCAGGGGCACAGAGACAGCCAGCAGGAGGTTCAGTCTGAGAGCACCGACTTCGGTGCTGGCTCCCTGCCCTCACATGTGATTTTGGGAATGGCAAAGGGAGTGTTTCTGCACTTGGTAGCTGTTTTCCACGTGGTGGTTTCACATTGGTAGGTAGCTCAGCATCCCTGCACCGCTCGCTCGCTCCCCCTTCTCAGCAGGGGGAGAAAACAGAATGGAAAAACAACTCATGGACTGAGGTAACATGGTCAGGGAGATCACTGACCAGTTACTGTCATGGACTAAACAGTCTCAGCGTAGGGAGATTAATGTAATCTATTGCCTATTACTAACACTCTAGAACAATGAGAACTAAAAGAAAACTAAAAACACCTTCCTCTCCATCCCCGAGCAGTGCAGGGGAATGGGGGCAGCGGTCAGTCCAGAACACTTCATCATCTGCTGCTTCATGGTCACTCTTCCCCTGCCCCAGCGTGGGGTCCCGCCCACGGGATGCCGTCCTTCCCGAACTGATCCTACGCACCCCAGCAGCCCCCCTGCTACCAAACCCTTGCCACATAAGCCCAATGCATTCCACTCTCAGTATAGTTGCTTGTTGTATTTGGGACAGGCTTGTTTGCCCTTGGACAGGCTCTGTGCAAAGGAAACACCTAGCTTTTGTGTTTGTGGGACTGCAGAGGTTGCTCCGCTTGAGAAGACTGCTGCAGTTGCTGCTTGCTGGTGTGCAGGAGGCTGCTGGCGATGAACTTCTAGCCTTCATCCCTCACACCTAGTTACCTCCGCTGCTAATGTCAGCAGACGTGAACTCATCGCCCTGCCACCTGTGCAAGGGCTGCAGGAGAAGTCCCTTATATTAATTGCAAATGCGTTGCTCGCAACATCCAATTTCCAGGGCCCATTGCTTAGAAATGTTAATGCTATTTACTGTAGCATGTGCTGGATAATGGCATTTCTCAACATCTGTTTTCATTTAAAATTTCCCTGCCTCTTTCTGCACGCGGCTTTCTGTAACGATGCTATCTCGTACTTACTGGGTGACAGGATGGGAAGTGGCAGTCTCCAGCCCAAACAAAGAGAACCCAAAAATTTTATTAATGAAGATTTGCAGCTGCTCCTGGGACTTGGCAACTGCCTGCAAAAGCTGGTGACAGGATTCATCTCGTGAAACGTACCCGTGATAAATATCAAGTGGGAGTGATTAGCAAGAGGTGGTTAATTCATGAGCGGGTTTTGCGTGTTGGCTGGGGAATAATTTGGTTTCCAGTGGCAGCAGAATGTATTAATTTTTTCCCTCTCTCCCCCAGCCTCCTAAAGGAGCTGTAGGCTTGAGCTCATAAAGCAGCAACTGTTGCAGCTACTCACCGTATTTACAAGCCAGGGCCATTCAGCCTGGAAAGGAGAAAGACCTGGTGAAGTATTGGATGGAGAGTTTCCAAGTTATGAAGGGCACAATGAAAACTAACATGTCTCTCCTGGACTGTTACTGAGCTGATGAGGGGTTCTGGGAATTTTGGAGGGTAAAAAAAGGCAGAAAGCAGAGAAGATGCTTAACTCCTGCACGGTGCTGCTGGTCTGGTAGTTAAAGTGCTGAGCTGAATCTCATTTTGCAACCATCATGCTGTGCAGCTGCAGTCACCCTCCTAAAGTCACTTCTTTTTCTGTGCCCTCCCACAGCAGGCGATAGGGGCAGGCAAACCTGTGCTCGGTGTGGTCAGGACAGGCTTTGACCTGGGGGGAAATGGGTAGCTAGCTGGACTGCCATCCTGACATGGCCCCTGCATAGGGGATGCTCTTGCAAACAGCACGATTGCCCACTACTGCTTTGGGAACCAGCCCAATGAGCTGCGATGTGCTGAGGGAGGAGAGGTAAGGGTTAAAACCAGGCAGGTTTTTGCAGGTGAAGGCAGCATTGATGGTTATGGAAGATAATCATCCTGCTCCATCTGGGCTGAAAAATCTACTAATTGAGGCAGAAGAAATAGCCTCCCTGTTTTCAAGGCATTAGCAGCCCCCTGTTGCTAGGGTCAGGGCCAGGTGTCCTGTCGGAGGGGCTCCCCACCTCAGTCTAAGACTGGTTTAGCTGAAATAGCATCAACAGCTTTCCTCCTATTTTCATCCAGCACTACCACTTTCAATCCCTGCCTTGTCACAGGCTTGGCAGGGGAAGGATGCGGGGAGAGAGGGGGGAAGAGGAAAGAAATCTTTCATTTCCATTTTCTGAAGCTGCGTTTTGGCTCCTAAAGAACAGGCGCGGAAGTGATGCTCGCAGAGCCACCACTGACAGCTCGGTGCCGGGGGGAAACCTGTGCTTCCATTTCCAGCCCTGTCCCCCATGGGCAGAGCGAGCTGCATGGAGGAGTTCACGGGGACCGGCGGGGAAAAGGGAAAACAATTTGATCAAGGGGCCCTGGAGTCAGGCACATGGAGAACTGGTCTGGTGGGGTTTTTCAGCTTTAATCAGTGTCAAGTTGATTTTATTTTTGGAGAAGTGATGATATTAAAAGGCGAGAGTGGGGCAGGGAGGAGTAAAGCACCTACAGGTATGTGGTGCAGAGCCCCATCGGTTCTTCAGCTGGTCCTTCCTAAAAAGCTCAATGCTTTTTGGAGCTAATTGCATGAGAAACGCACAGTATGGAGTTGCAGGTGCAGCATTTTACCCCGTGTAGCGATGTGTGTCTAATGCATTAGCAGCATTCTTCTGTTTTGTAACTTTTGGGGGTATCATTTTTTGCCAAGACCAGCGTGGCTTTGGGGAAAAAAACCCTGGGAGAGCGACTCCACCATGCCCAGGCATGGGAAGCGGACGGCCCCGTCGGCCCTCGACCCTCTCTGCCGAGCTGCCAGGGAGGACAGCAATTAGAGTCAGTTACGGTGCTCCCCAGGAGCTGCCTCCGTGCTGCATTCTGTCACTGCCAGTGGCCAGCATTAGATATTTATAAGAAAGACCAAAGAAAATCCTGCAGCAGGCAGAGATGAGGGTCATCTATCCTCCAGACAGCTCTAATCCTAACTCTTAATTGTTAGAAATTGCTTTAAGACCCAAAGCCTGAAGTTTTTGTTGTCCCTTCCAAACTGTACCCTTTTAGCATCAACTGCCCCTGCCCTCCTTACCTGTATAAACATTTGATTCGTTCCAAAAAACTACAGGAGGTCATGTTCATGCTGACATACGCTGATGGAAGTGAGCTGGTGTTTTGGGGAGGCACATCCCCTTTTTATAGGCAGTGAATGGAGACCGTCTCCAAACAAATCCCTTGGGTTTTTGAAATGTTTTTCGTCTGTGCAGAGAAAGTAAGGAAAACCATGGGTGGCAGACTGTTGCCTGGAGAAATACTGCTTATTTCATCTGCTTTCACTCAACCCCAAATTCTTCCCTGTTAATGATGGTCACATATATATGATGGTCATATATCTATGTATGTATTTTTGGTGGTCTGAATTGCCCCAGCAAAGCTAACCTAAAATCAACTCTGAGGGAAGATGAAAGTTCATTTCTTCTTTCCATGCTAGAGAACACGAAAACAAGAGGGTTTTCAAACTTCCCTGACGTTTTCTGTTTCTTCCGAGTAAAAGGTAGTAGGAAAACAATGAAATAAGGCTTCCAGCCCAGACTCCAGCTGCCAAGAGAATTATTAGGCTTTTTTCAGCCTACTCTCAGTAAGGGCTTTTTTACATCCCAAGCCAGGAAGGTGAGAGGAAACACGGATGCTTGATGGTGCATAGGCAGGCCTGTCTTTTAACGTGCAGCTGCAGCCAGCAGTGAAGAGGTCAAGTCAAACAATGTCGTCTTCTCTGCCAGCCTCGAGTCAGGCAAAACCATGAATTTCCATAATTTTACTCCAAGTGCAAAAAGTGCCTTTGTTGCAGAGATCGCACTGTTCTTGCAAGGAGAATGAGTCTGTACAGTGTAATTCTGACCCTGCACTGGCAGAAATGCCACTGTGGTTTAATGAAGAATCCTAAGCAGGGGAAAGAAAAGCATTAATGCTTGCTCGCAAACCCACAGAGGTGAGCTCTTCCTCTTGATAGAAGAATGGGTAAAAATTGCCCCATATGGCTCTTATCCCACCTCAATTAATCAAGATAATGGTCCTGCTCAGTGAGCACTTCTGCTTTGCTACATCCTGTGACCTCTTTGAATTTCATGGCAGTGGTGGTAATGTAGTCGTGATTTCCATGCCATGAAAAGCCAGGTCTTTACTGAAAAACATGAACAAGTCACCGCTGCTCTGGCTTTATGGTCATCCCAGCCAGTAGACGGTGGTGGTGGGCAAGGGGAGGCTCTACATGGAGCCGCAGGTGACTTAGCCTGATCTGAGCAATCAACAGCTTATTCATCCCGGCTTCGAGTGTCATGCTCTAGTAACCAGGCAGTTCTTGTTGTTCATCTGGAAATCCCAATCGAATGCCTTCATTATCACACAGCAGTGTTTCCTTTGTGGATAACAAGTCATACTGTGAGCATTAATGTAGCTGGCGTTGTATGGATTTGTGTTGCGGGATTGTTGTAAGCTCTGATTGAAGCTTTTTCTGTGATTAGGGTATTTATTCAGGTGTGAGAGAGGGAGTCTCTGTTGTCTAGTAAGATCAGAGTTGGCAGCACAGTGCGTCTCCGAGGGGTGTTTATAGGGGCATACCTTATGAAGTCAAGTTAGTGACTTGCATGCATGAGATCTCTGTTCTCTTCTGTCCCATCATGCACCCATCACTGGCATTGCCATTGTCTCACAGGAGTTTTATGCGTGACCCACACACGGAACCACAATCTAGGCATGGCCTGGGGTTTCAGCAGCCATCTAAAATGGGGGTTCGGCTGGAATGTCACCCTTCCTGCAGGGTGTAGGTGTCTTCCTGCAGAGCTGGGCACATGGCTGCACAGCAGCAGGGGGAAGGCACAAGCTCAGCTTCTTTTGTGCCCAGAGAAAGCACTCTGGGGACACGAGGAATGGACTTTCTTCATCGCATGGAGGAAACAGGACATCAGGTGGGACAAGGAATTGAGAGGCAAAGTTCCTCCATCCTAGCTAAATCCAATGATTCTTTCACTCCTTGAGAAGATCAGTTGAGGTTCCCTTAATTGAGGTTAATGTGTAATTGGGGGAGAGGCTGGAGGCATAATCTATCAATTCTACCAATGAGAAATGATAGGAAATGGCATCCTCCCACTGTCTGACAGGCTCCCAGCCTCCTCCACTGCACACCTCATTATCCCCTTTGACTGCTTCATCTGGATAGCGTTCATTCTTAATGATGGCTGAGTGATATTAAGTTTCTGCAGTGTTATTTAATTATTACCTACCCACCCCCAGTTCCTTCTGGAATAGCAACAGGGCATATTTCCAAGATGTCATGAGTTGCTAGAACTGGACTGATGGTTGCAAGACAAGGGAGAAAGATGTCCACACTTAGAGTCCTGCCTAGTACGCGTAATATTGCAAATTTAGCCCTTTTGCCAGCGTTTCTGGCCAGACTTGTGTTTTCCCAGCTCCAGGAGAAGTTTTGACTTTGACACCAGCAGGAGAAGGGTGCTTATTCCTGCCAGGGAGTCATATAGATGAGTTGTGGGCTAGACAGAAAGCTGGGAGGTATAATAAAATGGACAAGGCTTGGTGTTACAGGCCAGATGATAAAGTGGTTAAATTATCCTATAGGTTGTGGGCAGTATGGGCTATAAAACCTGCTCCTTCTCACCTACTTCCTAGTGAGCCTCATGAAGTATCTCAGATCCCTGACCCTGTGGGATGTCCTTGTGGATCTTCTTTCCTGCACCTTACACCTGACTTTCTCATTTTCTTCATCATCAGGCACCTCAGATGCTCACCATTAGTATTAGCCTCACGGACTGGACTTTGTCAGATGCTCCCAGTCCATCTGAGAGATGCATGCCAATTGCAGCTCACTTGCCCACCAAGTCAAGTAATCTCTTCAAAGACTTCTAACAAGTTAATAAGGATTGATCTGCTTTTCATGAGATCATGTTGACTGTTCTTAATGAACCTGGGCATTTTCGAGCCTTTCCTTCCCCTTAAAAATTAGCTTCCAAATAAGTACTCTTCTCCTAGCCGATGGGCAGCTGATCCCTTCACTGTCTATATATCCCCAATATGCATTAAGATTTTGATTGAAGGAGGCACCTCTCCAGCTTGAGTGATGGTCACGTGTTGTTTTTTTGTTTGTTTTTTTTTGTTTTTTTAAGTTAAGCAAAAGCTTACTCTTTGTCCTAAACAAAGATGGAGTTAATTACAACCAACTGTCTCATTGAGTGATGGCTTGAGAAAACAAATTTAGACCTGATTTTTCTGAAAGATACGTAAAATTTAGTTGCTACCCATCTGAAAACATCTGGATTTTGGTTTTCTTCTGGACAGGCTAGGGCTCAAATAGTACAAATAAAGATGGGAAGAGCATTTCAAGATGAGCACTCAGAGCAAAGAAATTAGTGACTTTTCCCACAAAAATGCATCACTATTAGCAACTTAGACAATCCATCCTACTGTCTGTAGCAATGCCAAGAAAGAGATGTCAGAGTAATGGGGTCTCTGAGAGATCACTGGTTCTTGTATAAACATCCAAATATGTACACTCTGTGTTCACTGTCTTACCCATTTTAAGGGAAATCCATTAGGCTGAAGTCCTGCTTTGTCATGGCTTCCCCTATTTGTTAAATCCCATGTGCATACGTTACCATCATTCTGTAATGCTTTGTGACAGTTTTAAGTTCCCCTAAGCTTTTATTGACCATTTCTTGTGTTACCTGCACGCTCCCTAATTCCTCTTCTCCTCTCCCTGGGGATCTGATCCCTGACTTAGGCAAATCCTCATCCTCTTCATTTGCGAACAGAGATGCAAAAGTAAATATTGTAACTGTCAGTGTCAGCTTCTTATCCTCTTCTGCCTCCAATTTCCCTCTGTCATTCTTATCTATGCTGTATCCACTTATCTCCTGTGCATGTACAATGGTTTTTTCCCTTCCTGTTTTTGTAAAAGCCAGGAGATTCTCCATCGTTAGCTTTCTTTGCTCCTTTAGTTATATACTTGCATGTTTACCTTCCTGAACCCATGCCCCTTACTTCTAACGCATCTCTACTTCTAAGCAGGTAAGTTTTCTTTGTATGCCACTCTAATTAAAGATGACGATGCGCCAAAATCCCGCATTTTGAAAACTCAAAACCTTTGGCTGTTTGAAGTTAAACCTGAATTCTGTGTTGACCCAACATGTCTGTCTCTGCTTTGAAATGCTACTATGACTCTTCAGGTGGTGCACATGCAAGATGTACAATATAATGCTGTCGCAGCCCTCCCCATGATGCACTGAATGAAATAAAGTGTGTTTTGTTACATCTGCATGTCTTTATTTTCCTGTCCGTTGGATGGAGATAATATTTCCTGCAAAGAAAATAGGAAAGACTTACTCAGGTGAAAGCTGTGGCAGAGGACTGCCAGTGGCAGAAGTAGGAACTGAGCTGCCTTTTCTGTTGTGATTTTGCACAATAGGGATGGAGGAACATTTCTGGGAGAGAGTACACCTATAGGGCATGCATGGTTTAAGCCAGAACATGAACAGGAAACCAGCCAAAATGTTTTAGAGGATCTTGCTCCTTGGAGAGCTGCAGCCCTGGTGGGTTTGTTTCGTGCGAGTCCATGCTTTATGCTAACATCTGATCCACACCAAGTGTTTTGATTTGTGGTCGGATCATTGCTGATGTTATAACCTGGTTATGTATTGATTTCTACCTGCAAATGGCACACAGTAGTGTTTATTACATAACAATTCCCATCAGGAAAATGTCTTGTTGTATGATGTACAGCAATACTAAATGTTGGTGTAGTGTAAGGGCTGTGCTTTTGCAGGGTGCAGTAGTTTGTAATTTCAAGATCAATATGATGATGTGTTTTTTGAATTTTAATGAATAAACTGCATTGGTGTTTGTTGTTTACCTGCTTTCTGATTTTTTAACAAGTGGCTCTAGTGATAATTACCAAAATTCTGTAGTCGCAGAAGAAGGAGGAAGAAAAAAAAACTGGATCTTTCAAAACTATCCAACTGGGCAATTATCTCCATACTGTATGTGCTGCTTTTCTATAAATGTTGAAATTCAGTAATTACCACTAGAGCCAGCCGTGACATTTCGAAAGCAGATACATAACAAATAGGGATGCCATGGAGTCATTAAAATTCAGATATCAAAACAGCTCTCCCTATTCTTCTTTGCATGAATCCATCTCTTTGTTTCATGAGGAATTCAGTTGCCAATTAAACCCTTTTCTTTTACTTTTCTTCTTTTTTTATTATTTTTTTGCTTTTCTCTTTTCCTTTTACAAATGAATTTTAATCTCCATGAAAGCGAGCTGAATTGACAGTCATGACAGTTGGTGCATTAGAGAAAAACATGGGCGAATTTACTCCTTCTAAGGAACCTAGCCAGTATCTCCCCAGCTTTGGAAATGGCAAGGCTGTATCGAAAACCTGGGAGGGAAGGATGTTTTTTTCCCAGCGATTCCCCTTTTCTCCATCCAGCACCATTTTTCCTTGTTACCCAGTAAGGAAAAACATCTTTCAAGGTTGTTAATAACTTTCAGAAATCTTTTTTGCCTGTCCCACCGGGGCGCAGGCTTCAGCCTGCTCATGGGCATGCCATCCACCACCAACAGAAATAGCTCAATTATTTCCAAAATAGTTATTCGCACTGCGGTCTCGTAGTGATCGCTGGCATCTGGCAGTTGTTTTTAACAATGTTGTCTTGTTTACGGGTTTGACTCTTGGAAGACAGGATTTGATGCCTCCCAATCAGTTGCTAATGAAACGGAGGAATTGACAGCATGGAATTGATCCTTCCTTTGTAATCCCGTAGCAGTGAGATGTGTTTGTTTCTGAATCTGTCAGTGGGTTATATGTAAACCAGGTGTGATAAGGAACCCGTGCGCTGAAAACAAGGAGAACAGTGGTTTCATAAACCTCACAAGGAGAAAAACCTGTAGGGTTTCTACGCCTCCTCTCTTTCCCGTATCTGAGTGCCTCTCATATATTTTCCGTGAATGTCTTTTTAGAGACAGCAGGATGAATTCATTGTGAGAGGGGCCAACATATGTAAGGCAAGTCGGCTCCTTAGGCTTGGGTAAGCACTGGGTGCCTAAATAACTATAACGAAGGGGCCTAAAGAGGTCCATGCTCCTAAAAACCCAAGGGTTTTGTCTTTTATAGCTTTACTCCGAATTTTCTCAGTAGTTTGCCCAAAGGTCTCTTCACTTCCAGGACAGCACCCTCACCACTCTACTTCAGGAAGATTATTTACTACATATTTCCTCTTAAAAAAAAATCTACTGAAACTGAAAGATTTCATTTTTTAACACTTTAAAGGAGGAGCTACTATAGCTTGTATGATTTCCTTAAGGGGCCTGAAGTCCATCGGTTGGTCATCAGAGTCCATCAGACGACAGCTTCAAGTACTCCTTCATCAGCTCCTGTCTGGGAGCAGAGCCTTCAGAGGGAGTTGTTCAAGGAGAGCTGGTCTAAGGTTTATTCCGGAGCCTGATGCGTGAGTGTTAAGGTGAATAGGAATTAAATTCACTCCAAGGAGAGATGAGGCCCTTGTGTTGACTACATTATCATTTATACTAACAAAAAGAGCTTAAAATGTTAGCATATTCTTTTGAAAACGGAGCTTTGCATCCCATTAAGAGGAGGGAAACAGAACCTGCGGTGCATTGTATTTCCAAGCGCCTGTCAAGAAATGCTTACGGCTGTCACCTGCTTACTGAGCATCCAGCAAGAGGAATAAATTAGGAACCGCTACCTGTGTGCTGATCCCCTAATCGAGAGACAGAAGACCCTGGGATGGATGAGTGCTGCGGCTCTGGAAATTGAGGCATGAGCGGTGGGAAGCCTGTGTTATCCTGTGTGGGCTATCCTTGTTCCGCTAATAAATGGATGATCCCAGTTCCCAGGAATGTCTTTCTAGAACCAAAATTCACCTTGAGGGGAGGAAGCAGGATCATAAAACGGGCTGCATGGGGGAGACGCAGAGTTGTTTCATCAGGCTGCTGAGTCTTAATGCTTTGAGTCTTTCACAGTTATGTCCTCCAGTTTGGAAGGAAATCGCTCATGTACCCTTCATGCTAATTGCCATCTCTGCTGAGTTGCACAAGGAGGATATGTGCAGCTCCCGTAGCAACTCAAGCTCATTTTTCTGGGTGAGAGTGGATGCTTTTGTTTGGGCAGGGGCTCAGCACAGCATCCCTGAAGAGCAGCTTTCCTGAGCTGAAAAACCAGAGACAGTTTTTAAAAGACAGTATACTTATTTCTGTAAAGGCCCCAGAGCTAAACTCATGATCGCCTGCTGATGTCTGTAAGTTGAGATCCTCAGTCGCTGTAAAACATTGCAGATCTGCTTTAGCCAACAGACTAGGGCTTATGTTCTGGGCAAAGCAGTGGGACTGGACACATCCTTCCAGAGCTCCATCCTGTGCAAGCTCAGGAGATTAGGCAACAAAGGCTGGATGCTTCTTTAACAAGCTGGATGCATCTGTATTGGCATCAGTGTTATCTGAATGCAAGTCCATACACACTGGCACGTGCTCCATCTGTCTCCACAAGCAGGTGAAATGAAGATGTCTTGCTGTCCCTCTTCATCAACAGTGGTGCATCCAAGATCCCACTAATATGCAGAGAACTTTTCCCTTCCCTGTCCACTTTGATTAATTTAGTGCCTCATCTCTGGAGTCTGTCAATTTGTCTTGGTTTTGCTCTTCCCCTTGATGCAGGAGTTTCTCCCCCTTCTTTTAGCCACTATTCTGCTACAAAGCCCTGTCTGGGCTGGCCTGACATGGTGAGACCAGCAGGGGATGATGTGCTAAGACCCTGTGCATCACAGAGCACAAAATCCAGTCGTGAATCCTCTTCACAAGACTCCAGAAACTGCTGCTAACACCATTGCGCTGGTCAGAGAACCGGCAAAAGCACTGCAGCTTTCCGACACTTCAAAACCAGCAATATTGGGAGGGCTTTGGGCTTGCACAAAGTACTTTCAGCTTTAGCATAGAAGAGGGAATAAAAGCTCAGCAACAGTGAAGTCCATTGGAAAGGTTTCTTGTGTGTGCAGTAAGATAATATATGGTAATGAGGACAGCACCGAGTTGCTGTAAGTTACAAGAACTTATCACTGCTCTCTGCTGTTGCGGCACATTCCCAGGATTTGGTCTTGCCAAAGCAGTGTGAATAGATTTATTTTGTATTGTTAGACTGTCAAGCTACTGCAGAGCAACAACTTTCAAATGATAACTTCACCAGCGTGCAGAAGTTGTGAATTATGTGCTTTTAGTCCCTGGCAAACAAACGAGGTTGACAGCAGCTCTGCAGAAACCTTCCTTCTGCTCCCTCTCTCCACTCGCTGGGTACGGTCAGCAGCTCGGCGTTAGCTCCCTCCTACCAAACCTGATGGGGCTGTTATTAGGAATGACATGAATTTATTCCTAGCGGCAGAGTGTGCCAGAGCAAGCAAACATTGTAATAAGAGGAGGGGGAGTCACTGTCTGGCTCCCCAAACCCTAACAGGAGACCGGAGATGGGGCTGCTGTCTCCTGCCGACTGAGCTGGGCGAGTTTGGGTTGGCTGGGGAGGAATTTTATTTGTGGAGGAGGCAGCCCAGGCAGGAGGATGTGTTGTGATGGGGCGCTTCCTTTCCTTGCCCAAAGAAAACATGGCAAAGAAATGGCAAAGAAAACACTCTTTTCTGATGGTTTGGCCCCTGTTGTTGCTGTCCCCAGCAACGGAGATTTGGGTGTATAGGTGAGGGGTGACTTCAGGGTGGAAAACATCTAGTTCTGACCACCACGGCCAGGGCACATGGAGCTAGAAGACATATGGCTGTGGGTGGTGTTAAACGGTGTCATTGTCCACAGCCGTGGGTGACACCGTGAAGATGCCCCCAACAAGGGACATCCTGCAGTTCAGCAATTACACAAGCTGTATGAGCACAGAGATAACTCCTGTGAGAGCAAGAGCTGCTCTTGGCTGTGGAACAAAGGGGAGAGACTGAGAATTGGAGCTATGGAGATGAAACATGTAAGGAAACTGGGAGGAGAGCCCAAGCCTTTGTACAATTGTTCCCAAGCTCTCATTTAGCCCTGAAAAGGTAAAAATAATGGCTGGTCCTTGCTGTCACTGCAGAATGAGAGTTTCTCCCCCCCCCTTGGCTCTTCAGAATATCTACAGACGTTTGTTTCTTCTTACGGTGGGTGTTGCACATGCAGGCCTGGTCTGCATGCCCTTTCTGGATTAATACATTTGTTGGGTAGGAGTATAGCTCCACAGAAACTGCTGTTCCAGGACTGCCTGCATCGTGGTACGGAGGTATGGGCACTGGCTTTGTGAGTGCAGAGCACCTTTCTGCCCATGTATACCATTCATGCTAGATCAGGCTGGAAAGTTTTGCTATCTTTTTTTTTTTTTAAATATTCCAGTAGAGTTTGAGATTGTATCAAGGAACTTTGAAAAGGAAATAAACCCATAAATTACAGCATAGTCTTTGCAGAAAGGCAAAAGGAAGACAAGATTGTTTAAATGTATTATTTGCTGACCTTGACAGTTTACTTGTAGTGTTATTTAAACATTTGGTTTTGCAGGGCGGTGTTCTTCTTTATTTATTTAAAAAGCTGCCAGCTTACAAATTGCAAAACTTTTGCTGTTCCTCTTATCTTCTGCAGAACCACTGAGATGGCAAAATATATTCTCTGTCTCAACAATTCACTCTATATTTGCATGAGGAAATTGGAAGGCAAGTTGTTTTTCTTCGTTTGCATGACAATACCCTGAGCGCAATACAATTCACTGTTTAATTTGTGATAGTTAGTGTGCGAGAAGAATGGGCCTGGCAGTTTGGCTCAGTTTTGTTGCTGATGTCGTCGTCATCGTAATTAAAATTGATTTATAGTAAAGGCAAAGAAATCCAAAATACCTGTTTATTCAGCATATTGTCAACCTGCAGAACATGGTACTTGGGGTCACCAAGTTCAGATCTCCTACCGGGGATGCTGAAGGAGTTTTGCTTAATAAGTTTTCAGGGTTGAGCTTCTAATTAGTCAAATATTTTCAAGTGGAAGAGAGTGAAAAATGTCAGACCCAAAATTGGAGTGAGCAGCAACAACAGCAGTAAAATACGGGCTGTTCCTCCTCTGCTGTGCAGGACCTGATGGCAGCAGTGCGAACCAGGAGTCCATTGGGACGTCCTTACCAGGATGTGTGCACAGGTTTTATGGCGTAAAACTTGCATACCACGAGTGACTTAATCCTTGACTTGTTGCATTAATTTGGCTGCAGCAGTATGTCTCCGCTGATAATGGCTCAGGGCAGTCAATAAGCACCTGGTTGGATTGCAGAATCACTTGAATGCAGGGAAAACATATGAAATAAAGCACTGATGCCAGGCATCCACCACAGTTTGTCAGTATTTCATGCTGGTGTTACTGAAGATGGTTTCGTGTTTTGGGTGGAATCTAGAAGTCAGGAAACTACATGTGAGCTAGGAAGCGTGTACTCCCAGGGTTGTTTTTTTTGTTTGTCTGTTTGTTTTGTTTTTCTAGACAATGGATAGAAACAGGCAACCTCAGACGATGATTTGTCTCATCTGAAAATAGGCATTTGAGGGGACTTGCGTGCTTAAAGTGCTCATTTCTCTCTTTTGACTGCGAGGGAAATCTCAGGTCACTGATTCATTCTTCAGTGTCTGACTTGAGATATCTACAGGTAAATGAATCTCTCTTGTCCTGCTTGCTTCAAACAACTTTGAAGCTTTTCAGTGCTTTTTTGGTATTTTAAGAGAAATTGAATTTCTGACTTTCACTGTGTGTCACTAGATTAATCCTTGAGCTGGAAGTGATCTCTTTCAAACAGGACAGAGAAATTGTGATTATGAAGCTGTTGAGACAACAAGAAGTGTTTTGGATGACTAGTTTGGTCACAAAAGAGTTCTGAAAGGCAGATTTAGGCCGATGCCAAATAGGTTTTGAAAATCCCACTGTTTACTCTTTAGAATATGCAGTAGCAGAGAATTTATGAGTAATCCCTGTACTTCTTCAGTGCAAAGAAATATTAGCATTAGATAGCGATCATCTGACTTTGTAAAAGAATAAATAAGGCCAGAAAGATTGAATAGTTGGAGAGAACTGTGTAGCATATGAAAATCCATTTAGCTTGCCCTCTACAAGTATGGGCCAGAGTTGGAAAAAGGATAAAGTATTAGTCCTTTTTAAATACAGGTCACTGAGGAGGAGCTAGAGGATATATGTATGCATAGCCTTTATGATTGCAGTTACCTTGAATGTGTATTTTCTTTGTGGTCAAGTACTCAAGGTGTCACGGACAAAAAGTTGTATTTTGAGGGGCAAAATTCACAATGTCAGAGAAAAGACAGAGCAGCCAGAGAACAAAATGCTCTGCCAGTGCTGCGTCAGGGCTGAGGCTCAGAGATACTGTGGTGAGGCTCATAAAAAATAGTAATAATCTGTGATAAGAGTTCGCCTACATGAAGGGATTTCTCCAACCATGGCACAGCTACTACCAGTGGGATACGAAGCCACTGCAAGTCGTATATTTTATGTTTCCACTATAAAGCAACCAGTAAGGATGTCAGAAGTGTTGGGAAGTCGTGGCCACCTCTCTGTCCTACCAGAGGGAGCTGAGGTGGGCGATGCTGCCCATCAGACCCGGCTCAAATAGGGGTCTCCCAGTGGAGGGAAGGTAGCAAAAAACCTGAAAGTTTTTGCATATCTGTATGTAGCAAGTAGTGTTTGCCACTTACGATATTTCAGGGGAGACCTGACTTTATAAAGCATTCATGAGCTTGGCCTCCTGGTGTGCATTTTTTTTCCCTGGTTATTAGGAAATATTCAAATACTGCAAACAAATGTCAGTCCGTGGAATATTCATGAAGTCTCCTGTTCAAGTCGGTCCCCCAAGTTGCTGCTGGCTGGAATACATCAAGCTAATGCTGATTGCGTACATTTAGGGTTGAATAATGATATTCCACCAAATAAGTGCAGAACTGCTTTTCCACCTTTGAGACTTCTGGGAACTGAAAAGGCTCAGATGAGTCCCAGAGCCAGAGAGCTACTAATGGATGCTGTTTTCCTACGTGCTTGACCATCACTGATACCAAGGGTGAGATTTATTTCATCTAATCCTGGCCATCTTAAATTCCTGTTGAAACATTTTGTCTGGGCTCCCCTCTTTATTCAAAAACAGCGATTACATCCCAAAACATGACAAAATGCCAACAT
Source organism: Chauna torquata (assembly GCA_013399475.1). Lineage (NCBI taxonomy): Eukaryota > Metazoa > Chordata > Aves > Anseriformes > Anhimidae > Chauna > Chauna torquata. The sequence goes on along the minus strand of VXAL01014304.1, from coordinate 7,883 downwards.
TTTGAAATGTTGTTGAAAACATTGTTTGTTTGTTTGTTTGTTTTAATTCAGATTGGTTGCAGTCTTTCCTTTCAGCATGTGCAAACCGTGCTATAATGGTTCTTTCTACTTTTGAAATAACATTTCATTTCAAAAGAAGATAGCATAAGTTTCTGGTATGGAATTGCCAGAAGAGGATGTGCCACCACTACGAAAATGACTGTAAATATTTTCTGTTTTGGTCAAGCTGGAATTGGTTTTATAAATAAAATAAGTGCTTCAGGCAAAACAATGTTACATGGTGGGAAATCATTTGGATCAAAAAGAGAAGGAAAAAGATCTGGTTAGAACTTGGCCTACCCATATTTTCTTTCTGCTTCTGCGTTTGGATAATACACAGCAGAGGTGAAAGAAAGGGACACCTTTCCTTGTTGTCACAGGAGAGCACAATTGGGAAGATGGTTTTTTGTTCTGGCCATCAAAGATGTGATAAAACCCAGTAGCTGGAAGTTGAAGCTTCCAGACAAATTCAAACTAGAAAATAAACACTGCACTGTTTGATAGAGAGGCTAATTAGCACTCAGCACAATGTGTCAGGGGTTATGGTAGATTCTTTGTTATTGGCAAACTTTCTGTGGAAACCAGATGTTTTGCTCACATCCAGGTGCTGTAGTTCGAGCAGGCATGAACATGGGGAAGCCCTGATGTGCTGCGGAGGCTGGAGGCCAAAACAGCCGATCACGGTGGTCCCGCAAACCTTGAAAATCTGTGAATCTGGTCTCAGGTAGCTTGTGGACGCTGCTGCAGCATACACCTGTAACAAGAGAGCCTCGCAATACCTTTCTGTAGCAGCCGCTTGCTTTTTAGTAACCATCTTTAGCATGCAAGCCGCAGGGAGAAATAATTACACTTAACAGAAACGGTGGGCTCCCAATGAAGATGTATGGTGCCGGTACACAGTGTGCTCCTAATGAACAGAAATGTCAGGCCAAAATAATAGATGAGAAGGATTATGTTCTCCGAGGTGTATTGTATTATTACCCTGACTTTTTGTTAGGTTGTCTGGAGATACTGTGCTATAGCTGGAGGTGCCGGGTGGGAAAGACCAACGAGCTCATTGAAAGGAAAGGAATCCCATGCTGCTTTTAAGAGATGCTAATTTGAGGAGTTAATCCAGGTTTGTTTGCTGAGCATCCCAAGGAAGCACTGGGAATGGCTGGGAGGGGAAGACTCCACAGTTTGGGCACCACGATGCCCAGGTGGAGATGGGGAGAAGCCGCTCTACTGGGACTGGCACGAGGTGGGGGGACGGCAGGGCTGGTCTCCTGTCACACAGCCCACTTCTCCTTTTTATGGCCTTGCTGTCCCTCTGCTCTGTGCCTTCTGCAAAGCAGCTTTTGGCCATCTTCGTGTTTCTTTCCACTGCCCCAGCTCGCGGTACTGAAGTGCTCTGGTAATCTTCAGCTTATGACCCAGTCTCACTGAATTTTCATGAGATGCTTTGGAAGCTGCTGTTCCTCAGCTAGTGCACCTACTTGGAATAAAATGCAAGAGACCTATAACTTGCTCCTAATTTTTCACTCCCTGTGAAAACTGCTGCATAAGGATATTTTAGGAAGTCATTGCCCCCTGCGGATATTATCACTTAATCTTTTTTTTTCATCTTAATAAAAACTAGACATGAAAGTCACTAGCTGAAAACAAGCATGTCCCGTGCTGCTGGTGTCTCACAAGAGCATTTTTTAAGATCATAGCTCATAACCACGGGGAGAGCTCTCTGAGGAGGGAGTGAGAAGTAACTTTCTGTTTATAGCCATTTACCTTCGGCTGTAATGTATTTAAGAAAGAAAATTGCCACTTACACTGGCAAAGCAAATTGGCTTACGTGCAGTAATAGGTTTCTAGCGTCTGTCTAAGAAAGGTCATCCTGGAGACTTCTGCGCTCTGCAGAACTTAGTCTTGATGGCTTGGATGGAAATCACACGGTCCCAAGCCACAGTTTCTTCCACGTGCCAAGATCTCGGCTCTGCCGCGCTCAGGCTTGTCTGGTTTCTCCATCATCGTTGTAGCCTGGCTGGGGTGCAAACTTGTCCTTGGCGTCTCCTTATTAGAGCAGGAATTCCTCAACATGAAAGCCCCTCACTTGTGTCCAACAGACCCACTGAACTGCGTTCCTACTGCCTCCGTTGTCTCACACGTTGCAGATGCATCAGCCTGCCGTGTCCTGCTGCAAAGGGCCCGTGTTCCATTTTAATGCTATTAGCCATCGCTGTGGCAACAAATATAGATGTTGTGTTTGCAGTAGCAACGCTTCACAGGTCCCTGAGGAGTCTTTACCCTTGAGTGCATTTAGTTGATAGCGAAACCAAAGTGAACGTGAAACAAGCAGGTTGGAAAAGAGGCAGTGGCCTTTTTTGCTCCAGTCAGGCTCCAGAAGTGCAGATTATCAGGTCAGGTAATGTAACCGACTGTCATCCTGTGTGTAAGTCTCACCCACTTATCTGTCCTTGCAACTGTAAAGCAAGCAGCGTTACTAGCTAGTAAAAGCCACTGTTGTGGCCAAGCTGGCAAAGTAATTATCTTCATAATTGAATAGCAATAACAGCAATAGTAGAACTATATGTTTGTTTGTTAGCATTCTCACCTTTATTGAGGGCGTGCAGCAGGAGATAGGAGAGCAGGTTTTGTTTTCAGTACATGAAGTAAAACCATCTCAGATAATCATGGTTTGGACAGTGGGCGTCTGGCCCCCAAATGCAATCCAGAAATCACTGCAGACTGCATCCCTGCACACAGTGCAGGGATGTTCAACACCTTGGAAAAGACACTAAAACATCCCCAAGAGCCATAGTGTGAGGACAAAAGGGTGATGAGAGTGCTCAGAAACAGACTCTCACAGATGTAGTCTTGAGAACAGGGACCAAGTCATGATGGCAGCAGAGAGAGCTCAGCTTTAACAGGAGGGTGTGTTACTGTGTTGGGCAGGAGAAACTTGCTGCCAGTCGTCCAGCAGTTCACCTCTGCCATGGGAGAGAGCAGCCTGCTTGGCTTTCTCCCTTGTCTCAGTGCTGCTTCACATCTCCGCAGTCCCCATTTGCTGAGTCTTCTTCTTGTCCTGCACCATCTACTTGAACCAAGACCTGGTGAAGCAAAAACTGGCATTATTTTTTATTTGAACAATTTTCTATATCATCAGTGCCCTGACCTCATTTGTCCATCTCAGCCCAAATGACAACTAAAGTGCATTTCCCAAAGCATGCACCGGCAAACTGTGGGCTCAGATGTTTTCTTCCATCAGTCCATTGTCCTCAGTGCAATTAAAAGATCTACCTGGTCCTCTGGAGCCCATTGCATTGTTAAACCTGGGCATGATCAGGCATGCACAGCCAGGCACCAAAGGCTGGAAAGAGGAGCTCCGTGGACAGTGCCTGCAAAATGCGAGGAAATGCCCCAATTCGTCGGCCAGAGGAACAAGTGTCACATCAAAGATTCACTAATGGACCCTGCTAAAAGGATGCTGGGGGCTCATTATAGTGGAAGTAAAATTTGAAGGTCAGAGTGGCATTGCATGATGTTTTCAAGCTGAAGAAAGAACAGAAAAAAAATTGGAATTGTCTTTTGTCTATTTTGAGATTCTGGGCACAGCAGGCTCAGAGGGCAAACTTCTCATAGGAGGCATGTTTCTGATACTCCACCGCAGCTGAATGTTAATCGAGATCATGTTTGTTCCCCCCCGGCCTCCAGCAGCTCTTTCCTATCTGTATTATATTTTTCAAACAAATATCCTAATGAAATCTTTCCATTTATTTCAGTTGAATTTCCTTGCTCACCATCTTGTTGCCAATGCTGTTTTGTTGTTGCGAGAAGAGCACTGTGCTCCCCCTTCTGACGGTGCAGAAACGAGAAACTTGTGCTGAGGGGGGAGGAGGCAGGGTATGTTGTATTTCTTCAGTTGCAGAGAGAGGGCTTGCTTTCCTTCACCCAGCCCCTTTTTTCTGTCTTTTTTTCTTCTCCCCCCCCTCCCCCCCCAACAGAGAATCTCATCATCCCTTGTCAAGTTTGGTTGAGATTCGCCAAGAAATTCAAAAGTACTTAGGAGACGGTGATTGATGGACCAACAAGGCTGTCAAAATAGCTTAAGAAAATGAGGCTAAAACTGAAGATAATAATTAGTGAAATCAATAAGAAGGAAAAAGGCTGGAAGGCTTTCCGGCTGCTAGACCTAGTGGGGATCATAAAGGCAATCCGGCACCTGGAGTGGAGACTGTTAGGAAATGAGCTGAGGTCTTCTGCAGAAAACTTTGAGACAGACAAAGTTTGACATTGTTTTCATCATATGCCAAATACTTCGGGGGAAAAAAAAGCAGAATATTCCCCTGGAAAATGCTTTGATTTATGTACCTTGAGAGTTGTCATTCAAATGTACCATACCTTCACTTTCCTCTCTAAGCGGGTCTTCGCTGCTGGCTTCTCTTTTCTGCAATACGCAGGCTGTCAGTGCCGTTAGTAAGGTAATGCAGAGGCTAAGGGGCCCCCAAATCACCCAGGGATTTGCAGAGTGACATGTGAAGAGGATTGACAGAGACATTCCTGGGTATGGTAATAGGAAAAGTGGTTTCATGTCAGATGTCTTCCACCAATTGATTATGTTCTGATCAAGGGATGGAGTATAAGATAGCCAAAGGCGATACAGGTTGTTACATCTCAGATTCTTCTAGCTTGCAGGGGATTTGTAAAGACCTGGGGAGCCTGGAGTGGGTCTGAGCAATGCCTCTTCCAGCAAATTTCTTTCTGGACCAGCTGAGCATCTCCTGCTACATATGGACAAATAGTCAAAGGCTGCATCTGTCTAGTAGATATTTAAGGTTAAAAGAAACACAGCATATGGTGCATGGCCCGAGGGGTGTAAAGTAAGGACTGCTGTAAGCAGAGACAGAGGTGACCTGGCAGAACTAAGGTAAATGTGTAGGAATGAGACTGGAATAGCTGGGGATAGAGTAGGAAAGTGCCAAAATCAGGAGAGCCCTGGTGTGGGTCTCTGATGCACAGGTAGGGATCTAAAGCAAGGCCCTTTAGGCATCGCTGCTCCCCTGGATAAATTATTTTGATTTCTGTGAGCGCTGGATGTGAGTACCAAATTCTTGGCAAAGTTTTGCAGGAGGAGCTCCTGCTGCCCTCACGGTGCTGCACGGCTCTCGCTGGTGATGGGCACATTGAAGTAGATAATGAGCGTGATGGAGGGCTTTACACTTGACACCCGTGTTTATAAATATGTATCTACATGCAGAGGAATTGTCTCAAGCTGGTCAAAACACAATTATTTCATTTTCCTCCCCGTTCAGGATTGTTGTTGTTTAGGAATAAATTGCTGCTGCTGCTGCTGCTGCTGCTGCTGATTTACAAGGGCAGGAATGATGGCATGAAATGGGCTCAGTGAAGTGATTTTGAATTTCCACTGCAATTACTCTTCTCTTCAACCATATGATTCCCTTTTTCTCGCATGCACCAGCCAGGTCCCAGTTTTGTTTTGCTCGCTGCAGTGCACTGCTGCCTTGTGATGTTTGCCTGCCCTTCTCGTGCAGTGAGCCCCGGGGCTGAGCGAGCAGAAACAAACCTGAAGTGCTAAATTGCACTTTAATAAAGCAGGCTGGCAGAGAAGGTACATCCCAAAATCTCACTGCACTAGCAGCAAGAGATGTTGATACTCTGGCCAAGACACTGGATTTATGTACAAGTGTTTTGTTTATACCTGATAACTACTGGGTAAATTCCTTCTTGGTACCTCAACTTATTTGCCATTACACTCTGGAGAAAGTCCTCCTGCTCAAGACTGAACTCCTCAGCAAGCCCATGTTCACCTCTTAAAGCTCTTGGTAATCCTCTGAGGAGGCTTTTTAAGTTCAGACAGATGGATGAGACTTTGTGCATCACTATTAAAGCTGTTTGTGGCCCAAGGGGTGACCTAGTTATTAGAAAGGGAATGTAGGCTTTGGTAGAAGTTCATCTCCTGGTTTCTTCTGTCGTCTCCTCTAGCTCATTTAGCTCCATCCTTTCCCTGGGTTCACATCTGTAAGTGGGTCTTCGGGTCACGGGGGGATACTGTTATGGGTACATAACATTACTCAGAGTGAAGGGGCAGTTTAAGTGGGCAGAGAAACCATTTGGAGGAATTCGGCTTTCTCTGCTGTTACTTGGCTTAGTTCAGTGTTGCAGGAGAAGTGGGCAAGCATGACCCTGAAGCTGTGCGTGTCCCTTTATGTCGCTTCCCCCCCAGAGTCTTTCCTTCTCCTTTAACAAGGTCTGCAGTAGCTCTGTAGCCTGAAGTCACCCTGCTGACCCCTCCAGGACACTGGGATTTTGGATGGCGTTACTAATTCAGGGCTGTTTTCCCCATCTTGTGTTGTTTTATGAAAAGTACATGCTGGGGACTCCAAAGTTATTAGCAAAAATCTGGGCTCTGGTAACACTGTGCTAATACAAAACCACACCAGCTACGCTGAGCTCTAAATAGTATAATAAATGTGAACATCTTGGGTAATGTGATTTATTATTGGCAGCATGAATAGAAAAATAATAAAACAATATAATCATTCTGCAAGAAAAATTAGGTTTTTTTATTATTATTCATACTTCGAAGCTTGTTTACAAGGCAGGAATGAGGTCAGCCTCTTAAACAGAGCTGTTGATGCCAGATCCTCAACTTTGCGCATATCAGGAGATGTAATCCCCTTTTCCCCAAGTTCATTTGTGTGGGGAATTAGGCTCCCCAGTTTCATTATCACTAATAGACCTTGCACGCGTCTAAGTGGTGCAGTGTATCAGAGTGCTGAATTGATAACTGAAGCTGCACAGCTTGACGGGCAAGTCATTTTTTCATGCCTGGCAAAGGGGGTGGTGATATTTGGGAATGGAGTTTGTTGGTTGAGCTCGGAAGGGCAGAAGCTCAGGCAGAAGGTGGGGTTTGGTGGGTCTGGGACTGGGCAGGGAGGTGTCAGCGCGAGGAGACCTGCAGGTCAGAAATGAGGGTTATCTGAAATGCTGCATAAGAAAGAGAAAGAGGCAGCACTTGAAATTATTTTGCTGAGAGGGAAACTGAGGCACAAGAGGTTGATGCAACTGACCCGGGATAAGGCTGTCGGCAGGACCTTGGGCTCCACCTGGGGATGGTCCATCAGGACTTGCAGCCTGGAATGGGTGTTAGTAGGGCAGTGGTGCGGACAGTGGCACCGCAGGCACCTTCTTTTCCTTCTCTGCCAGTTACCTCTGCTATTTCATAAGATCCTCCTGCTTTTTCCAGGGACAAATGGACCCATCACCTTCCCCTTGTAGTGCATGGTGCATCCAGCAACTTTCCAGACAAAGGCTTCATCCATCTTTTGATTTTGCATTCCACTGCTTGCCCAGCTCAGCAATGTTTAACGGAGACAAGGCTAAGCAACACTTATTTTCCTCTTTATTTTGCATCAGCCCAGCTGTACTCAAGACCAATTGGATTTTCCATTACTGCAGCAGGTTACGATCCTCTGGTTACTTTTCCTGTAATTTTCATGTTTGCCTTTTAATATTTCTTATGAGATTGAAAGCTTTGGATAAGAGGTGGTAAGCTTTTGCTCAGCGTGTTACAGAGGAACTACTTGAATTTGAATGATGTGTGAGGAGGGTTAAGAGATACCAGGGCTTGCATCTACTCTAAGGCTGCACAGACGAGGGGAAGTGTTAGAGCTGAGCACGGGGAGGCTGCAACTATGGAAAAGCTTTTCTTAAGCAGTGCTAAATCTCTGTGCCTTTATAATGACAGCTTCTGCTACCATCCACATCTCCCATGTTTTTCAGTAAAGTAATTCTTTTGGATGCCTTGTGTATAGATAGATAGATTTTTATAGAGAGAGATTTATTTATTTATA
>VXAL01014299.1:87289-109268 GCA_013399475.1 Chauna torquata | reverse complement strand
GCTGGGTGGTGGTGTGGGGAGCTCCCTTAGCTGGGATTTTTTTGCCTCTGTCAGAATTGTGCTTTGATGTTGCATTCTTGCGCTAGGAGGAGTGCTGGAATTTTTATGGACTTCATTGTGTTCTGAATGTGTGGGGTTTTTTTTTTGTTTTTTAGCACCTTCATGAGGGAAGGAAGGCGATGGACCTCCAGCTCTTGAAGAACTTAAAATACTTCATTTAGAAGGGACCTTCCACGATCGTGTAGTTTAACTTGGTTTTCTGTTTCCTGAAACAGCTTCTGGCACTTCCCTTTTCCCAGTTGCTAGGTATTATTGTTACTCAATAAACTATTTTGTCCAACTGTGTTTCTTATTTAGCTACTGTCATACATAACTGTGCTTTAACTTAAATTTTAACTTTTTACCGACCCTGAGCCTTTTTATTGTTGTTAGGCTATTGTGTGTTGGTCCTAGGCGTTTGCAAGGTTAATCCATGGGCTTGGTTTGAGGTTTCCCCAGAAGTAGGTAATTATTAAATTAGTTTATTCTTTCCTCTTTAGCTCTTATATTAGATCTGCATTTTTTCCAGAGAGTCAGGTTAGTGTCTTGATCAATTAACCTTGGGCCTAGCAGTCTGGCACCATTACTTACGATTTTACTCAAATGTTATTTTACCTTTTTTCGTTTGGTATCCCACTTCTGGACTGCAGTGGTGATGACCACATCCTCTTTTATTATAATTTTTTTCTTTTATTATAATTTTTCTTTTACTATAATTTTTTTATAATTTTTTATTATAATTTTTTTATATTTAATACTCAGAAAATCACTTTTCAAGGATGGTTTGGATCAGAGGGATAGTCTTATTTTATTCTTGCAGCAAAGAAACAGGATGCAATAAAACAGATCCATTTTGTTAAAGAAAGCTATTCTCAGTGAGTGTTCCAGCTTGTCATTAGATTGAAGTCGTACATACAAAAGACTTGGAATTGTATTTCAAAATGAAATTTTGACTTGACATTTCTGAGCCTTGTAACTCTGTGCAGAAAAAATGACACCAACACTTTTCATCTGCCTTTAACAGTGGTTTTATACCAATAATTACCACCACCTTGTAATTAGTTGAGTGTTCTGAATCTCTCTGCCTGTCATCACATAAGTTGGGTTGTTCCTATGAAAGTGAGTGCTCAGGCGTTTTCTGAATTCCCTGAGTTTTCCTTTTCTGACTCAAGTGGTCATTGCATATTGAAGCAGTACTCACCAAAAACTTCCTAGGTGTCACTCTGAGCTCTAATTCTTCTTAAACTCTTTTAGGGCACTTTACTCAGTTTCGTACTTTCATAAAAAGGGATAGATATGTATTCTCTTTGAGAACCCTTTCTGTCTGTTAAATTTGATGTCATTGCAGGGGTTCAGATTGCTGGGGTGAACTAATGTCCTAGTCTGTGGACGGATGTGTGGATATCCAGATAGCGTTTTCCTTACAAACTGGGGAGAGAGTTAAAAACAATAGGAAGCAAAGTAACAGCAGGCCTTGAAACAATTGGAGTTAGTGTCTATCCAATGTTTTGCTACCTAAATTGCAGATGCAGGCAGAGTCATATTTTTCACGTTTCCAAGTGTGACATGAGAGTGAATTGTTCTTACATCACTAGAAGTCTTTTTCACTGTCCTCATTTACATCCTAATAAAGTAGCATTGTCAGAGGTGGCCTACCTGCGCTCGGTTAGACAAACTCATTGCTTGAATGTGATATAATAGCTTATGCCTCTCTTGTTTATCCCTAAATGCATCGCTTCCTGCTCTGTATTAGTTCACTGTGTGTTTCTAGATTCCCTTTGAAGAAAGATGATCATGAGCATCTGAGAAGAGTCCTGGAATGATTTTTCAAGGGGCTGGAAGGTGGATACGTACAACTAAACCTTGAAAGATCAGTTACCTAGATTGTTCAAGATCGCAGTAATTTGACTAGATCTGTTTCCAAGGCACTTATGAAAGTAGTCCCTCTCACATCGTCTTGCTTTTAAACTGATCCTCAAAGGATTTTCTTCCCTTAAATAGGAAAAGAGAAAAACCTTTATTTTTTTTCCCAGAATAATTTTTAATTATGCTTCTAATTAGGGAAAAAAACTGTCACAGCAATTATGCCTTTGAATTGTCACGCAAAGAAAACCAGGTGCCAAGTTCATGTTCCTATTGTTATTGCATTTGCCTTACAATTTGGACAGCTCTTATATATGGTGCATTTTGTTGTGCTAATGTAGCCTGTGAAATGCAAAATATCTGTGCTCAGGTCCTGGATATGTTCCAAGCCAAAGAAATTCAAAGCAGAGGATAAAGAATCTGTGCCATCTTTTCACCCAGCCTGTTCCATCACTGAGGATACAAAAGCCACTTACTGTGCATATATCTTTATTTGAAAGACCTTTGTTCGTGGAAGAAAAACCCAATCTTAAATACAGCTCAGATTGTATTTTGAGCTGTAGATAGTAGGTTTTCCGAGTGAAGTTCTTCCTTTGGGATAAGGTGGAAGTGATGTAGCTGACCATACAGCTGTGATAGTTTCACTGCTGTGATAGTTTAGATCTGTCTATGTCAGCTACCCACTAACTTTGCAGGCAAAGATGACGCATGTCCAGGAAGAACCATTTTGCTGCTTCAGAAACGTGAGTCTGTGAAGAGAGATGCAGTTGTGTCTGATGCCAGTGCGCTGTGTTGGAGAACTCGTAGTGCTGCAGGGACTCTGATAGCAATAATTGTGGGTTGGGCATGCACTGCAGGAGCCCTTGATTTTAGCACTCTAGATCCTATTATACATTTTACCCAAGCCAAAGTAGCTCCCTCTTAATGCCAGACCTGATATTGGGAAAGAACAATTCCAGAAGTAGCATCTGCTATGTACATCTGAGATCTTTTATTTAAGACTTTAGAGGGACTTAAAAGTTAATCTTATGCTTTAACTTCAACAGCAAATCCAAGACCTAGCAGTTAACCTTAAAGATAGTCCAGGTGTTGTTCTAGGATCTACAGAGCTTTTCACTCCTCCATCTCCATTCAAGCTTTGAAGCACAAGTGACAGATCACAGGGCGCTAATGGATCCTTTATACAAACCTCAATGTGATAGGGCTGATGGAAGTTTTTCCTTGGCATCTTACCCAAAGTGGCAGGTGACACGGCAAGGTGCAGGGTTTAACTAAGGAAGTCTCCTCCTCACAGTCAGTCTTTGCATTCAAAAGGCACACTAGGGTAGAAGCTGCAGCTTTGGCTTGTTTTCGGGGCATGCAAGAAGGGGTTACAGTGCTGGGATGCTCATCACTCACATACGCATTTGTTTCTCTGGTGGGAGCCTCTGCAAAGTTCAGTAACAGACTTGCCTGTGTTTGCAGAGAGCTTGCCTGCTGTGATGAGCCCAAGCCTCTATCCTTTAGGAGACTCTCATTCCTGTTAAATAAAAGCCAGTAAAGGTCAATGCTGCATGCCTGATTAGTTAGGTTGGAGCCTGCAAGATTTTTCCCAGGAGAAAGGAGTCGACTTTGGGTCTCTTGCATTTGAGGCCAACATCCTGGAGAACAGGCTTTTCTTTTATTCTGTCCCCTAAGTTTTGTTGTAACTTACAGATAAGCTGTAAAAAAACAGCATTAGGAAAAGAACATCTCAGGAATGTTCCAAGTGTCTCCACTCACTGATTCCTCCCCCCCTCCATTCTCCATTGCTAGCAAAGGGTTGCTTCATGAGTTAGTAAATCAGTTTTAATAGGTAAATTGGTGCTTGGAGATTATCTGCACATTTTTTTCCTTTTAGTTTGCATTCATTTCAGGTTTAACCACTTAGTCTGCAGAACATACCGGTGCTGCAATCAGAATACTTATGTTATTAAAAAAGAGAGGGATTTAACTGCTAGTTGCACAGAGAAATTCTGCAATGCATATCTCACAGGTAATTTAGGTTAAATGAGCAAATAAATATCATAACAGGGTGCTTTCTATTGAACCAACGAACATGAAAGCTCTGTATTTTAGGAGCTGGCAGCAAAGCTGTGTGAGCAGTCAGTACTGACTGGACAAATCCCTGCTGTGACTGAAAATTTTAGGCAAGCCTCCAGAAATTCTACCTGAGAGTGTGTGCTGTTCCTTGCTACTTTGGACACGTCTTTAGATGTGTTAGAGAACGCTCTGGTGGGCAATTTTGTACCACTCATTATTAAGAAGGTGGTGCCTCTGAGTAGAGAACGGAGAGCTGATCTGATCTGAGAGTCAGCTCTCAGCTCTGATGCTAACTTCCCATGCGGTCTCAGGAAAATCAGTCTCTCTTCAAGTGTTGAGCCCCTCTTGTTACAATAAGATGGTGACAATGTTTCTGCTTTTCACTGCAGGTCCCAATCCTACAGAGACTTAGGCAGGAATAATCCTGTTGGAGGTAAATCACTGCTTAGGCAGTGGAAGGTTTGGCACTTTAGATTGCAGACTCTCCAGGAAACGGGGGTGCTTTCCATCACCTGCCTGTACAGTGCCCTGTAAAATGAGGTTCCAGCTTCAGTCAGGAGCCTGGGTACCGCTGTTGTGCAGTATCTATATAGAGGGCAGAAAATGGCTGTCTTTGTAAGGAAATCAGCTTACGTTCTCAAGGGAAATCGCTTGAGATTACCTTTATTTTAATCCTGTTGCTCTTTCATAACTGTCCCTGGTGCTCAGTTTGCTTATGTTTGCTCACAGTTCATGGTCAGAGGCAGAGCTCCTGTCTGGCTGCTGGGGTGTCACAAGGGAAGCAGAAGATTCTGTCAAGTAATTTTGCAGCACCCAGTGTATCTCCATGCATTTCCCCCTGTCTGTAACTTCTTGGGCTGTGTGTCTAATTCACTTGCTTGGAAAAGAAAAATGCTTCCCCTGCTTTCTCCTCTCTCTGCTCTTCCTCCGTCCTCTCATCCTGCACCTGGCCTGTGGCTGTCAGAAGGTGCTATTTTTCCCTGAATGGATGAGCAAATTAGTCTATGCTCATTTCAATATGGTTTCCAAAAAGCATGCCCAATCTACGAGACTGATTACTTTGTGGAGAGGTGAGTAAGGGAGAACAAATAACAAAACTCTGGTAAACACAGAAATGAAAGAGTATCTTACCAGGGAAGCCAGCAGGCTGTTACCCGAATGCCTAATCCTGGCCAGCATTTAAGCAGATCTGAAATACCGTGACACTGCACACACAAACAGCATCCTTCCTTCTGTGACTCACCATCCAGAGTCTGTATGTGCCCAGCATCTCAACTACTGAATCATCTGATTCTAGCTTTCTTTAGCACAAGGTCAGTGCAACATAATCCATCCTCTGCATCCTAAAATGCTCAGGTATTGTTTTCCTTGTTGGCATTAATGGTAACTTTTGAAGGCAGAGAAAGAGGAACAGAAAAACAGACAAATGGACAGGCTGAATATCTCCCTGCCTGCTTGAGCTCACAGAGTAGAGTAAGGCCATAGAAAGCAAGGACTGAAGCTGCTGCAGCTTCCCTGGCAATGCTGCTCTGGGCCATCAGTCCATCCCGCTGTGCTGCCGAAGGAGCAGCACCACCGCAGGAGTGAGGAGACCTGTCTCTAATTCTGTCGAGTGACCCCAAACAGGCAAATATGAGCTGCAAGCGTTCAGCACAGTTAGCTACAGATCCAAGTAGTCCCTAGGCGGGCATCGACTGCCTGAGTTCATTTCTGAGACGCTGGCCCCAGCCCTTAATGCCTCGCTGCTGCCTTGTTTAATAAGGGAGCAGCAACACTGCTCTCGTGGCTTGCAGCAGAGGAAGGAGCCTGCACCAGGCCAAGCTGTGGGTCAAGTGGGTTTGACTCCCTGCTCCGACACAGGCGTTGTCGATGTTCTCTGCCGTGCTGCTCAGCTCCTCTGCACGGTGGCTTAGCACGGATGAAGTGCCAGAGATGCCTTGTCCCTGCCGCGACTGAGAGCTGTGCAGGGAACAGGCGAGGCTGCAAGGCACCGAGGTGCTATGGAAACAGCTGGGTAAGCATCACAGATGAATGGGAATTGCTTTAGCACTGCCATTATTTGTTGGTAGATGAGATGTGCTGGTTCCACTTTCCAGGTGTCCCTTGCATCAAGTTTTGCCCATATGTTATAAAAAGAAATCTCAGTAACATTAAATGGTGCATGTAACAGGCTACGTGAATATTGCCAGAAGGTGTCAGTGACCATAATCAGGAAGGTTCCTTCCTCCCAAATTAGGACCCTAAACTAGGGACTTCTGTTAACCCCAGACCAGCCCATTTCTGCTCAGCATACTGAACAGGACATCAATGAAAAAATATCAGCTCATTAAACCCACAACGTAACTATTCTAATTGCTGAAGTGTGAAGCCATCCTGCAGCAGGGCATACGTTGTTAGGATGATTTAAAGTTATCACTGACTGCTCGGGGCGTTTTTCTGCAGACATGTGCCAAATCACAGCGAAAGCAAGGAGTTAGCTTTGGAACTGCTATTTAACAAGTGGCTCCTGTTTTCATCAGTGGATTGCTGCAGGCTGACATCTGGCTCACTCGTCTGGCCAGCTGACACTTGCAACAATAAAGCAGGGAAGTTGTCAGATTTCACCACAAAAACTTAAATTTGAATCTAATGATGTGGAAGTCTTCCTACAGGTCCAGTTGTTTCAGAGGAAAGTGCAATGCCCTCTGCAATGACAGGATTATTTCACCAGGGAAAGTTTCTCCTTGACCGGGCAGTGGAGGACTGCCCTATGCTGAAGCAGAGAGGCTATTAACCCTTCCAAAGCATCCCATTTTTGAATCTATTTTCAGAGTAAGAAATGGTGCTCATCTGGACATACCACATAGTGCTCCTTCCACAGCTTTGGCACTTTCCATTTTCTACTTGCTCTACTCGTCCTAGACCTGCGTTTGCTTATGGCCAAATAATAGTTTCTGGCTGGTCCTTTTTCTCCAGTCGGCTTTCCAATACCAGGGGAAAATGCAAAAACCTACAGCAGGACGGGAAGCAAACCAATCACTCCAATTAGCAAGGGATTCTCACAGGGAAGCCCTCCCTGGGTAATTGCCACTCATTTTTCAGCTGTGAATACAAGAAGAAAAATAGTTTTAAGAAGCTTAATCAAGTCCTTTCAAAATCCTGCTAGCACCCAGTAGCTGAACCCTACTTGATCAGGGCTTGAGTAGGGAGAATGAGAAAAAGCTATCGACAAAGTGTTCTTGAAAAGTTCACTGAGCAGCTAATTAGACAGACCTCCACTAGCAGCTCTCCCAAAATTTATTTTCTTGTCCCTTTGTGAACATGCAAAACGCAGCTGAGCAGTTTCAGTGGTTGCATTTTGGGGCAAATTTGCTTCTTCTCCACCTGGTGGCTGGGGAGGACCCTTCTGGACAGAAAACGCCCTCATGAGAAGCTTCAGGACTGAGGCCCTGGAGACGCCGGGAGCAGCCTCCGGCCTCAGCGGGCTGCAGGGGATCCTGAGCACAGCCCAGAGCTGGGGGCCGGGGCAGGAGTCTGTTCGGCTGCCCTGCATTAGAAATAAATGTATGCATTGCACCTCGAGCAGAAGTGATGCAACAGCTGTGCACACAGCTTGAAGCAGGCTTTTGTCTGTTCTAACCCCAGGTCTCAAGTATCTGATCGAGTTTGTTTGCCTTTTGCACACCGAAGAGGGTATTTTGGGGTGCCGGGCAAGGGCTACTGAAGGGTTTGCTTCCAGCGTCTTCTGCCCTTTGTGCTCATCATGCAGGTGCCAGACGCTGCTGCGTCCAACAGTGTCTCTGGTGCTGTAACACAAACCCATTTTCTTTTGAAACGCCACAGTCTGAATTGAATTAGCACCAGGGCTGCTCCTGTGCTAGCATGGACAACCCTCAAAACGCCAAACGCAGAGAAGCAGTTGTGGGGCTGTTCAGTGTCTGGCACAGCAGAGCCTCTGTCAGTAGCCAAGCCGTTCGTGTCTGACTACCGAGATAACGAGATATCCCACCTTTAAAATCTTTTCATGTGCATTTCTGCTCCCTGCAGAACAAACCCAGCAGTGTTACAGCTGCAAAAGACAAGTGTGCTCCTGCAGCTCATGACTCTCACCCTGTGAGCGACTTACTCTGTTAGCATGATAAACACATGCTGCAGAGGAACAGCACTAATTATGACCCTGTCACCTTCATCAGCTCCCCACTAATTGTTTTGGCTTTTTTTAATCTCAGTGCTTGGAGATGAAACATGATGTTTGGTTCTGAAAAGGAGTTGAAAAGAAAAGAGAAGAAAGAATCACATTTTAAAATAGAAGCATCAGGTAGATCTTTCAGTTGGATTTGAAATTCAAATGACAGAAATTATAACTATTTTTTGTGTTATTAAAATAAGGCATGGGAATTTTTTAGAGGACTTTCTGGGACTGCCCATACTGACTCTCAGTCCACAGGATCTGCCTTGCCTTGTGCTCACACAATGTTCCTAGCCCAGAAGAAGGGTTCTCTGCCTCACGTCGTAATAAAATTTCCCAAATCTCTCCAGGCATTGTCAGTTCAGAAACCTCACGAGTAGTAACTTTCTTCCTAGCTTTTGAGAATGAAGGGTGATATCTCCTTGTCATGAGCCCTCTGGATCTTGGAAGAACAAGGAATAGGATTCAAGCCTGCAGGCTGCAGGAAAAAACATCTTTTGTTCATCCAACCACCCAAAATAGCAAGTTAATGGAAAATTATCCAACTTTTCTGCTGGATGTTTCCTGAGAGTGATCTGCAGCAGTTCGAGACTACCCAGCACCTGTGCACAAGCCAAAGACCAAATACCTCGCAAAGAGAAAGGCAGCACTGAGACAGGTCTAGGGGTGACACTTGCACTCGGAAGCATTCCCAGGCGCGCTTCGGGAAGGTCTGGGTGTGCGAGCAGTCGTCCCTCCCTGTCCTGAACCAAGAGCAGAGTGCAAACATGCCAGTGGCAGCAGTATTTTGTTCTGAAAATGATCTTTAACATTTGTATTAAGGAAGGAAACTCTGAAAACTGTTAGCAAACTCTGCATGCTGTTACTCTGTCCACAAATAGCCCTTTTGTCAGCGAGATTTTCAGCCACTTGACTACGGTAATGAGAACGTCACTGCCAGTGTGAGAGCAGCAGCCTCTGCAAAGCCGCTGAGTGCGGCTCAGATCGGTCTGTAGCAGTGCTCTGCTCATCTTAGAAAGCTTTACACGCTGAGATTGCTTTTATTTTCAGCTGTTTGGTGGCCTATTCATCTGGGAGATTGTTTCCTTTTTTCCTGGATGAAGCTGCAGACTATTTTACATCATGTCAAGGCTTTAACTTCTGTTGTGGTTTGTTTTGTGTGGGACTTTTAAGGCGCATTGTAGCTGCAGGTGGAGAAATCCGTAGGTATCACCCTCTGCTCCACAGAGCTCTCGTGGAAACGTGTAGTGTTTCCAAGAGAAACACAGCAAGATGTTTGTGCAGTGTTTGCCAACAGCTGCCTTGTCAGTGCCACCTGCACGCTCCCTCCTGCCTGGCCACCTCCACCAGCAGGCGAGGAAGGTGCTGCGATGCCCTCTCCAGGCCGGTGGCAGGGCCAGAGGGCGGTGCAGGAGGTGCCGTGGGACCCCTCCACCTTGTCCCCGCTTCTCCCCGAGCCTCGTGCTCTGCCTTGGCCATTCAGGCTTTAGGTTCCCTGCAGAAGGAGCCCGTTTCTCCGCATCTGCCCACCGTCTCTGTGGCTTCTGTTGTAACAGCCAGCGCAGCACGGTGACTGCTGCTCACTGCGGGGCAAGCTGAATGCCGTTCCTCTGCAAGTGCATTAGCAAACAAACATGAATCGTGATTTGAAGGTGCCTTTCAAGGCTCCTTACCGACAATCTCACTTCCCCGCCCTTTGCACAGGGCCTGGATGATGTGCACCCTCAGGAGGGGAGTTTCATCCACAAAGAGCAACCAAGCAAAAATATCAGAGAAAGGCAGGGCTCTCTCCATGCTCATGAGATTTAGTGTGGCAAATGACTTAATGACTTAATCAGCATGTTCATGGTCTTGGTACAAACACTTACAAGAAATAAGTGTTAAGATGCCCACAAAGGAATGAAGCCAGCTATATCAATAATGATGAAAAGTATAAGTGTAATTCTCCTGCATGAATCCAATCAGTCTGGTGCCGGATTTCCCATGGCTGCCTTGAATAATTTCCATGAGCTTTTGCTTCGGTAGCCTATGAAATAAAATTAGCTTGGTAAGTGAACCCAGTGTTATGCAACCATACGAGTTTCCATTTTACCACATATTTATTATCAAGAGGAAATATTTGGGTTTACTGAACTTTGCTTTGCAAAAACCTCTTGCTGAACTTGTAGCAGAGTTCCCATCCTCAGCAGCACTTCTCTCTAAACAGAGGATGAAGGTGAGCTAGTGTGGATGAAGGAACAAGTAGAGGTCCGCCCCCCACATAATTTTTCCTTAAGACTGAAAGAGAAAGTTCTTCCTGTGTTTTAATTTTTTTAGGGAGGCCCCTGAGGCACCAGGCTGACAGCTGGTGTGCCCCACCTGAGCTGTCCAGGCTGGGAAATCTTTCAGAGGAGGGTTTCCACCCCGAATTCTAGCAGCAAAAGCAGTTCCAGAGGCTCACTATAAACAGCTACAAGGCTGATCGAACAACCAGAGCAACAGCCTGAGTCTTTAATTATACTTAATGATTAACTTGCCAACAGAAACGTGCTTTGGTGGCGCATTGTTATGCTGCAGTTTCATTAAGCTCATCCATATTTTATTTTTAGATGACAGCCTTCCTTTGGAGCTGCCCCTGTGTTATTCCAGATCACAGCACTCCCAGCTACTAGAAGATATACCAAAAAGGTCCGGCACTTCATGAGAAACTCTTCATTCTCAGAGCCCTTCTCACACTCCCTTCTTGTGCTGGAAGAGCCATTCCTCCTGGCAGGAATTCCCCCAGCGCCCAAACAGCCACGGCAGCCGCACTGCGAGCCTGGGGCTGCACCTGCCTTGCTGGCACAGGGCTGGCTTCGGTGCGGTCCGGTCCCTCAGCGTTGGACCTGCTTCTAGGGAACAAGCTGCCTGACTTCCCCAAGATGCAGGATGAAAAGCCGTTATTACTATTTCCTCGTAATTAGCTAAGCGTCTAAATGTGGGCCATCGTGCCAGACAGACCACGTGAACACACAGGGATGGGTTTCCCTTCCCATAGAGCTCACAGTCTGCAGCCAGGGGAGCTCTGGCAGTGAGAGGCACGGAGAAGGCAACATCTGTGAAACCGTGCTGAGTTAGTTCTGCTGCTCTCAGACTGTTTGTTTAATGCAGGGCTGACACGGGTTGTTTTTAGCTGTTGCAAGGTGTGCAGACAAAATGACCATCAGGATGCTGACCGGGAGCCGGGATGTGTGTCTGGGTCCACGCGGAGAGGTTCGGTGCTTCGGGAGCACAGGGATAGTTTGGAGGCAGTCATGCATACACTTGATTTGCTCTGCTGCTGGCACACAGCAATCAAACACAAACTTGTATTTTAAAATACGGACTTTAATTGGAAGCTCACGTTTATCTCTGTGTGTGGGCGGAAGGGAGAACCCTTCAGCCAGCTGCATTTGGATGCTGGTTTTTGAGGGGAAAGAAACATCAAGCGCTGCCTCCATCCAGTGCTGGAGCTCTTTTTGCGCAGAGCCTTGTCCAAAAAGCCTCATGCCTAAAGGAGTTGTTATCTCTCAGGGATCGTCTTCCACCCAGCTAATCGTCCTGTTCAGGCTGGGGACAGCTGTGTCATGCCTCTCACTCTGAATACAGCTCCACTGGCTTTCCTCGCTCTGGTCACTGTCCCAGGCTAGTTGCCTTATGGCGTTGTGTTCATTTTTACAGTCTTTAAGTCCCATCGCACACACATGCATTGCCCTTCCTAGTCACACATACGAGCACCACTCCTCCTCTCTGTCACGCACCACGCTCAGACGCTTACTTCTGCCCCCAGCACTCGGGCTCCCTGCACCGTGCAGACAGAGCTGCTCTGCCCCGGGCATTTCAAGTGGTGCTGGCATTGCTGGCCCAGCCTAATACCCAGCCGTAAACACCAGATACAGCTGAGGAAATCTCCCTCTTGCCTCACGTTTTCTTCATAATGGGCCTTTTTCTCAGAAAAGCTGAACTATAATTGAGTGAAATCTTCCAGCTGCTTTGGTGCGTTTCTGCCGCACGGCACCGGAGGTTTCAGCCTTTTCTTTTTCACACAACAGCAGAGCTGTTCATGACAGTTTCTTTTCATTTCCGATTCAAAAGCATAATAAATAACAGACTCTCCTTCCACTTGCTTGGCATGGCAGATACTGAAAAGAAGAATCAGAATGACACAGAAAACATATATTAAAATTCTCTATCTGGATGAAGTTCAGCACTGCTGAGCGCGGCAGAAATGAACAGAGGGTGATCTCCGCGATACGGCGTCGTAATGAATGCAGATATCCTCACCTTGTCCTCTCTTTCTAAAATCAAACTAGAAATGAGCTGCTGCATAAACTCGTGGTCCCGGCAGAACGGGGGGACAGGTGAAGCTCAGCACTGAGTGGTCCCGTCCTTACACTGGGACTGCGCTTTTACAGGCAGAGTGAGGAGCTCCGAAACCGAGCTGGCGCAATGTAGGGACAAGAGGGCTCGCCTCTTACCGACACGCTGATCCGCCGCTGCCTCGCATTGTTAAACAGAAGAATCTTTAATTCTACAACGGCGTGAGAGAGCAGCCATTCAGGTGTCAGACCGCATAGGTCAGGCTTCCGGAAGGACTTTCAGCTGGGTAGTTTTATTTTTCAGTCTGAAAACATTCCTTTCCTTTTTCCTGAGTAATCCAGGAGTGGGGAGAGGAAAGAGTCGGTCATGTTCTAACACCACAAGCAAAGGCCAAGCGAGCAGTCACCTTCCAGAGGTCAGGGAGCTTTTTCATGCAGGGCCTGGCTGCACACACCTCCAGCCGCTGAGAGAATGGGCTTCTGCTGTGCATCATTTTCAGTGACATTGATCCTCCTCCCTGATCAAAGCAATCAAATCTGGACGGGAGGTGCTACGGGTCTTGTTCACTCGGATTAATTCCACTCATCCGATTCCCTATGGAACCTGGCAGCACCATTTCATTCATATGGAAAATAATGCCTGGTATAAAGCCATCTATCATTATGTAACTTCATGAATTCGGGCGGTGGAAGCTAATTTCGTATAACTTTCTTTTCCTATAACTTCCTTGTTGTTGCCTTTGTCGGCCAACCAGCAGAGCAAATGAACTGTCCCCTGATTGATTTTCTATAAATACACCCGTGGCCGTGCCTCTGACTAAGCCCCACTTAGCGCCCAGAACTGCGAAGCCATCCAGAGGAGAAGGAGGTTTCCTGCGCACGTCCGTGACCGCGGACAAGGACGGGGAAGCCCCGCTGTGCTCGCTCCTGCGCCGGCAGCACCGCGGGGCTGCTCTCCCACCGCTGCCTCTCTGCAGCAGGCAGCCGCCTCCCAGGCAGCCCGTTTAATTGTGGGTCACCTGGCCCCGTCTGCAGATATGCTGGAGGCTTTGCTGGGCTTTGCTGTCATGAAAGGGCTCAGAGCAGCTAGCGACACTGCGGCGATCACCTGCAGGTCAGCCTCGTAGCCACAGCCTCAGCCACGACCTGGGCTCTTCTGTCTGGCTTGCTGTTGATATTTCAACAAAATCCCTGTGCTGCCTCTTGCCGCCTGCTCCCCTCTCCCCTTCGGCTTCTGGCAAATGGATGTGAATCTGCTCAGCACCATGGGCAAGCCTCAGGGGTGGGGGAAAGATTAATTGAAGACTTAATTTCTTCTATTTTCATTTGATTAGCTAAGTGGAAGAGGCATGAGTCCCTGCTTATGCGCTAGTGGAGGCTTGGTGTCGGCCATGAATCACAGCTCCCAGCTGCCACACTCCGGCTGCACGTCAGGTTAATTACGATGTTGTAGCAAATATTCTTGCAGTCAGAGCCCATCAATTAGAGCCCTCCACTTGTGAGCTGCGCAGCTCGCTTTCCATCGCTTACCCAAGACAGGACAAAGATGAGGAAAAGGAGCTCAAGAGAGGAGCGGGGTGGCCTGGGGGTGGGAAAGTCTAGCAGGGAGGTGGGAAGGGGGCTGAGGGGTCCGGTTCTCCCCCAGGCAGCAGCCGGCTGGAGCCAGAGGAGCTGAGGTCGTTGGCCAGACTGTCTTGGATGCAGTAAATAAATCAAAGTTACAAGCGATCAATAAGCAGAAATGTACTTGCACGAAGTCTTAGAGGAAAGCTAGATAATCCCAAACCTGTGAGTGACCAGCAAACCAGAAGAAGGATTCTCCTCAGCAGCCTAACGTCAAGCTTTTCTTATTGCCTTTGTGCCACAATGCCATCCAGCTCTTGCCCTGCCAGGCTGCTGCGGATCAGAAGTTCTCTTTGCCACTTAGTGCTGTTCTACAGGTGCTTCGAACTGCTGTCGGCCTAACCGAGACCCGCCTGGAGCATCAGTCAGAGCAGAGCCATCAGCATCACTAGTGCACACAGAGCATGGCTCTAAAAACTGGGGCTTTATTCTGTGCAATATAAATACTAGAAGCCCTTAAATCTACCCTTCCTCGTTGTGCCACTGGCCACTCATTCTCTCTGATAGCAAGTGTATGTTGATTTCTTTCTGGCTTTTGTTCTTTTTATCTTAATCTTAGAGCCCGATAGATCACACAAAACATCTTAGTGGTATTTGATTTGAGACAGGTGGAGGGGCAAAGAGAAGATGCAATGAGAAGTTACCATCAGCTTCCCTTTCACTATTAATCCTGCAGCGGAATCAATTAGTCACCAGCATGTTGCTGGCATTTGACAAACTTCCCTCTGCACTCAGCCTCCCGAGCTGTGCCTCATGCCTGGGGCTGGCACTCTTAAAGGACGCTTTAATTAAATGGACTGTTTCCATCTTCTGTGCTTTGCCCAGAATCTTCCGACTATGCTGGCCTGCGTATCCATGCCCGTGAGTGCTAAATGTTTATTTTGGGCCCAGGATTGGGCCCAGAGCAGCCTGGGTTAGCCCGTCTGAGGACTGCACACACACACGCCCTGCGTGCCTGCAGTATCAGCCATCACTTACACAACACCTCCCAGGCACCGGCCGCTGCAGCTCTCCTTCCCTCTCTGTCCCTCTGCACTGTGGAGCCTGTGAACTGCTCATGCATCCTGGGAAAAAGATTTATTTCAATTGGCCCACCAGGAGACCCTGTCTTGTGCTATTTTGCCCCGGGAGCTGCCTCCTGCCTCCCTGCTCTTCCCTTTGCTGATCTTCCCCCTCCGCAGGTGGACACCTCACTGGGGAGCTTTGCAACCCTCACTTGAACGCCAGTCCTGGGGGGAGGCAATGAGCACAGGCAGCCTTCAACCCTGATGAAGAGGCAGGGACTCCAGTTGGCAACAGAAATCCAGGCTGAGAGCTGCCTTAGGCTTTCCTGGAGATTTGGAGTTATTACAGGGAGCAAAAAAATTCATACTTTAAAATGTCAAGCAGTGTTTATCTGAAATTGTTCCCAGCTAAGGGGAAATGAAAGATGCAGCAATAAAAAAGAGGAACGCCAGATCCGCTGGGCTGCCTGCCCGCCAGACTGACCCTGGGGATCCAAATCCATAGGCACCATCCGTGGGGCCACGGCTGGGCACGGCCAGGACCTTCAGGGTGTGCTTAAAAGCCAGAACCCTCACAAGCCTCTCTCTGCCTCAGTTTCACTGTTCTGGGTGCGAGGTCGGAACCCCTTTTATCTGCAGACACCACAAGTGGCCATCTGCAAAAAAAAGAGCAGAGGGTGTTTGACTTCTGCCTTGGGCCAGCGCCCAGCACCCTTCTGCACAGGAGAGCCCGAACGCGTGACCAGGTTTCTGCAGCCGCTGGCTGGAGGTCGGGAAGACGGGACCCTCCATGCCCTGTGTGGGGAGGTCGTCAAAGCCTCCTTCTGGCCTAACAGCAACACCTCCAGTTCGCACTTCGTCCCGCGGCGAGTGCAGAGGCACGTGAACCTGTTTGTAAGAATGGACGTGGGCATCTGACATTGCAAGGCAAAACCCATGTCAGTCCGGCCAGCTGTGAGGAGCCGCGTGCCTCCTGATGCCTGCGATGGTGAAGGACGCGCGGCATGCTCGGCTGTGCCCTTCCTGCCCTGCTGTCTTCTCTCCTCGTCAGCGTCTGACCAAACAAAACCAGCTCTCGGAGGGCAACTGCTGGCTAAAAATGCTGCTTTTTTGCAGACAAAACCTCCCTACTGTTACCGAAAAAAATCCACGATGTTTATACAATCCTGCGCACCTCCCAGGCTGCGCACCCTTTGCCTTGTATTTGAGGAAGAACTGGGCTGTCTGAAACAGGCAGCTGAAGCGGGCGAGTTCCGCAGACCCGCAGCGTGGCACACGGAGCGCCCAACGCTCTCCCGGAGGGTGAGCAGACACCCACACGGCCAAGGGGTTGCCCGCACAGGTCCCAGCGAGGCAGGGCTGGCTGGGGCCGGCGGCAGCCCAGGCGTTCACGCAGACCCCCATGAGGTTGCACCCAGCCAGCCCGGGGCCACCCCAGGAGGTGACGCTCAGGAGCACCGAGACCAGCGAAGAAACCATTCCCGAGGAGGTTCAGGGAGCACCGCGGCTGCGGATGCAGAGGCGATCCCAGCGGCACGCACTGCAACCCAGGCGTATGCAGCACGCGCTTGGCACTGCCCGGGCTGCGCAGCAAGAAATGTAACGCAGGGGGTCTGGGCACCGCAAATGGATTTCATTTCTCTCTAGCAAATGTGTTCAGGTGCTGTGGTTACACAAAGTCACGTCGTCTCGCAGAGCGCTATGACGTGCGCGCACGTCTGGGAGAGCTGCACGCTCCTCATACTGGCACGCAGAGAAAGCAGTGTTGGCTACGTTAACAGAGCTGTGAATTTCAAACTTGCACAAAGAAATGTTGTGGTTAGGATCCCACATTTACTTCCTTTTATGTGAGTAATCTGCGTATTGATTGCATTTGCATACGCAGTGGTACATTGTGTTTTCAGCAGGTATATTTGCATATGCAGCTGAACTAATACGCTCCGGTAAGTGCAGCGATTGCTGTGTGAATCTGGCAGTGTATTTGTTTCTGACTAACAGAATTTCAGACTTCCTGTCTTGCTGAACGGAGCTAGCTGCTACTGTTCATACAGAAGCAGTAACCAGCTAGTAACGATTTCTTTCAAAGTCTGATTAGGTATCAATACACATAATTGGCACTCATAAATCTTCATCTCTCTGACCTTCCTCGAGTCAGAACGACATAAAAGCAGATCTGTTTAAATAAAATATCAGCACATATACTGGAAAAAAATGCACTGCAGTTAAAACAACCTGTCATTACTGACATTATTGACTGGCTAGCTTACAGTAGTCTAATAAAAAGGGGAACATTAATTACTCCCGTAACAAACACACATCAGCTTATAAAGCTATTTGCAACATTTCTAGAGGGATGCTTGGTTTTGATTTTTACTAGCAGTAGAGTGCTTACGAAGGTTTACTGGAAGCAGAGCATTTTCTGCCAGTTAAATCAGCAGCGTGCTCTCGTCGCTTTGAGCTGTGAGGTGCTAAGTCTCCAGACAAACCGACAGCCGCTTGCGAAGGGGGAGTTTGAGGCAGTTTCTCCTTTCTCCTCTTCCCCACCTGGGGTCCTCTAAAGCACCATCTGGATGAACATTTCTCTTTCCACGCTGTGGCAGCTCCTAGACTTGTGTTGCTTCTCGCAGGGGTTGCACGGGAACCTGCAGGAGAAGGAGTCTGCTCAGTGTGCACCCATCTGCTTCCGAATCGCAGCACGAGAGCCAGAGAGCACCCCGCCAGCACACCGCGTGGGTGCTTCCCCCCGTCCTGTTCCGGGAAAGAGGGGGTAGCTTCTGACACCAACCTCCCCACGCTGGCGAGGGATTCAGTTGCAGTGGAAGTCTAGGAAGCCTCTAGAGAATTGAGCAATGTCAAATTTAATTTAGAGCATGCCAAGAAAGCCAGGGTGAGATTATTCCGTGCTTGCCTACAGTTTTCAGAATCAGTTAAATACGCTGAGGATTTGTTTTCACCACCTAGCAGTGGACCAAGCATTTTGATGCTATAACATGCACCGCAATTTTAACAGGTGTCCTCTTAGCAGGAGCTATTAGGATCCCAATTTGTAATTCTGTCTGTTCCGGCAAACTGGCTCTAGGGTGCTAGCTGGTCAAAGTCAGGAAGTTTAGTTATGTGGGGAAAAAAGCTTACAGTGAACGGGAACAAACAAGAGCTTCTTGAGGCATAAAAAGAGACTTCGTTTTGTGGGAACTTATCAAAGGGTGCTGAAACTCCTCGGCAGAAGCTGTCCAAGATGATGAGCTTCTTCAGGCACAGAGAAGGTGCTCTCAGCAGGACAGGACAGCAGACAACTCTTTTCCATCTATTTAGCTGCATTGTGGGGCACAAGGCGTTGCTGGCCTGGCCACGCCGTGCCACTGCTCACGGTACGCATGTGTCACACAAGGCAGCCCTTGTCCCCAAGGGGCTGCATCCTGCCCCGGAGGTCCCTCACCTCTCAGGCTTACAGGCAGCCTTGACAAGCCCTGGGCGAGCTGTCAGGTGGCAGAGAAGGTACCCGGCCTGAGGGCATCGCAAATGCCCCGGTGCCGCGCGGGAGCTGGCAGCTGCCCCTGCCCCGGTCCTGCAGCCAGTGCCAGCTGGGGATTCCCTCCAGGGTTTTTCTCTCCTTTGCTTCCAGCACAGAAGAATGAATTTGCTGCCTCTGCCTTGCTGCGTGGTGCCAAGTGATAGCAGTTTTGGCGAAAATTAAATGCATTGAAAAACAGACTGTCGAGAGGAGCCTATTGGAGGTGGCAAACTTCATAAAGCCAAACCTCATGAGCTGGAAACTGGCAGAAAGGCAAGACTTCGCCAAGTTACAGCCAAAAGCATTTCAAATATTCAAGTTCTCTGCATATGAGGGATAAAAGTCCCATGCAGAGAGATGAGTCTGCATCATTCTGTTGTACAGCAGGAACTTGAGAAGGATTATTTTTCCTGTTTTGCTCAGAAGTTTAAACTTTCCCCTGAAACTTTAGCAGCTGTGGGCACGGAGACCGCAACTCCTGTTTTATCTATTGGAAGTCACTGTCGCAGCCTCTCTCACCTTACTCCTGTGTCCACTGAACATGCAGCCCCACGAGAGCAGACAATTCATCCGTCCTCTCCGTACTTTTCTGCTTTACGCTGCTAATGACTTTGGGAAGGTTATTTGTCCTCAAGCGCTTATAATTCTTCCTCTGCAGCAGCATAATCAGTCATTATTAGCAGCAATTTCAGACTCTAATCATAAAGCTATT
This sequence comes from Chauna torquata, assembly GCA_013399475.1. Lineage (NCBI taxonomy): Eukaryota > Metazoa > Chordata > Aves > Anseriformes > Anhimidae > Chauna > Chauna torquata. Next base: position 89,971 of record VXAL01014299.1, on the reverse strand, counting down.
ATTTCTGCTTAATCCAAACCACACTAAATATTAATTTGACGTTTAATCCCCCCGGTATCTGGTAATGTTTTGCTATTATTATTGTATATTATTATTATTTTTGTGGCACAGTGACAACCAAAGCACTTTAGTAATCATACCCTTATTTATTTACGCTTGTGTGCATCTCAGCCTTTCTCTTGCTGCCCTGTGCCACGCAGTGCGATGCCCTGAAGAGCATCCCACATGCACAGAGCAGTGGGGGACACCTGTCCCAGGGACAGGGTGATGCTGTTAAGGAAGGATCCTGGCAGCAAGGCCGGCAGCACAAGTGAGGGTGCCGATGTAGGGAGAAAACCCACGCCCCCGCTACACTTTTCTCTCTCTCTCTCCTGAACCATCAGCTAAGCAGCTCGAGCTGAATTGTGATTTAATGTCTGCAATCATGTTTTGCACGTAACCATCACTCCAAACTCACTCAAAAAAAAATAAAAGGACCCAAAGCAAACCTGTTAAGCTTTCAAACATGAAGCAGCAATTTATCAAATGCTGTAAGCCTCACCAACAGACGAGTGACAAAGCCGCTGCAGAACATTTCATGGAATGCCATTATTAACAAGTAATTATCTGCTGTGATCAATAGAGCTGTTTTACAAACAAAAACTTAAGAACCCCTTAATAACAGGTGAGGGAGCTGGTATCAGCCAGCTCCTGTAGGCTACATGCAGACAAGAGAAATGCCATAATTTGCCCTAAAATGAGAGGGTAAAAAACTCTTTTTGATGTGATGATGCTCTGAAGATGTGGCCAGGTACTCTGTCCATCTTTCAGAAGTGAAAGATGGAGAGAGTTGTGCCAGACAGACCTTTCGTAGACTGGATGCACTTCCTGCTGTTGCTCTGTGACATCAGCCAGGGGTATAGAAGCAGGCAGCAGGAGCGTATTGCGCTGCATGCAGAGATGGGCCTCTCATCAGTGCAACCCCCCCTGGCCCCTCAGACCCCACAGCTCAGTCCAGCCTCTCTGTCTGCACATGCATTGACCTAGTGCTCCATGTAATGGTAGCATCGATAGAGCCTTTCCTTCTCCAGACACCCCCAGCGAGAGATGGGAAGCCCTGTGCCCTCTGAAGTGTGAACACCGAGCACAGAGGGTGAAAAGACCTCCTAGTGACTGACCTTGCTTTACTATTTAGCGTTCACTGTGCAAACCAGAGCTATTTGTCACCACCCTTCCTTCTTTTTGCTCCATCAATGTCTTCTAAATGAGTTACGAGGAGACAGAGCCACGAGGGCAGCGTTCACCCTGGGCAGTGGCAGCAGTGCAGATCGATTCCCGGGGCTGCTTTGAGAGCTGCCGGTCCACGCCTGACCCCCAGCAGAGCCTCCCTGATGCTCAGCAAGCTGCTGAAATATTTAATCAGTGTCTGACAGTTGTGCATCCTTGCTGTTTTTTTCATTGCTATGACAATGAAAATTAATGCAGGGAATGTATGTGGGAATTTTCACATTTCTTTTTACACTAAAACCTGTGATTTCTACCTGAGGCTGAGAAAAAGCAGCCGAGGCTCACATGATTTCGGACTGTGTTGCAATATTCAGGAGCATGGTTTCCTTGCTGAGCAGCAACTCATCTCCTGTTTGGCAGATGCAAGATTAATACCTGCACCGTGGAAGGAATTTGCTCCTTCTGTGGTCAGGGGTGAGAATACAGCAGCGTTTAGCACCTCATTTCATTCACAAGTCAGAAAAATAGGGGCACTACTGGGGGCAACCCTGCTTTCGGTGGCAGCTCCTCTGATGGGCGAGGCAGCTGCCTGGGGTCGCTCCTCCACCTTTCCCGAGCTTCAGGACAGACCCCTCAGCCTGACGGCTTGCTTTTTTAGCACGTAAAAGCACTGGAATTAGAAGGGGCAGTGGAATGTCCATATGGGTTATCAGAGCAGCAGGTACCTGTGGCCAGGTGCGCAGAAATGCACGGATCACACCCGAGGTGCAGGGAAGGCACGGCACTAGCGCTGCAGGGCTGGGCGCCAGGGAGCGAGGGATGAAGGTTGCAAGCACCAGCTCCCTGTGTATGAATTATTCTATAGCCTTTGTTATGTGATTATATGGTAGGGTATTTCTTAACCTGGGAAGAAAAAAAAAAATCTCATTCCCAGCACTGTCTGAATTTTGAATGTGTAACTTTGAAAGCTTAATCGTGTTCTTTTCACAATGCCTTGTGGTATATATATATTTGGGGTTTTGTTGCTTTTTTGTATTCACTCATTTCACTGTCAACTTAAGTTTAATATTACTGAAATTGCTCTGGTTTTCTCTGCTTAAAATTCTCCAGTTAGAGGATTTTTTTGCAAGAAGTGCTAAGTCAATTTCTTTCTCCTATTTTTTATTTGTCTCTAATGACTCATTAGGTAAGCACCTTTGAAATTGCCAACAGGAAGTAATAAGCCAGTTATCAGCAGAAGACTTGCAGAAGCCAGGGGCAGGACGTTTTGCAGGTTCAGGGCCGTTGGCCAGGGAAATGATCTTTTCTCGGGGCATAAACACTCTCCGGAGATGCACAGCACCATAGCACTCCTGAAGAGATGCTACGGGGCGCAGGTGGCGGCGGGTTAAGGGCAGCATCCTGCAGCCCCGCTCCCTGCACGTCGGGGCCAGGCGCTTTTGCTCCGTGGCAGGCGGAAGGAGGCGAAGGCGCTGC